>CM048044.1:1800907-2310907 GCA_026259375.1 Verasper variegatus | reverse complement strand
TTCAGGGAGACGTTCAACAACAACACAACAATGTGTGAGCGATGTGGACTGGATGTCACTAAAGTCACTTAGCTGCAGAGGTAAAAGAAGTAAAATGTTAAATACCACAGACTCTCCCTTGATTCTCGGGTACAGAGTGTTGAATGAATCTGTGCAAAGATTGAAAAAGAGGTGATTCTGACTTTTTTATCCTCATAAACATTTGAATTTATTAATTTTATTACTTATTCCAGATATTCCACAAGAGTATCAACAAGGCTGATATCATCAGTGGGAGCAAGGATATAGATTTTCATGTCATCTGATAATGACCGAATCCAGGTTTGAAGATGACAGAACCTAATGGCAGCAGAAAAGAAAGGGTCCCTGGATTGAACCCTGGGGTACACCACACAAAACACAGTATTTACTCATTCTGAGCATTACTCCCCCAGGAAAACTAAGTTCGGTGCAAGGTTGGACGTGAAACTGTCTAGAAACAGTTGTAGAAACCTCGACACAATAATGGAACACAATCCACTGAACATAAAATATTTAAGTTGGAACTAACCTTTAACCCTCTCATTTCAGACGGTGATGGAGAACGTTGCAGCGGAGGTGGTGGTGGGTCATCGCCCGTCTTCCACTTACCAGCAGACTTCTTCTACCCGGCTGCCGCGGCTCATCCGGGCAGTCCGGGGAACAGTGTCGGCCCCGGAGACAGGGGGGCGTCCATGTCGGCCTCTCCAGCCTCCTGGGCGTCCCTCCGCTCACCCGGAGCCAACAGCAGGCCCCTGAGCTCTCAGGTATTAGGATGAGTGGGTGCATGTGTGTGTTGGATGGTTGGATGGAGAGACAAATGGAAAACTGACATCGGTATCTCGGTGCAACACATCAGAGACGAGACGGAACAGTGTAAACAGACGATTCCTGGGAGATCGTTCACTGAACCAAAGTTGTCATGCATCAAACACACATCAGGCAGTCAGATGGGATTTGCCAAATGAGGTATAATGTGGAGCGAGCTTGTGATCTGGAAGCTCGGCTCTCTAACCTGCCTCCACCTGTAGCTACGCACAAAGCAAAGGCACCAAATAACAACACAAAATAGTGATTCAAAGGTTTGTCAACAGTAAATAAGATTCACGGTGCTCGTTGCTTGACTTTACCCGATTAGAAATCCACACTGGACTGCGGAGTGACATGATTAGAAGATTGTGTGATGACTTAACAGAACTCGTTCAACTCCAACTATTTATCTCTAATTAAAGCCAGGAACTCATCGACACTGAAAACAAACGAGAATGAAAAGGCCCTTATTTTCGTCCTTGTAACCATGGCGACAGATTCCTCTCTCCGTCTCCTCTACCTGTTTGGTTTGTTTGGCTCGTGCCTGAGAGCCTCTGTGATCCTCAGCTGCTACAGTAATGCTCTGCGGCACTCGGCTAATTAGCCTGGCCAGCCCTGAGCCTGATACCGACTCTGTGCACATTGTTGTTCTTGGCTCGCGCTCTTCACGCTCTTCATGTCCCTTCTCTTCTCTTTCCTTTATCTCTTCATGTCCTTCTCTGGAGTTTCTTTCTCTCTTTTAGCCTCGCCTCTCTTTCTTCTGTCTTTCGGGTTCTGTTTCTGCCAACCCCTCCTTTTCTCCCTTTTCATAATCTCTCCCTCTCCCCTGTGGTCTCGTGTACCGAGAACATGGCGCGTAACAGTGCCAGCCTTCGCAATGATGATTAACACCTTCCTGCCTGTGTAACGTTCTGAGTGAAACTAATTCTTAATGACACAAGACCCTAAAACACAGTTTAAAATTCTGTTGCATCAAAAAACACTAAACGGTTTGTGTTTTGAAACTATCTTTTGTAAATGCCAGTTTGAACTCTTTGCTCTGTGATTCTCTGAGCGGTTGAGGTGGCTGCACTGAGAGGCTGCGGGGACGGAGCTGAGTGAGCACCGGCCCTGAGAAAGGAAACAAGACGGAGTCCTCTCCAGCGTTGTTCATTTTGAGTCTTCGAAGGCTCCACATTTTCAGAAAACAATGAGAAGTGAAGTAAAAGAAACTCTTCAAGCAAAGAGGAGGATCCTTCGTTAATGTCCGACGGCAAACGAGTGCTGAGCTCGACCTCGGTTCAGTCACAAGTATTTGGTTAATATTTTCTGTTATATTAAAATTATTATAGGTATTATCGCAGTATTGTTAAAATGTATTTTCAATAAATGATCATAATAATATAAAAACCATATCCAATGTGCAATGTTAACATTGAAGAAGAGAGGTTTTTATTTTACTAAGGAAGCTTTTTGTTTTAACCGTGAAACCAAAGGAAGCAAATCAAACATGTACATGTAAACAAATGACACAAAGTAACACAACTTGTGGAGCAGAGGACAGAAGTTTGTTACGTTAAATGCAGATGTCGACCTGATATCAGTTTGTCAGACAGTAGATTTTAGCAGTTGGCCAAAGCACCGGCAGCAAATCACCATGTTATCCAGAGAATTATAGATTTAAAAGATACAATTTACCTCCGTGAAACCAGCGTCAGCTTCATCCCTAGACGAGGTAAAATCTTTTCTCCTATATTGGGGTTTAAACTTTTAATTATTTTACTGAAATAGGTTTTACAGGATTTAATTCAAACTGCAACACAGATGGAATTAAGTCTAAATTGAGTTCATCTTCCCTGTTGGTGCTACACTTTAACTTTTCCCTTTTCTTTCTGACTGCCTCTGTCCCTTTCTTTCGCCTCCTCTGTGCAGCACCCGTCCCACAGCGACTCGTCCCTGGCCACGGGCAGTTCGGAGGGCAGCCTGCAGACCACCCTCGAGGAGGGTCTCAGCTTCAGCGTCTCCCCGCCTCGGGACCTGGATCTCCGTGTGCCTCTCCCCTGCCCTCCTCCGAGCCACCACTTACATCCACAGGTACCAGACACAGGAGACCAGGGCAACCCTGTGCTAAAGAGACGCAGCACTACTTTGACCCTCAAAGCCACCAGGGGGCACCAGAGGAGCCAGAGCAGCTGCGGCGGTGGCAGCACCAGCCCCGGCTGTCCCCGGCAGGACTCCATAGACCCGTCGGATGAGGACGTGGGCACGGGGACAGGCGGAGACGGCTGCCGTCAGACCTATAACAGCGAACACTTGTCGGAGACACTGAACAGCCTCTCACTGACGTCGCTGCTCACCACGGGCTCTCTGGCTCCCCAGCTGGTGAAGAAATGTAACAGCACAGGCTCGCTGGACCAAACCAATCTATCCGCACGGAGTAAAGACGGACGCCACGTCTACGGCATAGATGCCCACGGTTACTTGTCCAACCCCTGGACAGAAGGAAGGGCGAGAGGTGACGGTGAGAACAGTGACATCACAGGCTTCGGCGTGGAAAGCAGCCGCCGACCCTCAGACACAACCTTCAGGAAGAATAGATGAAACACTAGTTGCCTCACTGTGGTGGAACTTTATCTATTTCCATCTCTGGACCTCTGGAGC
Organism: Verasper variegatus; assembly: GCA_026259375.1. Classification (NCBI taxonomy): domain Eukaryota; kingdom Metazoa; phylum Chordata; class Actinopteri; order Pleuronectiformes; family Pleuronectidae; genus Verasper; species Verasper variegatus. The sequence goes on along the minus strand of CM048044.1, from coordinate 2,307,439 downwards.
AGAACAGGGAGAGACTCTCAACACGTGTCCTGTGAAATTCTCTCGTCTTTGAATCGTCTGTTCTCTCTCTTCTTCCTCCTCGGACCTGGCGGCTCGAGATCAGTCATTTCTCTTCTTCTCGGCAGGATCAGTGCTTTCTGTTTGAAGGGACTTAACAATAATGACAAGGGGCTTAGCCTGTTAGCATAACCAGGATTCGGCCTGGCAGTCCTGGGCTTCACATTTGAGCCATGCTGAAGGGCGGATTATTCATAAAGCCATTAGAGAGACAGGACTGAAAACTCGCAGTGATTGATGAATGCTACTAAAAGGTGATGTCATTCTCATGAAACTGCTGGAAATCGACATTTCCTCCGAGGAACAGGGCTTGTTCGACCCGACGTGCCGTCAACAGTGTCGTCAATGTTGAAACGCTGCCCCGATGCTTCTTTTGAGGAAGAGCTGAACTTTGTACAGGTGTTTTTTGTGGGTTTGTTTTGGTCCCATCCATCACTAACAGTAGCATCAACCTACCTTTTGTCCAGTGGCTCCCAGAAAAATGGGAAGGTCTCGTATTTCATGTGTTCTTTTTTCGACTTCAGCGTGTTGAAGTTGTGTGAATGTAGACGTGTCTGTCTCCGGGAGACGGAGACAAACAAGGAGCCCGGACAGTCTGAGTATTGACAAAGGGCCTTCTTTGAATAGAAGGGATGGTTACGTGACTGCTGCTGAAAATACATGTGGGTTGTCAGTGGAAGCGTTGGCCACTTTCCGAGTGGACGCTTTGTGCTTTCTTCGACCCCATGAAAGGGCTAAAATGTGTTGAGTGCAGACCTGGGCCAAATTCTGTCTTTTGCTACGAACAAAACAGTGTCTTTAAAAAAAAAAGGTACATCCATTATTTCTGATGTAAATATAAAGAATATAATTCTGCTTTTCTGTATTCAAGCATTTTAAACATGAAAGAATTAGAAATTAGCTTTTCATACCCAACACATCGAAAGTGTTAAAACAGAAAGTTCTGTTTCCTACAGGTCAAAAATACACTTTGTAAAGCAGAGGAATAAACACATATAAACGTTTGACAACTTCAAACAGTATCTCTGCATCGGGCAGCTGTTGAATTTGGATTTCCTGTTTTGAGAGGCCCAATGATGCTGTTGAAATGTTCTTGTATTAAAGTCAACAGAAGTCTTTAGCTCCGCTTCAGGACACTTTAAAGACTTAGTTCCTCAAAGTTTTCCAACTTGTTGCCAAAACAAAACATCACGGGGCCTTTGAGTTGAACCCAGAGAGCTACAGCACACAACCGTAGACTGCAAATAAAGATGGACGACATGTCTCCGCTTCCTCCCACTATTCAGAAGCGCCAAGAGCCAGAGTCTCCGCAGTATTAGTCAGTTTCAGCTGCCAGTCATGACCACGAATCCTGTTTTTATACCATCAAGTCACTGATTCAAATAAAACTCACGTGAAACCTGAACCTGTGAACGAACATCAGTGTGATAAGAAGAACCTCAAATAACAGACACCCTCTTTGAGAAGTTGTATTTTATGTTTATTTTGCTTTCTTTAGTTAAGCAGGTCTGTGTCCCATCTGCTTCCACGCAGCAGGCGGGGTTTATGACCTAAAATGCAGCCAGCCACTAGGGGGCGATCAACATGCTTTGGCTTCACTTTTTGGGTGCAGACATGTCGTCCATCTTTATTCACAGTCGATGAACACAACATCCAGGAGATAACTAAAGGGGCAATAACTTACTCAACACTAACAACAACTACATGTCCTTTGTAGATTGAATGAAGGCCGTTGTATTAACAGCTGTTGTGTTACATGTTAAGCAACCAGGACATCACAAGATGGGATTTACAGGTTTTTGTTTGCTGCTTCAAACTCAAATGAATATTTGACTCAGGTCTGCTCGAGTGTAGCACGATATGAGAAAATGACCCAAATACTACGACGAGCAATGTCTCTGAGCACACGTCAGACATTTTGACGACACGTAATGACCCAGTGTAAAATATATATATTTGTGTCACAGTCCAGAGCAGGTAGTCCTCAGGTGGACACACGCACACATATACACACACACACACACACAGAGTACATACATGTTGTCAAAGGCACAAACAGCCACACACACACACACACACACACGTCACATTAAGATCAAAGTCAAAACAGTGCAGGTCGATTCTGTCGCTGTTTGAGACGAGACAGAAAAACCTCAGTGTTTATCTGTCTCCCTCCTTATTCTCATTCAATTGTAATATCTCTCTTCCGCAGGGAAGCCAGAGTATTAGATAAACTATGGACGCCCCCCCCCCCCTCTATTGGAGATATGCAATATGCTACAGTAGATGTACAGTTAGATGTATGAGACTCGTATAGATAGGCAATATGGTGAGAGAAGATTATATTTATGAATTCCTGTATTAGAATAAAATGTCAGAGAGATTCAAGGGTCAGTGAAAGGATGATGATGTATTCATGTATTCCAGAATGTTGGAGTGTGTGTGTGTGTGTGTGTGTTCTTCTCTTGTTTCCCCTTCATCTCCCTCAGCCTGATTTCTTCTTTCTCCAAAATGCATGTGGGTTTTTCTTTTTCCTGTTTTCTTAATGTCATCCTAGTGTCATATAAAAGTGAAATAGATTTTCAACAGCTGCTGACTCCTGAAGTCGTTCTTTCCCACTGAAGATTGCTTTCTTTTTCTCTGACGTATTCAGGGTTGTGTCAAAGGTCAGTGTTGGGTTCAACTCCTTTTTTCAAAATAGGTTATTTTTGCAAACAGCCCGAATGGCACGAATAAAATACCAAGTATCTCTGTAAATTGAATTAGGCTCAATGAATCCTTCAGCCTGAGTTGTTAACTTCATTTATTTTTCATGCACTGATTCAAGAAAATATCCCTTTTTAAATGTTATATATGAAATCTAACTTAATGTCTCTCATAATGTGGCACAGTGGTGCAGTGGTTAGCACTGTCACCTCAGGAAAACCCAGTTCTTTCAGGTGGTTGTTTGTACCAAACTCTGAAAGTGCTTAGATACAAAGTATGTGTTTGGTATGTGTCTAGTTGGTATTGTTTCAGGAAGCGATGGAGCTGATCTCGACAGAAGGTGTTTGTCATCTTGCACAAAGACAAGAAAGGATGCAGAAGGTAAATTAACATTTTCTTTTCCATTCAGTTGATGTTCTTGTACAAACATTGCTTGGAGCCTCCAGACTTTCAGGCCCACTGCGAGTGGCAGTGCTGCTGTCAGTGGAGCTGTTTCTCTTCCTCCACTCGCTCATTGTGAATTCAGCAGATCTCCTGCTGTGTTCTCACATTGACTCATGTAGCTGTCAGCTGGATGCTTGAAATGTCGGTTATAAAATTACTAAACTACTTGTGGTGTTTGGTGCTGAGCCTGTTGCAATGAATATCATTGCCTGTACAAGCTCTTTGATCTTATTGGATCTCAAAGTTAATGCATTACAAAACTCTGACATTAGATGATGATTTTTCGATCTATAGAAGCTTTAATTTGTTACACAACGCCAGAGTATTCAAACTAAAGCAGGGCCCATAGCTAAGTGTGGACGCCAGATGTAAACATAGCCTTTAACAATGTGCAGTGCAATGTTCAGTTTATTGGCAGGTCAAGATGGAAACACATTTCACCCACCTCGGTTTGACGAGCAGACGCCGGAGAAAGGTATCATGTGATCAAAGGCACTTGACTCTGTAAGACACAGTCTGACTTACTTTACTTGAGTCTATAAGATAAAGACGATTCATTTACAACAGCACACACTTAGCAAACTAAGTGGAGATCAGCAAAGCTTGAACCCCAGAAAAAAGGAGCAACACAATAGAAGTTTGTCTTTAGTCAGTACAACACAGTAAATTGTCTCACCCACTGGACATTAGCCTCGCTTAAGAAACGTGAAAGTTGAAGAAAATGCAGGATTACACACACCACCTCAAACGCAATGTGACCGTGGGCAGTTTAGATGTTCATCCCACGGAGAAGGCCATCGTCGTCGAATATGAGGTGGATGCGTCCATACTGGCAGAGAGCGGAGGTGATATCCTGGGCGACCACATGGAGGGACAAAAAATCCTCTGTGTGCCGAATCTGTCTCCCAGTACAGATGTGGCAGCCTTGGCCAAGAAAGTGGTGAAGGGTTGTGAGCTCATCTCTCAATCCAATTTGTCCCAGGTTAAGCAGCTCCTCTACTACCTGCAGAACAGGAAATCGTCCTCTGTGACGGGCAAAGTGGAGAAGAAGGTGGAGAGAAGTGTGAAACCTGGAGAGTTGTCTTTCTTTGAAGGAATGGAGTTGAATGAGGAAGCCAGTATAACCAACCTGGATGAATATGTGGACTTGCTCTATGAAGACATCCAAAAGAAGATCAGAGGCTCTGCTCTCATTCTGCAACTCGCCCGCAAACCTGAAAACCTGCCCGAACTGCTGCACAACGAAGCAGCTCTGGGTGCTCTGGCCAGAGTACTGGGAGAGGACTGGAAACAGAGTGTGGAGCTGGCCGCCATTATCATCTACATCTTCTTCTGCTTCTCTAGTTTCGCCCACTTTCATGAAGTGGTGAGAGATAATGGAATAGGTGCGTTGTGTATGAGTGTGGTGGAACATGAACTGAAGAGACATGACATGTGGTGTAAGGAGCTGCACCAGGAAAATAAAGCTTGCGAGTCAGAACCGGAAAACGGTTCCCTCAGAAGAGACAAAGGCAAAGCTCTGAGGAAATACCAAGAGTTTCGGGCCAAACAGGAGCAGCTGCTCAAAGTGTCTCTTTACCTCCTGTTTAACCTCGCTGAGGACACCAGGACGGAGCTGAAAATGAGGAAAAGGGGTATTGTTGGTCTGCTGGTAAAAGTTCTTGATCGAGATGATGAGGAGATGCTGGTGCTGGTGGTTTCCTTCCTGAAAAAACTGTCCATCTTCTTGGAGAACAACAACGACATGGCCAAGGTGGACATCGTAGAGCGACTGGATCGTCTGGTTCCCTGTGACCACGAGGATCTGTCAAACCTGACTGCACCTGCTGCTAAATCTCTGCTGTGACTCTGTGCTCCGAGCCAAGATGGTGCAGGTCAGACTGCTACCTAAACTGATTGGCTTGTTGGGTGATGAGATGAACCGTCCGATACTGATGCTTATCCTGTGTCACATCAGCATGGACGACTGCTTCAAGGGCAGCTTTGTCGACGCTGGCTGCACACCTCAGCTCCTGCAGATGCTGTTTGAGTGTGATGAGGAGAAAGTTGAAACCGACCTGATCTCCATCTGCATCAACCTGGCTGTGAACGAGAGGAACGCACAACTCATGTGTGAAGGGGATCGGCTGAAGATGCTGATGAAGAGAGCTCTGAAGACGAAAGACTGTCAGCTGATGAAGATGATCAGAAACATCTCAAAACATGATGGACCAACCAAACCACTGTTCATCGACTACGTGGGTGACCTGGCAGCACAGATCCATGCAGGTGGAGAGGAGGAGTGGGTATGTGACTGCCTGGGGACACTGTCCAACCTCACTCCTCGTCCTTCCATCCATCCTCAATGACACTCTGATGCCACTTCCTCCCTTTCATCTCTTCTTTCCCTCTCTGATCTCACCGAGGCTCGGGCCTCGACAGAGGGGGAGCTGCCAACTGCGGAAGAAACGTCATTAGCGAAATATATTTGACACAGCCTTGCTATCGCATAAAACCCTCGTAGAAATGAATTAAATCTCTATTTTCTGCTCATTTCCTGGTGCTGGAGAACAAAGCACTGGAACTTTTCCTCTAAATCCTTCAGGCGACATGCGGCACCAACAAGCACATGCATGGAGATTATGATGAACCCATTGAATATATAGACACAGTCACGTTCACACAGTAGCTGTCCTCAGTCTGAGCAGGAACACATTTACATTTGTAAGCACGGCCGGATTAAAACAGGAAGCCCAGGGGCAAAAGAACGAGCTGTGGGCCCCTCCCTCGATTCTCTGTGTGTTGTGAACGTTCTCTGTCGCATTTACGTACCAGTCAACACGTTTCTACATTAATTACCAGAAACTACTTTTATTCAGGAAAATTCAATGGGTAACTACAATGTTTTGACCCCCACAACCTCAGGCTCATTTATGCACAACATTAAATACGTGTGTCCGTACTCTGCGTTCAATTCGTCCACATCTTCTAAAAGTGAAACAGCGCATGAGACAAACAGTGATTTGTGATATATAAACACAATGTGATTGACTGACTGAAACAGACCGTCCAATCAGAGAGAGACTGAGCAGCAGCTGCGGCAGGTGTTGTCCAGCTGTGATGCTCCTCTTGTTTTCATGAATGCACATTGATGCACATCTGGGCCTCACCCAACTGTGGGTGTGTGTACGTGTGTTTGTGTGTGTGCACATTCGTGTTTGTTACGTCTGAGAATGGAATATTGAACGGAAGTAACCTGTGTGTTTGTGTGAGTTAAATGCCACACAGCTTCAGTAGCATGTTCTCTGACACACACACACACACACACACACACACACACACACACACACACACACACACACACACACACACTCACACTCACTCACTCACTCACTCACTCACACATAAATGTCAATTTGCACACAGCTTCAAAATCCGTCTGTCTTTCAAAGAGACAAAGTGAGGAGTCACAAAAGAGTCAGGAGAGAAACACGCTGCTAATTTATTCTGAGAAATACCACAAGTAGTTATAGTCATGGTGGAATTCCACTAAACACACACACACACACACACACACACACACACACACACATCCTTGACAAACCAGGTGTGACCACTTGATAGAATTTACAGTGCAACAACAAGATAAGAGCTCTTTCAATTTAATTCACATTCCCATTAAAAAAGGTAATTAGGCCACGGACGGCGAGCTGGAGGTTCACAGATAGCCAATCAACCAGCGGAACGGCTACACGCGTGTTTCCTCTCTGTCTGCGGCGTGCTGCACAATCAAGAGGCCACGGAGGGCAGAGGAACCAGGAGGCTGCATGGCACGACACGCAATTACCACCGGTGCCTCCCCCATCTCCGGCTCTGGCTTTTACTTAGAGCTCAAGCAGAGGCGCTACACATTCAGCTCGGAGCAGGAGGGAAACAATGGGAGAAGGTGTTTAAGAATGAGCTGTGTGCAGGTGCCAAGCACGTGCACGCTCTGGAACGTCTGCTCCTTCCATCGGCAGCCAACGAGCACTGGGAGACAATGGAGGAGTGATGGGCGCTGAATCTGTGCTGGCAGAGGCAGATGCACTGACTCATGCACATATGGACATATTGTACGCGCACAATCAGTCTTTCGCACAAACAGAAGCCGTCACACAAACCGACAGCTCTGCTCCTCTGACTGTTTATTCAGTAGAGCAGTTCGACATGAATGGATGTTGCGTTGTCGATGTGTGAGTGTGTTAGTTTGTGTATGTATGAATGGATCTTTAACACGGAAACTTCAAGCTGTATCACCTGTATCCGTGGTATCCTCCAGCACGAGGAGGTGAAGGCACGTCGTCCGTCTTCCGTTGGCTACGGCTGCCTCGCTTGTAAGCTCACTTCCACTCAATTGAATTCATTTGTTGGGGAGAGTTTGCAATCAAAAGCTCAACACGTGTTTCATTAAGCTGAAGTGTGACTGTACATGAAGGCACGTACGTGGGTGTGTGTGTTTGGCTCCTTTCAGCACCATCGAGCAGGCAGAAGTGGGTGGAGGCAGATTGAAAATGAAGCATGTTATTACTGCAGTGACTCTGAAGGCCCTCAAGTTGGAGCACTGAGGTGGAGTGTGTGTGTGTGCGTGTGTGTGTGTGTGCGTGTGCATGTGTGTGCGCGTCTGTGTGTCTGCCTGTGTGCACATCATTGTGATTGAGAGTTGAGGGCATCGCTGTGTAAATCCTATCACATCATTTGTAATTCCAGCTAAACTGTAATTCCCAGGCTAAATGGCTCGACGGGGGAGGAGGAGGAGGAGGACGAGGAGGAGGAGGCGGCTGGTTGGTCAATATGTCGCAGTGAGCTAAATGCATCGTAATGGGACGGACAAAAGCATCAGTCCTGGGAGTTGAGCCCAGTGGAGCTACATGACAAGAGAGGGTTGTAGGTTGATCTTCTGTTTAGCATCTCGTCCTATTTGCGAGATAATGACTCCGAGATAACATCTTGACATCTTTACCTTTCACAGACGACATTGCGTCTTTGTGTGTGTGTGTGTGTGTGTGTGTGTGTGTGTGTGTGTGTGTGTGTGTGTGTGTGTGTGTGTGTACGTGTGCCTGTGTCCTTGGACTTGCAGGGACAGGAACAGGCTTGAGATCTTTTACTGTGACACAGCAACCTCCAGTGAATATTTTCGAAACAAAGAAGCTCACACATGACCAGGGTAGAGTGAATGAATTAAAGCCTCAGTATTCAGCAGAGAATTTGCTGTGGTTAAATAGATACCACCTACTGGCAAGGGGTGTAACTGCAAGCTTGCTAAAATGGCAAATGTTGCGCTGCTGCTGCAGTTAATTTTAAACGAGGACATCATCAACCTGACGTCCTGTATCAATGCATTCAGATCTGATCGGCAGCTTTGATGTGAACAGCCACATTTTCATAAGTGGGGGGGGGGCACGTGAAGGGTAGTCGTTGCTTTTCAGTCCGACCTGGACTCCCCCTCTTTTTACTCTTTTGAAAAGCCAGTTTCAGCTCATCAGCCTCGCTCTTGTTTCCCTTCACCTGCCTCACTGATCCACTCCTTTATGTTGTTTTGGTGCAAATTGGCTGACACGTCCAGCCTCTCCTTAGCCCACGGATGCATTTACCATCCATGAACCCCCCCCCCCCCCCCCAGCACACACAGCACTACAGCCCTCTACCTCTTTGGAGTTGGTCTTGTTCCCAATGAGCTGGCAGACGTGAGAACCATCAAGCCCTCGACCTGCACATCTGCCACGTCAGCTTGTTAATTAACAGCAAACATCTGCTGGCGGCGGTGGAGAGGAGTGAAGAGAGGGAGGCGCAGGGAAATAACCCAGAGCTTTGGACCCACAACAGAGGCACCGACCGGAAGTCCTTCACCCAGCACTGCAGTCAAGAGAGGAGGGCGGGGGTGGGAAGTGTAGCGAGCTCTTGGTAATAACTTGTGGATTTTTCCGCCGGAGAGATGAAGCTATGTGAGCACTTGATTATTTTAATTTGCCAGTAACATGTAGTAACATTTTAAACGAGACATATTCAGCTCATATTCAGGTTTTTATTTAAATCTTAATTAGTGCAATTACTTGAAAAGGTTCAGAAAACATCACTTTCCTCATACTGTGCATTGCTGCAGCTCCTCTTTTCAGCCTCTGTCTCAAATACTAAATCATTTTTCTGTTTCCTTCAATTTAGTCACTTCCTGTTTTATTATTTTATCTCTCGCTTCTGATTTTTCTTTTACTTTCGGCCTTTTTTTTTAACACCCCCTGTTGTTTACCTTCTCCGTCTTGCTTGGCTCCACCTTTGTCTTATTATTGCACGTATGCAATTCCTTTGTTTTTTGCATGTTCTTCTCGTCTCGCTCCAGAAATCCATCTATTTTCTTGTTTTGATACCTTTTCCTTTACTTTGCACCGAACCCACGTCCTGAGTAAAGATTCTCTGAAGTCTCAAGGAACCTTCACTTTCTTCTGCACCAGTATTTCGCCTTGTTTTCAACTTCCTTGTTTTGACCCGCTCATTGATATTCGTGTCAAATGTATGTGCGACGCAGTCTGAGAGAGAATAATCATTTAATTTCCTCCTCTGCTGCGTTTTCCGTCCGTGTTCAGTTTCACTTTGCAAAGCCGAACAACCATTTGAATCTATTAACCTAAATATGATCCGATAGCGCAGAGCCCGACCGAATGAGCATCGATTTTTCTGAGGGGCTGAAGTCGAGCTGGTGAATACTGAGGGAGGCATTAACATGGCGAAAGCAAGAAAAAAGAGGGGGAGACAAGGAGAGAGAGAGAGAGAGAGAGAGAGAGAGAGAGCTCCGCGCTCAATCAGTGGTAATTTGTGCTCAGACCAGTGAACATGGTGTTGTTGGATGAGAGTGGACAGCCTCTGAGCCTGAACCAATCAGACCAGTGAACCATGACTTTACTGCCTCCCAACATCTACTTCTGTGTGATATCAGTGTATTGACTCAGGTCACCTCAGCGCCTGCTCCAGGGTCATGTACATGTTTTTACCACGTGTACATTGTGTGTCTTTGAGATCTTGTGTGTGTGTGTGTGTGTGTGTGTGTGTGTGTGTGTGTGTGTGTGTGTGTGTGTGTGTGTGTGTGTGTGTGTGTGTGTGTGTGTGTGTGTGTGTGTTATCGAGGGACCAGCAGGCCTCAGGCTGCGTGTGTGTATGTATTCCCTGATGTTGATCTTCTCGACCTGTGACGCTGCTTGTAGTCGTGTTTTTGTGCTTATTATGTTTTCGGTACTTTTTAAAGTACACGCAGTTCGATCGACAGCGGCTGAACTCCGACCACATCTCACTCCTCTCGGTGTAAGAATGAAAAAAGAGAACTGTCAGATTCTATGTTTTATTTGACAATAAAAGATATCAAATATAAATATAGAGAATGGGATCATCTTGAAAGCCTATTGGAGTGAATGGTGGGGCTTGTGATAATTGGTAATAATTGGGTAATCCAAAAGTGTTAATAAATAAAGAGTATTGTTGTGGAGATGATAGAACAATCAGCTCACTGTCCAAATGCTCTTAAGAAGAAGGGGGTCCTCCCTTCTTCACACTTTCCTCCTGATCGTCTCCTTCCAGTGAAACATTCCCTCGTGAATATAGAAATGAAGAAACACAAACACACCCACACTCCCTGGACACTATATCCTGGCACACACACACACATATGTTCAGTATATTTCACACATATATAAAAAGTACCACCCACCCCCCCCCCCTTTTTTCCCATATATGCAGTTTGCCACATATCATGTTTAAGCTTCAGCCCACACTCCACATCCTTCCTCTTCATTTCCAAACGCACACAGACCAGAGCCTCCGAGTGCAAATATATGCAGAGGCTCTCGCTATCTCCCGCTGTCATGTTGATGGGCAATCATTTTCCATCCAAGGTTACATAACTCTGATAAACCTCTTAAAGAATGCCCGGCCTCGCAGTGTGAAATTTGCTAATCCGTGCCAATGCCCTGTCGGCAGGCGTGAGCCGGTTTCATTTTCAATAACTGTTAATATTTTAACGTTTGACCGGTGTTTTATCCTCTGCGCCTCGCGGTGCGTGTTTCTGGCTCCGGTCGACCGGCCGCCCTCGGCTTTCACAGCTGACGCTAACACAGCGGTAGCTGCCATCTTAGCACACTTCAAAGGGAGTTGTGTGGTGTGTTGGTGTCAGTTTATGTGAATGAAGGCGAAGACGAGGTTTTTGTTACATGACTCATGGGTCGTGTTCGCGAGTCAAACTAATCACGAGTCTTTTGTGTGTTTTTTAATCCGTCTCTGGGTCCCTCACTTCCCCATTGTTCTGTTCTCAAGCTGTTTTCAGACGTGAACTCCAGGAAATGTCCTGGAGTTCAGGTCCGGAACAGATCCAGAGTTTCTCTTTCACATATGAAGAAGGCAGCAGGAGAAAATTGGACCTCATTGACAGAGACTCCTAGTTGACGTCTTCGTCTGCATCGTCTAACGTGTATCGCTCTTCTTTTTCAGCCTGAGATATTTGTTTTCTTCGGGTTTGGCGTCATCAACACGTCCACTGGCTCAATGTTTTCCAGCTGTATTCTCATTTTCTGGACATGAAAATGTCCGAAGCAGCTAGATCAGGTATTTGCGTCTTCACATACTTCAGCTCCGATAACTTTCAGGAAAATATCTGGACTTTTGAGCCTGAATGTCTGAAAGCAGCTATAAAAACCACTCCAGACACAATCTCATCTTTCTCTTTTTCCCCCTTGATGTGATTGTCTCTTGCTATTAATTTGACATTAGAGTAATGTTGCAGAAACATATGGAATTACACACATGCCTGCACCCGGTCCCGCCCCACGCAGAGTGGAGAAAATAGAAATACTCTGTAAATATGATTCTTTAGAGCCCGATCATTTCTGTCCTCAGTAAAAAGCTGAATTCATTGTGTTCTATTAAAGGAAGCAGGAGAACGTACAGTCTCTCTCCGCCTCATTCACACAAGTGAGCTCGGATTAAAAATAGACGCGCGATGAATCTGCTTCACTGGTGAATCCTTTTCGTCATCAATGGGGAAAGCTGAAAGAGCTATGGGGGGGGGGGACACGTAAGAGAAACGTGTACAACAAAATTCTGATGTAGATCGAATAAATATAAGGTGTGACAAGCTTGAGAGCCGTGATTGGCTGAGAGGAGATCAGGTCAAATTACCTGCAAAAGCATCTCTATCCCCCCCTGGTGGCTGGCTGCAGTATAGATCATAAACCCCTTCTCCTCCTTCACCATCGAAGGTTAGGCTTCAGTAAGTTCTCTCTTTCAGCTGAGACTGATTCGCAATTGGCCGAGCGCATGTATCGCTGACACTGCGGCTCCACCCCCTTGATTAGTGGTCGGTGGGAGGAAGTGGAAACACTTTCTCGACCTATGATGGTGAATCGTGCCTATAAATAGACTCAATGGGCTGTGACAGACCGAGACCCTGAGCAGAATTAAGATCATGTGTTTTTTTTGCTGGCAGATAAATAAAGACATGCATCTCACACCACAGACAGTGAACACACACACACACACACTCACACACACACACACACACACACACACACACACACTCACACACACAGACGTTCTGCCAGTAGATGCAGGAAACAGATGCTACACAAGCACAGACACAGTTTGATCTTCCTTTCCCACGCCCGAATGTCAAACTGCCGTTAGTGCAGAATACACACACTCACACACACACACACACACACACACTTTACACCTGCAGTGAAATCAAACAGAAGAGTTGTATCTCTCATTTAATGTCACTGCCAATTACTGAGTCTTAGTGTAGACTCACACACACACACAAGCCTACAAGTTGTGTTAATGCTCATACACACACTTTTATGTCAAGTGCAAAAATGTGTTGGGAGCATATTAGAAAAATTACCCATAAATCAAAATGTTATATCTGTTATTATGTTTCTTTGATCCTGTTCCTTTGCCATTCATTATTTTTTAATGTGTCATATCTTGATTTTCGATTTTTCTCTTATATTATATGTCTTTTCAAACTATTACATTATTTTGCTTGTTGATGTTTTGCTTTTATTTGTCCCGGCTGTTTTGAAAGTTTTCCCTGAAGCTCAAAACAGAAATACGAGAAAACACAAACCTTTAGGTCACATTCAGCAAATATTAGCCAAAGGCAGCTTGATGGCGTCGGGAACAAACTATGACAAGGAGAGAAAAGCAATTTCAGCAAAACGAGGAGCGGTGGAGCAGAGGAGAAGATTTAAGAGAAGGAAAATTGGATGCATCTCTTTATCCGGGGAAGCATTTAGTCGCGCTCATCTGGACGGAGATACGAGGGGGAAACGATAATTGATGCTGAATCCGAAGCTTCTGCTGAGGCACGAACAGAAGAAATTACTTGCATTTGTAATCCGGGAAGAGTTTAACGGGTTTTCTTTGGGTTGCTGCTGGGTCCTAATGAAACTGGACACAGTGATTTAACATTCACAGGAAGACAAGCTGATAGTTTGTCACCTGAAAACGGCAGAGTGGAGCTCCGAGCAGATGAAGACCTGCAGCTGGATCTGTGCAGGTCTGAGGTTCCATTTAAAATCATTCAATATGATCCAAATCCTCCACATATATCTAAAAATAAAACATTGAACGTTCTTGAACATCTCTGCAGTTAGATCAATACCCAGCAGCCGTGGATTCCAGGCTCTCGCCGACCGTCTGCTTCCTCTTGATGTTAAATGCGGTGCATATTTGATGTAATAAATTGAGAGAAATCAATGTCAATAACCAGCTTCTAACATCACGATGTCCTTTATCAAAGATTCTCCAGCAAACAAGAGAGTTTGGTTCAAGTACATTTGTTTTACAGAACAAACAATGCATATAATAGCTTTGGTAGATTGATTGAAATTATTACGTCAATTGTCCGAAACGAATTGTAGTTTATTGTTATTTGCTTTTCACCTTTTCTGTATTATTAATTATTTATTAAGTTTACGCTGATAAATGTTAATGTTGATGAAGGTTTTCACAAACTACAATTATTTGGTAGATGCAAGGATGAATCACCAACACAGGGCAAAAGTGGATCAATTCCTTGAGGCCCCAGAAAAGGTGTTAGCCATCCGACATCCAAGACCTCCGCAGAGCCATCGCTAGTCCAGGTGTTGTCGGAGTCATCCACTTGAGACCATGAATTTAGTCACTACAAGGTTCCATGGCTACAGTTGAGATAGTTCAGAGGTGGACTGACTCTCCAACTCCTCCACCTCCAGAACCATGCAGTTAAAATCCCCCTCACTTTTCATATTCTCCCTTCCCCAGCTCTCCTCACACGGCGCGGATTTGATAGCTTGGTATTGTAATTACAGGACAGCTCATGGCCCCGTGACACGGTAGCTGACATGTCTGCCCTCATCGGGGGCCGACGGGGGCCCTCGGGCTGTGTGGATCTGACACTGACATGCGGTTTCCTGTGAGGACGACTCCTCGGCATGAGAAGGGGACCGTCCCTGCCGCAGGTGGAACAGACATCACAGCACCTGACGACTTCATCTATTCAGCCTCTCCGCTCCTCATCCAGCGGCTGCCTGACGTGACTTACCCGTGACTTTGATGTGCGCTGCTGGAGATTGCAGCATCCATCATGGATCATACATACGCCATTCGTGTCCGTCATTAATCATTTCCATATAATAACGCTGTCAGGAATTTCTTCCTCTGGCCTGGATACTGGAGGAGTCGTCCCCTGTGATCCATCTCCAGCATCACCTTCGGGTGCACGAACAGGTTTCGCAAATGGCTCCGTAAACAGAGGCCGTGCATTATTTCAGACAGGAGTCAAGGATAAACAGACGATTGGGTTTTCAAAGAGGAGAACGTGTAAATAAAAGGAGAGAGTAGATACAAGGAGAGGATCTTTTTTAGGTGTAATCTGTCTGAGCTGCGTTCAGATCTGTGTTCACTTCATCATCCTGCACATTGACATGAGCTGGAGACAGGATGTTGTTTGTGTCCCTGTCTGTGTGTGTGTGAACAAAATAACTCAACAATGCATCGACGGATTTTCACCAAACCTGCTGGGAATGTCACCTGGGAGGGAATCTCCAGATGATTCACTTTTGGACCCGATTGCTCTAAGATCAATGGTTGAGATCAACAATATATTATCCAGAAACACCTTTTCAGAGATATTGCTGCAAATAATAAGGCTGGAGAGACGAACTAAATTCATATTGATCATTGCTGTTGTTTTTTTATGTGACATTTTCACCAATTTCCCATGATTCATGGAGCTTGAACAAAGCAATCTGGCACATTTATGATATTATCGAGTGTGTTGATTTAATGAGAATGTTTTCGGGGTTGTTGCGTCTTTTTTTATCCATTTCTGACTGTTTGAATTCCATCTCATGAGGAAAAGAAAGGAACACATATTTTTCCCTTCATTTTGGCATCGTGAAAACCTTCTACAGTGACGCAGGTACTGGCCTTCGATGGTTTTCTTTTTGTGAAAGCGCTGGTGAACCTGTGAAGAAGAAAGATTCGCTAAAAATGTTTAGGCAAGAAATAAAATCACTGAACTGGCAAAGTTTAAAAAACATGAGTGAGAAAATTAAGCAACACAACTCAGACTTTGCTGTCTTTTTTATTTGTTGAGTCTTATTCTTGGAAGTTGACTTTTGAATCAGTTTTAAGCTCCGATCAGAAGATGGAGGAGTTGTTTTCTCTTCTTCTCCTCACTCAAACTCTCAGTTGTTTAATCCGACATGAATTCACACACACAGACACACACAGACACACACCATCTTGAATCAACGCTGTGTTTGATTTGTGTTAATAAAGGAGAGGGGAGTGGATGTATGACAGTGACCTCCCTCTGGCCCTGGCCCTCCTCCTCCTCCTCCTCCTCCTCCTCACTCATCTCTCTGCCTCCTGACCGAGGATTTATCCACCTGATTACCCCTCAGGTGTCCCACCGGTCCGTCCCCGTCCCCGTCCTCGCACGACTCCTCTCAGCATCAACAGCTCCGGGGCTCAGTCCTTGAACTGAAACTTATTGTGACATTAGCGGCTTATAATATCGGACATCATGGCGTTTTAAGCCGGTCGAGACCTTGTGTTACCCCGGAGCCGCTGTGCACACCTTCCCTGTCACCGCCTGTGTTTTCCTTATTAAGTATTTTGCAACAGAAATGTGTGAGTTACAGCTTCTCTTCAAAACACATCATATTAAACTTTAGAACAGATTGACATCCCCAGCGGCTGTGGAGGAAACATGAGCATTGGCTCGGTGTTGCATTTGGCTCCACCTGATGAAGTCCGATGCTCAATCTCATTTCTAACTCTGTTTTGTTCTGCACCATTTAGCTGCTAAATGCTGAATGACAGAGCATTAGCTGGTCGCTGACTCTGTGTAGCAGCTGCTTGGTGCTGGGATGATGGAGTTTAATGGGTTTCTAGTTCTGTTGCGACTAATTACACCTACTGGACACAGAAACTACTTTGACTAACTATTCTCTGTCCTTTATTTTTTGGTGAAAGCTGAGATAATATCCCGTTTCTTGTATTCAGTGCTTTAAATATTCAATATATAACTTCAACCACCGGGGGGGGCTATTATTCGAAACAATAACAGAAGACCTAGTTTGATGATGTCGTGAAGCAGCGTGGGATCATGGGAGTCGATGTCTTCACCACCGTTACCGGGGAAAATCTACTTGACGAGACACAAGCGCACGTCGTGTTCTCGGACGAGGTTTTAATTCTGGTTACGCAGCAAACGAGCGACCGACACAAACAGTGGAAGGACAAAACAGACGACTGTACACATCTGAAAACTGCATCTCAGTGTTTTAATTAGCCAAACAACAGCTCTCATCTCCAACACGTCTGATAGGTGAGCACGTTCCTCTCTGTGTAGTGTAGCGGTGGCGCAGAGGAGCAGGGAGGCGGGCGCCACGCTCCTGCTGACAAGTCGTCCTGCAGGCCGAGAGGAGACGAGGCCCCTGGAGGAGGAAGATCTGAGAGTTAATGATCTTTCTGTATGCAAAGGCCACGGTTCAAAAGGCACTGGGTTGATGGGAAGTGGCAAAACCCCATTAACTCCATGACAGAGTCTGCCACGAGTAATATGCTCTCTTCCGCTCTCTCTCTCTCTCTCTCTCTCTCTCTCTCCGTCTCTCATGGCTCGCTCTGTTCTCTCCGTTCCCTGTCGTCTGTCTCTCACTCTGGTCCTCTCCTTCATCTCTCTCTCTGGTTGTCTTCTCCGTCTTCCTCACCTCCTTTGGTCCTCCCCCCCGTTCTCTGATGCCTCCGGATTGTCTTGAACATCTCTTCACCTGTTTCTCTTTTTAGTTTTCTGCACGTCTCAATCTTTTCTCCTTTGTTCTTTCAGTGCTTCCTGTCTTTGAAGTCCATCTACTTTCCTCGCCATCGCTCGTCCTGCCCTCGTATTGTTGATGCTCATTCAAATCCATGACAGTGAATGAACAAACTGTTAATCTGATGAAATGTTCATTTCTGTGGATTACAGTTACACCAATTATAGCGACTGACTTGACCATTTTCTAAGCCACACACTCCCTTAGCTACTTTCAACCTTTCAAACTTTCCATGCACGGCACATTCGCAGGTTACGCAATAACTTTTAAATCTTTTCATCTTCAGAAACAGTTAGCTATTTGCAAGCTAATGCTAATACTCCCTCGCTGTATCCGAATTCACGGGGACAAATTAATAGTTCTCTCAAAAAAATTCTTAAATATGCATTAAAGACCAGCTGAATGTCCAGCTCCCCAAAAGTGAAGCCTAAAGCATGTTGATCGCCCCCTGGAGGCTGGCTCCGGTATAAGTCATACACCCTGCCTCCTCCATGTGAGTGGACATGTGACATACATTTTTCTCAAAGATGGTTTCTGTGCAGTCTACAGCTGAGACTGACTCTCGATCGGTTGAGCAGAATCTCAAATGACGTCTTTGTGGCAAGATGGCCGTCGTACGTATCGAGGACATTTTGGCTTCGTTTCTGGACAGTGGGAGGAAGTGGATCGTCCATGTTAATTTACAGTCTGTGATCCCTACGGCCTGAAAGTCTGGATCCTCACTGATCCATGGAATACATGGAAATAAAAGCATGAATTCCAGGCCACAGTTCTCTGCCCTTATACTCGTACACTTTTGTTTAAGGAAGTGCCGTTAAAATGTTGTTTGTTTCAACGTTATCTAACCGTTTTTGACTTTTGTTTGCATTTTCAAACGCGACTTCAGTTTTAGTTGAAAGAGTTCAGCAGACGACAGACGATGAAACCATGTGGCGCTCCTGCTGTTCGGCTGCTGTTTGTGTGTTTGTGTTGTCCTCGACTGAATTGTGTTGTGCGACGTTTTGTTCTGCTTGTTCATGCATGAGTCAGGAGACAAAATGTGTTTTAATGGCAGCAGGTTTTTAAGAAGCCTGGTTTTTATTTTCCCATCATCAGAACTGGATAATTCATTCAATTTAAAATCTCCAGCCGATTTAATCTTTGCTGCACAGCTCCTGAAGTTTCATTTATGGGTTGTGTGTCATAGTCACAGAGTCACTGTGTATAGGAGAAAGAATCAAACACAGCAGCATGTGTCAGAGGCAAAGACTCAAACTAATAACCTGGACATTCTGCCATTTGGTCCCTGTCCTACCTGGAGAGCTGCAAAATGCCACCGGCTGCATGAATATAAATCATCAGAGAGAGAGAGAGACACTGGGGAAGTGAGTCGTCTGGTAATTCCAAGAAGGAGAATGTTCTTTGTAAGATGATGATGATCAATATTAGTGATTATCAGCTGATCAGTTGGTTATAAAGATGAATTTAGGATCAAACTCAACACCGGAGCCAATGCTCACACCTGGGGGAAACGTGGAGAACTGGCGCCACCTACTGGACCAACACACAACCACCACAAAGTGCAGATTTGACTTGTGTTTCCACTTCTATACTTTGTACATCTACAACAACACGGTACACAAAATACTCAATTTGACACACTTCCTTGTTCTTATTTAACATGTGTGTTTAATTTCCAGCATCCTCTAGTATTGTTTGTGTGTATTAAGCCTTTTTACTTGGTTCAAAATGTCCTATTTCTTTTCCTTTTGTATATTATGACATATTCCACTTAATGTACCTTTGTTTAGTGTAAAATTCATGCAGCACTTTTACACTTTTAATTTTTCTTCAAATAAAGTTCGAAAAGATCATTGAAAAATCAACATGTTGAGTTATGCAGGGTAGATATTTACATTTTCATTTGAAAGACACTGCCTCAATAAAGAAAATGACCCAATGATGCACACATGGATATATAAATGCAGAAATAAACAACTAAATACACAAGTACATGAAAAATGTGTAAAGTTGTATAGGTACTTATATAATTCAATATGTATTAATGATTGTTTCCTTTCTATTGAAGCAGACGTGTTGAAATGTGGCAGCACTGAAACATTAAACCAAACCAGATCCTCTTCATTCCACAAAGCTTCAGGCAGCTTTATTCACCTGTGCTGGTTTGACAGAAACATTAGGAAACGTGAGCATGAACTCATCTTTGACACGGTGTCACATTTCAACACGTTTCCACTTCATCGCTCTTCTCCTGCTGCTGTTTGGATTCTTAAATCTCTTCTTGCACAGATCATCAAACGACGTCCGTGTGTGTGTGTGTGTGTGTGTGTGTGTGTGTGTGTGTGTGCGCGTGCGTGTGTGTGTGTGTGTGTGTGTGTGTGAGTGAGAACAACCTCTAACATTTCACTTCCTCGTGTGTGGACTTTTTCTTTTCACACACACACACACACACACACACACACACACACACACACACACACTCAGCCGGTCCTGCTGCGGGACTGTGGTCCTGGTTCTGGCTCCAGATTGCGCGCATCACGTCGCCCGAGCAGGGACGCGCCCGGAGGAACCGTCAGAACCGGACTGTGGGTCGAAGAGGAGGAGGACAGTGGTTTGAAACTTTACCCGGAGGCCTTGATTCGGATGCTGGTGAGCCGGAGCTGACTCCCTGGAGCCGAGTGCGCTGCGCCAACCTGTGCGCACTTGCCCGCAGCCAGGAGGGGGGGGGGGGGGTGGAGTGTGGGGAGGAGGCACACCTTTACCTTTCCTGGTTCTCCCCCACCCTCTCTCTCTCTCACACACACACACACTCTCACTCCCTCCTCCTTCTCTCTCCCTCTCCCTGGAAGCGGAGGAATAGTCGATCTGACATGTCGGCCAGCGACAGAGCCACCCGAGCGCTGCGGGAGATCCAGCACAACCCTGGAAATGACACCTGCGCGGACTGTGGCGCGCCAGGTAGGACCATTAGGACATGTGTTTTACCAGCTGTAGCATGTGAAGCAGCTGAGGCGGGAGGTGTGGGAGGTGCCATGTCGGTAAAGCAGATCTGATCCCTCAAACCAAACCATGTCCATGCGCTTCTTGACCTCGCAGCAGTTGCAGCTCCACGTATTTCAGTGCTTTTGGAGCGTAACGGTGTCCGGGCCGCGTCTTTGTGCGGTGTTTTGTGGTTGTGGGGGTGAAATGTGGGACAAGGTGAGCAGGCAGAGGGAGGAGCCTGCGGGGGAACAGCTCCAGCTCTTTGCTCTGAGATGTTGAAGCTGCCGCAGAAGAAGCTTCTCAGCGGGTTCCAACATGTCCCCGAGCTGCACACACCCTCAGCGGAGAGGCCCTGGACGCTGCTCCCACCTCGGAGCAGCTCAGAGACTCAGAGGGAAGAGCCTGATGTCGAGTCTCTCCGCTGGAGAAGTCCCACTTCAATTATGACTTATATAAATACCATAAAACTGCAACAATGGAAAGTTGCACCACTTATAAGCAAATTAATAAACTTTCTTCGAAACTCACAGTAACTTGTTTCTCTGTGATGTGGTGTAAATGCCCAATGAAAACAAATCCCTGGATCTGACCCCTGATCCGGATCCGCTTCAACATTTAATACTTTCTTTCTTGGCCTGTGGCTCATCCTTCCACAAAGTTTCAGGAAACCTGGTTCTATGGTTTATGCACAATCCTGCGAAAAACACACAAATGGAAACTGATGGAGAATAACCTCCCCGGTGAAGGTGATAAGTGGAATCCTGTTATTTAACCTGGTGTTTGACCATTGCAGTCAGTCTTGTCCATTTCGTGCTGTCCCCTGTTTAAAGACTTTCTGTTGCTTCCCACTGGTCGTAGAGTATCTCGCTCTAAATGCAGTTAAAAGCCCATTTGTCCCTGTCCTCTGTCATCAGCCTTTTGAATCCGTCTGTGATTTTCATATTGTATTCATTAGTATTTAGAGTTTGGTGCAGTCAGATAAATGTCTTGTCTTGGACACTTTGCAAGTCTGTCCTGCCAAAGACATCGCACCTGAAGTGTTATCCAAATACGAGCAAGCTGCTCGGACTCTATTTTTATTAAAAACTGTTAGAAAATGTGTTTCTGCATTAAATATTCACACTTATGTTTCACCGAGGGTCATTATTTTGCCATATTTTATAATGATCCTGCAGCAAAAGCTTTTTAACGCCAACAAAACCACCTTTAAAAGTGGCCTGTGGCATTTTCTCCTGCTCAGAACCTCTGTCTCAGGTTTTGACTATGCTGACCGAGGAGTGCTGTGTTGGTTTTGGCTTCACGGGGCAGCAGAGCCCCTCGTGCACGGCCTCATACGGTGAACTGCATTTTATTGCATTGCAGTCAAATCAGGAATTCACAGGATCCAGGATCCACCCCCCCGGGGGCGTCGTGTCTCTGCAGTTGTGCAACGCAACAGATGTAATAACCTTTAAAAGGCAGGCCCTGCCTTCATCTATTAAATAATGGTTACTCTCGAGATGGTTTCGTGCACGGTGCAGCTTTTAGTGCATGTGTGAACTGAGGAGTAAAACTAAAGCAGCCTTTCTCTCCGAGTCAGCCTCTTCAGTCACATTCAGGCTCCTGTCGGTTCCTCTGGTCGGGGGAAGAACCAGACTCACTTTAGTCTGTGTTTCAGTATTTGTTCGATACCCACGTCCTCTCCCTCCAAACCCACGGTATGCAAACCTTTATTCCCGTGTTCTCTCTCCATCCTCCTCTCTGCAGATCCTGGGTGGGGCTCCTGCTCTGTGGGCGTGTTCATCTGTCTGGCCTGCTCCGGGATCCACCGCAACATCCCCGAGATCAGCAAAGTCAAGTCCCTGAGCCTGTCGCACTGGGAGGACCACGAGATGCAGGTGAGGCCCAATACATTTCAGTTTGTTCAAGTCTCATCAGTAGCACTTCCACATCTTATTTCCAGTTCACCCTAAATTCATCTTCTCCCAAATGTTTCCTGGATTTCGAGGACACTTTGCTCTGAGTTTAAAATACAGGTTTAATGCCACTTTATTTTGAAGGGCTGTCAGTGTGAAAAGGGAAACTTTTGAATAACTCAGCTACACGGTGATTTTTCATTTCTGTCTCATAACAGCTTGAATAAAATAACAGAAGAACACAAAGCAGAAAATGATCCTCATCCATCACAGTCAAGTCTCAGGCAGACGTCCTCTTCTCTCAGGCAGACAAATATTAGTTTGTCTGATGGACACTTAAATTGCCTTTTTCTTTTCTCTTACTTTAAATCACTGAAGCCTGAAGAAACAAATGAAGCCTGATCTTCACGTTTACAACCTACATTTACATTTTTAACTTTGTAAATGCTTCGTTACGTTTGTTTAAAGCCTTTGTGGTGAAATAAATCCTCACTTATCTCAAATGTCAGAGCATCACATTCCTGCCCAGTGGGTTTCCCAGTGTTCCTGCAGCTGGGAGCGCGATTCCCAGAAATTATATAATTAAAAAAATGATGTTGGTACCACTCACGTCTTTATCCAGACAGATATTTGTTGCATTCATCGTTCCAACTCTCTGATTTGTACGTTTGTTGTGTAACGTCAATGAGGATTTTATTTCTGTTGAGCCTTTTTTCTCCTGCTGGGCTGATAACTGTCGATAAAACTGTTGTTCATCCTGTGTGTGTGTGTGTGTGTGTGTGTGTGTGTGTGTGTGTGTGTGTGTGCGTGTGTGTGCGTGTGCGTGTGTGTGTGTGTGTGTGTGTTCAGTTCATGGCTGAGAATGGTAATGAGCTGATGAAGAGTAAATACGAGGCTGCTGTTCCCGTCTACTACTACAAACCAACACATAAAGACTGTCAGTGAGTAACCAACACACACACAAACACACACACACACTTTTATACCAAATCTCCATTTATACAATTTAGAATATATACATATCTGTGTAATGTATTCCTTTGTGTGCAGCAGCAGGAAGTGGAGACACGTCGTCCCTCTTTATTTACCGTCTGTGTTAGGAAGCAGTTTGTGTTTCAGAGAGAATCACTGACGTGTAAGTTATTGTCTGGTGTTTCACCTGCAGACACACTATGCCTCATTGTCACCGTGTGTCTATCAGACACAGTGAGGGCTTGTGTTACTGTAGCTTCGGGCAGGCCGCTGCCCGACAGGAACCACGGCTGTGACGGAAACACGTTTTTGGAAAGAGATGAACCGTCTCAGGTGACATGAACTGAAAATATAAAAAAAAAAAATACCACTGCCGGCATTCACCCGCTGACTGACAAGGTCTCATCCTGGAGAAGTTACCGAGAGCAGACTTCACTTTGAAAATAACCAATACACCCCCCCCCCCCCCCCCCCCCCCCCCCCCATCGACCCCCTCGACCCCCTCAGATTCGCTCACTAACTTCATTTATTAACGGCGACTGGGACGAGAGGAGGGTTTCAACAAATAAGATTGAAAAGTTGTGAAAGTTATTCTGAGGACAGCTTGGATCTACATATGCCCTTCACTCACACACACACACACACACACACACACACACACACACACACACACACACACACACACACACACACACACCACGTATTTAAACACACGTCGATCCGTCTTTGATCATCAGAGGAGGAGACACTGAGGCCTGATCTCTTCTCTCTTCTGACTTCTGTGAATAAAGGAAGTCGACTCAGCTGGATTCAACTTGATCCTTTAGGTGTTCAGTGACTTTCAGTGTCTTTAAGCTTTAGAGAGAATAAGAGTGCAACGTCAAATAAGAGCAGAGTCAACTTGACTTGGATTTTTGGGGACTGATGCAGATATATGTGTGTGTGTGTGTGTATAGGTAGTAATACATGTCCAGTACCGTGTATCAGCCAAGATATTTATCAAACACAAGACAAAATAATATGAGGTTTGATATTATACAGTAAACTTTATTGTTAATAACTATACAAAAAATACAACAAACTATAGAGAACTTGAATTTCATTTGATTTTAAATGCAGATCCACACATTTCATCGTTTATTCTGTAGAATGAAAGTTTTAGTTTTTCACAGCCTCTTTTCTTTCCGTCTTTATTTTCCCCAAGTTTTCAAATCAGCAAACATCAGCTCAGAAACTGAAAGGCTCACACCCGACGATATTATCAGCAGAACTGAAAATCAAGATAAGATAAGACTTTATTAATCCTGAAGGACATTCTTGTGCCAGCTTGCTCCAGATTACATCTAATGGAGCACAGTTAATGAAACAATAGACTGTTACGCCTAAAAGTTTGTTCCATTTAATACTACGTGTCAGAATATGGAAGAAATTTCAAAGTTGCTGTTTTTTGTGTTTCACAGATTTTATACTTTATAGACACAAAAGAAAAGGTTTGTACTTTTATTGACAATGTCAGGAACTTAAATAAATCTTCTGCCATCAGTCTTTGTTTCTGCTTTAAAGCATCATCCTCCCAAAACTACACAAGTGTGTGTTCAGCTCAGTGTGTGCAGCTCTGCTCACGTGTCCTCTCTGTGTGTGTGTGTGTGTGTGTGTGTGTGTGTGTGTGTGTGTGTGTCTGTGTGTGTGTGTGTGTGTGTGTGTGTGTGTGTCTGTGTGTCTGTGTCCAGGGTGTTGCGGGAGCAGTGGATAAGAGCAAAGTATGAGAGGAAAGAGTTTCTTGAGCCGGGAAAGAATTTCACTTATGAGGAAGGTAAGTGTGTGTGTGTGTGTGTGTGTGTTTGTGTGTGTGTGTGTAGAAACATAAAATACACTCTTGTTAATAAATGACCTTTTGTCGTTCTCCTGCAGGAACTAGAGACGGCCTGTTGATGAAGAGGGGGCGGGACAACGGGCAGTTCTTCAGCAGGCGATTCGTCCTCTCAGAGCGGGAGGGGACTCTGAAGTATTTAACTAAATATGACGTAAGCAGCACACACACACACACACACAGACACACACTTTACCTCCTCACACTCTCTCACGTCTGCAATACACCCGTAGCCTCCTTTAATTAGAAAGTTAATGTCTTCACACACACACACACATATGCAACCACATCACTGACACCTTAATTAAAAGACACTTTAAAGACATAAAATAAACTGCAGACAACACCCCCACATTATTTGCTGCAGTATTTCTACACACAGCTGATTTACATACCCACACGTATACAAAGCGACTTGTAGATGCTGCGTCTGAGCGTCTCCGTGCAGTTATTTAAAGACAGTTATTTAAAGACAGGGAAAATTAACCGATGCTGTATTGTTTATTCTGCGAACAATATATCTCAAGAACATCTTTAAATGCTTCTTAACGGCGGCTCACCGTGAGAGTCGAGGAGAAACGTGTCAAATCTAATCGGCTGTGAGATATCTTGTAGAAACAATCTGTGTCGGAGTCGATCCGTTAAAGGTGAGAACAGAGGATCCAGACTCACAGGTTCTGGCCCCAGAGCCTGATTTAGATTCACGTCAGGACGGATTAAAGCCCAGGAATCCACTAACAGGTTTAGTGTGTGTTTCAGACGTGATGGTTATCGGTGATGCTGATGTGTAGATAACGGTAATCAATCTTATTTTCATGGTTCACGGCTTCAAAGAGCACAGGATACAGCCCCCGGGCCTTGATACCAAACTCACACCTTCACTTAATAACTAGACTTTTACTCTGAAGCACAAAACTTCAATATCAATGCGTGTTCGATACAGAGGGAGGATTATGAAATAGACCTAGTTCATTAGATTGTAATGAAAAACATTGTTTGCTATCTCTTCATTCCAACAGTTAAACGAATGTTAAATATATTTTTCCAACCATTGTTGAAAACAACGTGTTTACTATTGATTTTCAGTGTGAAGCTTCACCTTCAGCAAACCTCCACCTGAAATCAACAGATTTACAATATTCACAATGAAGGAGGCTGTAGTTATTTAATGTGTCGGATCTGTGCATTGCACTAAAACACACACAACCTCCTCCTCCTCATCTTCCTCCTCCTCCTCTTCCTCCTCCCACCCTTCACGCAGGCTAAGGAGCCCAAAGCCGTGATCAAGGTGGACAGCATCAACGCCATCTTCCAGCCAGAGAAGATCGGAAACCCCAACGGCCTCCAGATCACCTACCTGAAAGACTACAGCACCCGCAACATCTTCGTCTACCACGAAAACGGCAAGGTCTGTCTGGGATCCCCTGTGTGTGTGTGTGTCTGTGTGTGTGTGTGTGTGTGTGTGTGTGTGTGTGTGTCTGTGTGTGTGTGTGTGTGTGTGTCTGTGTGTGTTTGTGTGTGGTGATATGCTATTTGTCGCCTGTCACGTGGAGGAACAGACGTGTTGGAGTTACGTTGATGTGGGAGCGAGTCTCCGAACCTTTTAAAAACCATCAGCTGTGATTCTACTCGCGGATGAGATTCATTAAGCTGCACATCCATCCATCTTTCATTCACACACATTGAAATGAATGGACGAGCTCAGGGTCCGTCGTCAGGTCGTTTGTGTTCAGCTCCGACAGCTGATGCTCGGGAGCGACATGTGAAATTGGAACATGAAGGCAAAAGTAGTTCTTAACTGCACATGAATCCAGCGTTTTCTAAATAACCCTCATTTAAAAATTCAACCTAAACATAAGAAAGGAAGAACAAAAAATCGATATATTAAACAAATATTTTTTGCGTAGAAACAAACACATCTGAAGATATTATGGATATAAGATAATGCACAATCTGGATGCTCATCTACTGTTGACGTCATTTCAACAATTATCATAAATATCTGTTCCCTAAATATGTGATGATGTTTAAAAAGGAATAACCCTGTCTCTCTTCATCAGGAGATCGTTGACTGGTACAATTCGATTCGTGCAGTTCAGCTTCACTACCTGAAGGTGGCCTTTCCTGGGGCGACAGACGCTGAGGTGAGCACAGACACACACACAGACACACACACCTACTGCTGATGATCGCTGATAGTGAAATATATATTGATTTCATGTCTGTGTTAGTGACATGAATCCAGATGGATAGAAGTCAGTGTCGTTCGACCTGACTTTTTCTAGAGTCGCTCTTGATCCTTTTGTTTTATTTTGTCGCTTTCAGCTGGTTCCCAAACTCACCCGCAACTTCCTGAAGGAGGGATACATGGAGAAAACAGGACCCAGGGCAAGTTACACACACACACACACACACACACACACACACACACACACACACACACACACACACTGGGCTTTTTTAAATCCAACCCTGGCTTAATTCTAGATCAAGCTACAAACCCTATCCCCAGCTCTCTGTCTGTGATTCCATCTCCCACTCATGTCTCACTCTCTTCAATGGAAGCTGAGCTGAGAGAGGAAACTCTCCCAGCTGTCAGTGCAGCTGCCTGACGCGCTGAGTGACAGCTGAGACGCGTCCGCCTCACCGCCATTCTGTCCATGCGTCCATTTGCCGTTCTGTCAGCGGATCCTTCCTGCTGAGGATCCACTTAATCGTCAGGTGTCAAACCCTCAAATCCGCTCGCAAAACACGTGTGTCGGGATTAAGGAAACGGACAAAGAGGCGTTTGCACATATGTAAATATTCAGTCATGCACCGGTGCACTGACACTTTTAAATTAGCACATAGGTTTATTTCTATGTTATGGCTGATTAATCAAAATCTCTATTCAGATAATAAATGGATTTTTATCCAAAAAACAATACAACACACAACAAGAACTCAAAATAATCATATGTCTCCTTTTAAAATGTGAGTTTAAAATGTATATTATCTGGGTTTCAGATTGATGATCAGACTAATTAAGGTTAATTTGAAGACATGATCATAAACTGAAAGTAATTGATGAAGTGTTAACACCAAACAGAGTGTGAGTCACAGACAGACTTCGCCCTTGGTTCAATGCTGCTTTGTGTCTTTACACAGTCTCTCTCTCTCTCTCTCTCTCTGTTTGACTTTCTCTGTGTCTCTCGCCCCACGTCTGACTGTGTCCTCCTCTCTGTTTGTCTCTTTAGCAAACAGAAGGTTTCAAGAAGCGCTGGTTCACCCTGGACCACAGACGGCTCATGTACTTCAAAGATCCAATGGTATGACCCCCCCCCCCCCCCCACACACACACACACACACACACACACACACACACACACACACACACACACACACACACACACACCATGGGACGGACGTTATTTTCTCCATCAAGCAAATGAGATGAAGTCGACTCAGTGAGGAGAGGACGATGTAAAGTAGTTTCATTCCCAGTGTCTCATTATTAAACATGTGGGCCTGTCCCAGTTTGGAGAATCTCAGAGTAAAGTGAAAACCTGAAGGATCGAGACTTAGGGCCCCCCCCCCCCAGTGTCACAGAGGATGTTCATTTTAGCTGGTTTGCCTGTTGCCCGTTTTAAAAAGAGGAATGTGGAGCATCTTGTTAGTTATGCTTCATTATATAATTTTTGGCCACATCAGCACAAGATTATAATAATTATCAGGATTTTGAATATATTGAGAAAGAAACTTGATTAAATCGATTAAATTACGACTTTATTCTCGTAATATTTCGACTATTTCTTGTTAAATTTGGACTTTAGACTTCATCGTTGGACTTTTTTCTTGTAATATTTATTTTCGGTAACAGTTGTGACTAAATATAGTGTTTTCATTGGCTTTTAAACGGTATCTGATTCACCTAAATCATTTCCCGACCTGGTTTGGGAACCAGCCTCTGATACTGCAGACACCGTTCAGCTGTATGATCTGATATCAGTGTTTGAGATGTTGAGAGAGTGAGACTCTGAGTCAGTGGGAGATTAGAGCCGAGTTTTTTTTATTGCAGTGGTTATTACACGGAGACTCTGCCAGGGGCCTGAAGAAGAGTTGGGGGGGGGGGGTTATCTGCACATCAGATAACAAAGGCAGATTAGCTGCTGACGTAAAAAGGAGCAATAATTATCTGTGCCAAAGGAAAAGTGTGAATAAACCCCAGAGAGGGTTCCACAAGAAGAAGAAGTCACTGAAAAGAAGAGGGAGGTGAGGTCTGATGTGGACGAGGAGGATAATCATGATAATAATAAAAACAGATGATTCACCATGTCACATGTGTGCACTAGTGTTCCCTGTGTGTGTAAGTGCAATGTCTTTGCTTGTGCAGGACTTGATCGCGATGGAACAGCGCCACCTTCTGCTCACAGCAGAGCAAATATATTTTAATAACTTTATAATAAAAGTGTTTAAATGACATAATGCAGCAGATACAGTCAACAGTGGTTGGGCTGCAGGAAACAGTCTCGTACTTATTTTATTTCACATGTTTTTGGTTTCACTTTCACAATCAGGGGGCGTACTGAACCCCCTAGTGGCCATGTAGCTAAAATGCATGTGGTGTAGTTTTTTCCTATGACTTACTTGGACTGGGGCCGTATCCTACTTTGTCTGCCACAGTTTCACAATGAACCAAACAGTTTCCACACTCTCACAGTGACGTATAAGATCTGAACTTTGTGTTTGGCAGCGTTGCTTGTTTGCAGAATTGTGTTGTCTTGCTTTTTCATACATGCACCTCTGCTGCTTTGCTCAAAGGCTGAGTTGAAGCTCAGCAATGCTCCAACCGGCCTTTAAAAGCTAACATGCTCACAATGGCGGTGCTGGTAGTTTGACGTCTCTCCCCCCCCCCCCCCCCTGAAGGACGCCTTTGCCAAAGGCGAGGTCTTCCTGGGGCACAGGGACCACGGTTACAACGTCTCCACCGGCATGCCCGCTGGCACCCACTGCAACGGCGCCTGGCAACACGGCATCACCATACAGACGCCCGACCGCTACTTCCTGTTCACCTGCGAGCTGGAGAGCGACCAGCTGGAGTGGGTGAAGCTCTTCAATGACGTCATGAGCGTGCCGATGTCCCCGCAGGAGTACACAAGTGAGAATTCAGTTTTGAATGGTTATTAAATATTAATCAGCAATTAGCGGCTGATTAAATTTGTGTTAACATTGGTTTATGATGCACCCCCCCCCCCTCACTCAGAACGATCCAGTTGTGGCCACTGAGCAGTTTCAGTGAGGAAGCTGTGGGTGAACTTCCTCTGTGACATTTGACAGAGGATGTTTTTCTTTCACAGATTATAACTTAAACTCTTTCACCTCCGTCAACAAAGAAGTGAATCGGATCCAAAAGGCCCGAGACCTTTTCTTTCTCTAACGTTGGACTTGTGTGTGTTTTCAGTGGAGGCCATGTTCAAACACAGGCCCTGATGGAGCAGAGGCCTGCGGGACGTCTCCTCCCAGCCCTTCACCGATCTGACACTGGACCCACATCAGCTCTGGCTCCCCTCTGTAGTTTTGGGGGAAACCTGAGTGTCGTCACCTGCATGGTCACACTGGTGGTTGTTGCTGGTAATATGAGGTTAAGGATGCAAACAAGGACCAAGGCAGCATTCATTGGTGGAATTAAGAAATATAAAGAAATATTAATAACGATAATCCTTTTATTTAGTTGCAAAAGAAGATCACTTTCCAGTCAGGGCAGAAGTAACACAGATGTCATCTTGGAGTTTATGTATCTGATGTTTGGATTATTAGACGTCACTCATGCAAACCAACTATGTGAATTATGTGGATTTCATTTTTATCATGTTAAATATATTTTAGTGTTTAGATTTAAGATTTAAGAAAAAGTTGTAGTTAAGGTGAGAAGAGCCTTGATGCTTTATACAGATGTGAAATGATGAAATGTTTCGCACCATAGACTGCGAATAAAGATGGACGACACGACAGCTCCCCAAAAGTGAAGCCATTTCACCTTGACCGCCCCCTGGCGGCTGGCTGCAGCATAGGACATAACCCCCACCTCCTCCGTGTGAGCAGATGGGACATGGGCCAAACTAAAAAGTCAAATTACATGTGAAATATATTACATGTGATATATAAAGATAGTTTCTGCCATCTGTGATCGAATCAACAGCTGCGACTGATGCTCTTTTGCTCAATGGCAGCGTTTGAACCCGGGATATTTTGGCTTCATTTCTCCACACTGGGAGGAGGTGGAGATGTGTCCTCCATCTTTATTTACAGAATTTTTTTATTTCTCTTTTTTAAATAAACATTTAACACAAACACTGTTTCAATCCATAAAGTAAAAACTGGTTAGTTATGATCCAAACTGGAACTTCTGACACACTACAGTAAAGTTTACATCATGACCTTTATGTTTCTGTGTTTTCCATCTTGATTCTGATTTATTTAACCTGTTAAAGACGCATCACCTTCGATCAGATGTGTGGGATAAGCTTTAAAGCCAGTAGATGGTGTAACAGCACCTCCATGTGGCAGACTTTATGAAAACAAACTAGTTAGTTATTATAGATATCAAACAACCAGTTGTAACGTCTTGTTGGTTTTGTTCTTTTTTTTATTTTCTTACTCACATTTTGTGATTTGGTGCCACATTACTTCAAATATTTTATCTTATTATCATTTCTGTTAATATCACAGGACAAAATTCTTTTTTTAAACTTGCTTACTTCACCCTCTTTAAATAAAAGATGAGTTAAAACTATGTCAAATGTTTCTTTTTGTTGAAATTCATGCATCGAAAAACTGATTCTACTGCGAGTTATAGAGATGAAATCTTTAACGCATGAAGGGTAAAATTCTGCAGAAACTTAGATGCAGATATATAGTTCACAAAGAGAGTTGATTTATTAGTTTTGTTTGCAAACTAAATAATCCCAAAGTGGTTGTGCACCTGTGTGTGTACTTGTGTGTGTTCTCGTGTGTGTACTCGTGGACAGTTGCTTCAGTCAGTGATGTCGTTGCTGTCTAAAACTACACCTTGGTGCTCAGAGACGGTGGGATGAGGCCCTGAGAGGAATACCTCGTAAATCTATAGACCCGTGCTAGTTTTTCACCCGGGTGAGAAAGAGGTAGGACAGAGGAGAGAAGAGAAGAGGAGGCAGAGAGGACAGCGAGAAAAGAAACCCAGGAGCTGAGTGGCAGCTGGAGAAACTGAGGTTGGACTGTGGATCCACTGACACACAGACGAGCTGCAGCGAAGCATCGTGGATGATATGAGCGAGGAAAGAGGACGACATGGATTTTGATCATCGCAGCTGTTGATTCGCTCAAAATGTGTCCCACGAAGACAAGAGGTTAAAGAAGTATTTACCATTTGCTCAAGACACCACGCTGAGGTTGTTTTTGCCCGTCGTGTTAAAATGGACGAATGCTTCATCCCACAGTGAGACTCTCTGGAGACGTCAGTAGCCGAAGTCCTTTCAGACACCGTGAGCTCATCATGAGAGACTTTGAACAGTTTGTCCAGTTGAAAGTCAGAGTCCTGACTCCCGTCGCCACCCCGTCGCTAACAAATGAGCCTTTTCAGATCTGCTGCAGCCCGACGTCCAGCAGAGAAAACCTGTTCTCTCTCTGTAACTGAGAGCAACTCACACGTTGACGACTTGAAACTCTGCTGGAGACTTTATCGCTGCAGACGTATGGGATCATGAGCTTGTGGACGACCTCTTTTTTGGGGATAAGTGCTGCAAGACACGGGCAGTTCTGTGGACGGTACTCTGTCTGCCGGTCCCTGCACATCTTTACGTTTTCTCTTGGATTCAAACAGAACATCTGGTTCTAACAAAGAGTCTGGAAATCTTTGCTTTTTCTACTTTGTGATATGTTTGTGAAAAACGTTAATAATAACCTCACAGCTTGAAATGCTTGGGCAGACTTTAAACCTCTTTCAGATTCCAGGAGCCAGCGATCTTCAAAATTGGACCCTGACCTTTGACCTCTGATCTGCAATGAACTGCACCCCTAACACCACCATCACTCCGCAGCTGGAACTGGTCCTGAGCCCACAGGTGGAAGACGGAGGGTCCCAGGACAGTGGTGGCGGTGCTGGAGGCGGCGGGAGACTGTGGGCGACGTCCCTGCTTGGCGCCATGCTGATAATCATGTGCGTCATGGGTGTGGCAGGCAACACGTACACGCTCATCATCACGCGCTCAGCCGCTCTGCGCCGGACGGGCTCCATGTACGTTTACATCGTCAACCTGGCTCTGGCGGACCTGCTCTACCTCTCCACCATCCCCTTCGTGGTCTGCACCTACTTCGTCCACGACTGGCTGTTCGGCGATGCGGGCTGTCGCATCCTGCTCAGTCTCGATCTCCTCACCATGCACGCCAGCGTCTTCACTTTGGTCGCCATGAGCCTGGAGCGGTATCGTGCTGTGGCCAGGCCCTTCAGCGCGCACAGGAACTCGTCCCGCAAACGAAGGCTAACGGCGGGAATTATCTGGGGTTTGGCCTTTGTGCTGACGCTTCCCATGATGGTGATGATCCGACTCAGCGAGGGCAAACCCAGTGCGGCAGGTTCTGTTAAGAGGATCTGCTTCCCGACCTGGACCCCTGAGGCCTTCAAGGCTTATATCACCGTCCTCTTCTGCACCAGCGTTTTGGTGCCTGGACTGGTTATCGTCGGGTTGTACGTCGGGTTAGCCCGGCGCTACTGGGCCGCACAGGCTAGCTTGGGAGGAAGCAGCCGCTCTGCTCTGAGGAAAGGCCTGAAACAAAAAGTCATATCCATGATCTTCAGCATCGTGGCGGCTTACTGGGCCTGTTTCTTACCTTTCTGGGGATGGCAGCTGGCCAAACTGTTCTCTGCAGAGTCTCTCCGAGCTTTGTCTCCAGCTGCTCATAACTACGTGAATTTCTTCGTCACGTGTCTGACCTACGGCAACAGCTGTATAAATCCATTTCTCTACACTCTCCTGACCCGGAACTATAAAGATTACCTGGCCCAGAAAGGTCAGTCTGCGGGGTCGAGCAGGGCCGACCCCTGTTCAGCTGTGACCACGCCCCTGCAGGACATTTAGTCGTAAAAAGTAAATATATTACTGAGCATAAACATTTTGTACAAATCTAAAAAATGTTGTATTCGTGAGATACTTGTGATGTGTAGTAGCACTTAACATAAACTTTATGAAAACTAGAAACATGTGGCGTGACTCTGATGATGTCATTTATACAAATTATGAACCATTTAAATCATATGAGTTAAGTATCACATCAAAGAAGTTGGAGTTGTGGGAATTTTCAAATGTTCTGAGAAAATTTTGGAAGAAATACTATAACTACAAAGATGTCCCATGAAATAATTGTAATTGTTGGACAATAGAATTAAATGTAAAATGATGAAATGCTTCAACTGTTTCCTTTATTTTCTTATATGCCGTCCGCCCACAGACACACACACACACACACACACACACACACACACACACACGTGAATGTATATTTCATCATCCCTGCAGGGAATGTAGTTGCATCGTGCCACATTCCTCAGCTCCGGGCTACGGCTCTTTTGAGTCCTCCTGTAAATTGTCTCAGTAAGAATGTGCTGCGTCTCACCTCCGTCATATATTATCTTTCTTTGTTCATTAACCTGTTCCCTCCTCTATAATCAGCTCTATATTTACTGACAGTCCGGCCGAGCACATTCACAAGCATTTCTTATGTTTCTTCCTCCTTTTTTCTTTCTTTAATGTCTATATCCCAGTATTGTTTACATTTTTATTGAGGGAGTGTGTGCTTACTGCAGATTACGGTCAGGTTAATTGGAAACTGTACATTGGACGTATGTGTGAATGTAAGTGTGAATGCATGCACCCAATGTCAGCTGAGATCGGCTCCAGCCTCCGTGCGAGCCACAAAGGAAAAGGGTTAAAGATAATTGATGGAGGGATATTTTGTTGTGCCTTTATTGATAAGTAGGATAGATTAAGCTTGAAAATAGGAGAAGACTTCTTTGCTTTTTGCTCCGTTTGCACTGATGCACCTTTTTAAAAATCAGGCTTTGTATTTATGATTTAAAACCTCAGCTCTGAACACCTCTGCTGAAAATGAAAAGCCGCTCTGAGTGAATAGACCTTAGATAATGTCTGCTCGTCATGAAAGTTAATTAAAGATTCATGTGTGTCGTCCTGCGTCAAAAACATAGAGACAAAGAAGACACGTTTCTTTTTTCACAGCTTTTACTCTATAAGAGACTGAGTCGATGTCAGACAGTTCATTAAGATGTGGCTCCGTCTTCAGGCCATTTCCTCTCATTACAACATCATCTCTCCATGTTGGTGTAACTTTCTACTGCTTTATTTCCATATGACTCAACAAAATGAACGGTCAGAGTAACATAAAACCGAGTATTTCAACCAGCAGAGTGCGGAGGACAGGTCAGGAGTCACAGGTCAAGACGAGGCTGATCTCTACTTGATCTTGATGCTGACGATCCTGGCGTCGCCGCCGACGTCAAAGTAGTTGTACTTGACGTCTCCCAGGCGGTTGGGGAAGTTGGTCATGGAGCCGTCAGGAAGCTTGATGTAAAACTGCTCACTGTTGAAGTTGATGTAAATCTGACGTACGAGAGACGAGAGACAAAACACACAATTAGAGTTCCAGTGTCATTTCACATTGTTGCACAATAAAAGACAAAGTCACACGTGTTTAAAGAGAAATGACAGCAGTTCTCTGTTTGAGTTATCCTCACACCCAGAAGCAGCTTAAAGCCCCTGTTGTCTAAACAATGAGAAAACCGTCAGAATGCGAGTTATGACAACTCTGGATATTTGAGGTGCAGAGGAATGTGATGTGGATCATTACAAACATGTATGTTCTTCATGTGAAAGACAAACTCCTGAAAATATCAATTTTCCAGACATTTTTCCAAAGTCTGAAAACAGTATGTGCCGCTTACACCCGTGACCCAGGACCCCTGAATGGTTCTGTCATGGCACATAACCCCCAACACTCCCCTGACCCACCTTGGCTTCCTCTCCCCGTGCAAAGGGGAAGTTTCCTTCGCGCTGCTCCTCACCCCAGCTGCCTCCGGACATGGCATTGAAGACAATGACGTTCTGGTCGCCGCCATGGTCAAAACGGGGATTGAAGTGCAGTGCGATGTTTTCCGAGTTGTGACCGATGTTGATGGAGAAGCTGCAGTGGAGGCAGGGACGTAAAGGTCAACAGAGAAATGAAACAGGAACAAATGTACGAAGCATTAACCTGCAGGGCCGCAGTTCACTTTGTCAACTTCCTCTTGATTAAATGTGATTGAATCTGAAAACTGAACCGAAGCTGAACCGAAGCTGAACGGCTGCGGCTTTTGATAGATAGAGGAGAAATTACACAGTGCAGTCGTCCCCGGGTTTGACGCAGATCTTGAGCTCGTGCCCCTCCTTGAACGTCATTTCCGTGACTTTCTGTAAAGAGAAATAAAAGAGTGTGGGAAACGATTCAGGGGACGGACGAGTTTTAAAATGGCATGTTTAATTGATTTAAAGCAACACGATGTCAGTGTACAGCTTTTCTATTTGAGTGCAACCAGAATTTAGATTAGATCGGGCTATTTTGTCAGTGAAGTGCAAAGAGGAAGAATTTTCCAAGTTTTTTAATCACTTCTCGATTTAACCATTTAACCACAGATATAAATGACTGTTTTTACAGTGCACCCTGGAGGGAGAATGGACTATTATACGTGTTCTTATCTGTCCAGTTGATTATCAACCAGGACATAGCTGTTAAATTTCAGAAACAGGAAGGCGCCGTGTTTGTCCTTTGACACGTGGTGGTCATGTGGAGACAGTAAAACCATAAAGCGGCACCCACACACGGACGTACTGCAGATACCAGATAGGTACCAGCGCCACACCTCGCTACAGGGAGGGGGTGCGAGATCTGATGTTGAACAACCTATGTAGGATTATCAGACCTGTTCACCTATTCACTGTTTATCACATGACCAAACACCTACCTTCACCACACCCACAGATACCCCAATTCAACAAAGGTCCTATCCCCTATCTCACATCACTACTAGTTAATCATTGACAGGACAAAGTGTTGGAGAATCATTAAGTTTAGTTACTCTTTATTGATCCCAAATGGGGAATTTGAGTCATTTTATCTAGAAGCTGTGTGAAACATCCCAACTCAACACTGCTGCTCTCCGGTTCCTCCAGTACAGCCCCAGTATGATACTTTACAATACAATACCTGTATTCATTTTATTAACGTGGGTCAATTTAGATTTAGATTTTAAGGAAGTCATTTAACAAAGAAGATGAGAATAAAGTTTTCCCGTGGGGTTAGAGGTATTTTAGATTCCTTGCTCATAATTAGTTTTTGGCCTATGCACCTTTATCAAATCACATGACAGATGCCCCCCCCCCCCCGAGCAAAAAAAACGTTATATTGTGAATAAAAAAAGATTAAAAAGGTATTAAAGCAACCAGGCCTTGACTTAACATGAAGCACATTTGCAAACTTGCAAACTTGCATAAACCTCTTCAGAATAAACCTGTTTGACCTTTACTAATGTTCAACGTGTAAATCTGAAATATATGAATATGAGTTTGAATCTTTTAAGTACAAGCACACGGCCTATTGAACCACGAGATGTCAGCTACAGGATATATTTCTGTAATTAGATTAAAATATTAAGTTAGATTTAATAGTGAAGTCACAGAACGATCAAAATTAAACATTATTTATCTGAACTTTGCTTTACATTATAACATTATACGATAAAAAACAAGTGTTGAGAATAATGAAATGAAGCTTTTCACACCACTCACCATCTTGGCTGTCTTCAGTGGGTTGAGACGCGACTGACAAAGCTCCTGGGGCAGGTGAGGGGTTTATATAACTAACGCTGGGGGCAGGAAGCAAACAACAGGAAACTTAATCATTCACATAGGACGAGATTTACCACTCAGTGAAACTCAGTGTGCAGAGTCACTGCTCGGTTTTATATTACAGGAGATTGATTAAAAGTGGAAATTCACTTTGGTTTATGAATCTCACAAATACTCACATTTGACTTGTTTCTAGTTTGGACTGTTTGTCTTTCTTCATTTATCATAACACTAGTGACATGAATCATTATTTCAGTATCTCAGTAACAAATTAAATAATAAATAAGCACATATATATATATATGTATATAATACTACATTTGTTCATAGTACAATTTTTTATATAGTCGGAATTTCGTGAATAAATATATCAATCTTATATGTTATATTATTATATCACAGGTTTGCTGTGCTGCTCCTGAATCTATGTTATGTTATATGGTATATGGTATATGTTATATGTTATATGTTATATGTTATATGTTATATGTTATATTATATTATGTTGTTATATGTTATATTATATTATGTTGTGCTATATGCTATATGTTATATTATATGTTATATGTTATATGTTATATGTTATGTTATATGTTATATGTTATATGTTATATGTTATGTTATATGTTATATGTTATATTATTATATCACAGGTTTGCTGTACTGCGCCTGAATCTGGACTATATGTTATGTTATATGTTGTTATGTTATATGTTGTTATGTTATATGATGTTATGTTATATTATATTATGTTGTGCTATATGCTATATGTTATATTATGTTATGTTATATGATGTTATGTTATATGATGTTATGTTATATTATGTTTTATGTTTTATGTTTTATGTTTTATGTTATATGTTATATTATGTTATATGTTATATTATGTTTTATGTTATATTATGTTTTATGTTATATTATGTTTTATGTTATATTATGTTTTACGTTATATTATGTTATATGTTATATTATGTTTTATGTTATATTATGTTATATGTTATATTATGTTTTATGTTATATTATGTTTTATGTTTTATGTTTTATGTTATATGTTATATTATGTTATATGTTATATTATGTTTTATGTTATATTATGTTTTATGTTATATTATGTTTTACGTTATATTATGTTATATGTTATATTATGTTTTATGTTATATTATGTTATATGTTTTATGTTTTATGTTATATGTTATATGTTATATTATGTTTTATGTTATATTATGTTTTATGTTTTATGTTTTATGTTATATGTTATATGTTATATTATGTTTTATGTTATATTATGTTTTATGTTATATGTTATATTATGTTATATGTTTTATGTTATATTATGTTTTATGTTATATTATGTTTTATGTTATATGTTTTATGTTATATTATGTTATATGTTATATTATGTTATATTATGTTATATTATGTTATATTATGTTTTATGTTATATTATGTTTTATGTTATATTATGTTATATTATGTTATATGTTATATCATGTTATATGTTATATGTTATATTATGTTATATGTTATATGTTATTACGTCACAGGTTTGCAGCGCTGCTCGTGAATCCGGGTCACGGTTAAAAACTGTGACGTAGATAAGACGAGTGTGTTTCCGCGGTGGGCGTGACTTTGAGTCACTACAGCCAATCCCCGGCCTCCATTGTGTGCTGGGCGTGTCGAGCGCTCGGAGCTACACACAGCGAAGCTAACAGGAATCAACAGCTAGTTAGCTTGTGACCTAGCTAGCGGCTCCTGGTACACTTTCATTTTAATTACACCTTTAATTACCGAACTGCGCTTTATCGAACCCGCAGCTCCTCCGACGTTATGAAATATAGTTGACGCGCTACAGCCGCGGAGGAATATTAAATATTGTTTCCACTTTTAACTGCGTTTACACAGCAGCAAGTTCGATGTGTTGTTAGCATGAGCTAGCTCGCTGCGGTAGTCAATGTAACTTTCTGCTGATGCTAACGGCTAACAGGCTAGTGAGGAGATACACGGTGGTTTTGTTTGTTTGCTAATTGCTAAATGCTAATTGTGTCTCTCTCTGTAGAAATGGCTTCGGCGACAGAACCAGCGATGTGCTCGGCTGCAGCGCCCGCGGCAGAGTCCATAGTGCCCGCCTGTATGTTTGCACCTGAGCGGGGGTGCGCGGACGATCCAGCCGGGGAAGAGGGCTTCGAGGACGGCGAGGAGACGAACGGCGAGCCCGCGGATCATCTAGACCTGAGCAGTAAGGTGGGCCTCGCTGGAAATTACACCCAGTGAAACGTGGAGTCTCCAGCTGCTGTGTTGTGATTCGTGTGTGTCCGTGACATTACACAACTGCTGCTGCACGTACAGCTGCACACGGCGCCTTTCGTGCTGCCTGTGCAAAACCCCCAGCAAGTGACACGTATGTTGGTGTGTGTTGGTGTGTGTGAGTGTGTGAGAGTGCAAAGCCCAGTCGTGAAGTGTGTGTCCTCGACGTGTGCACACAAAGAATACAAATTCAATTCCAACCAAACGTGCATTGACTGATTTGCAGAAGCTTCAAGCAAACACACTGTTGTTTACACCTCACTCCTTGTTGATGTTATGGCTCCAGGACGCTCACAGAGGCTTCTTTGACTCAGCCTTAGCTCCCATTTGACCTTTACCAGCTCTGTTTGTTTCCCCCCCCCCTCCGTTCAGCTGGTGCTCGTGAGTCCAACAGCAGAACAGTACGATTCGTTACTACGACATTTGCGGGAGCGGATAGATGAGGGCTGTGGGGAGACCATCTACGTGGTCGGAATGGGCTCAGGTAAGAAAAAACTAACTCTCCTGCCATGTGATGATGAAGACGAGCATTCACAGGGTACTGCGAAGAGCACGCTGTTCCAGGGACCGTCGGCTGTGATGCTGCAATGTGGAAAAATGACAAATTGCCATATTGAGGCAGCTGGATTGTTTCTATCCTCAGTGGTACAATTAATGGAAATTCATCTTTCACTTTCCCAGAATGATACAACACAGTACATAAGAAGACATTCTACATTACCTGGAATACAATTTCTGAAAAATATATAATACTGTGTAGTAACAGGAGTAAGTTTCCCTTTTCTGAGGGAATAGTATTGAAATAAGCGAAATGCAGCTTTGTATTAATCACAAAAACTTACATATAGCTCATTTAAAAACCTGTAAAACATTGTTATTCACTCATGAAGGAAATTATTTTATTTTGGTGGTCATAGTTAAGTGATTTGCTGTAACACTGAGAGCATAGTACTAACTAAACCATGTGTGGCCATGAAGGTATAACCTTTTAATGAATGTGGTGTATGTGGTGAACAGATCCCATAGACTTTTCATTCTCTACCAGCCACACTGTTTGTTTTATATTTAAAAAAAAATGGAGCCTCAAATTCAAAAGCAAAGGAAAACCAAGCCTGGGAGATAACACAGCTTTGCCTCATGTACACACTGGCCAATTTCAGGCGGTGAAAGATATTGTTATAAGTAGTAGGGGAAAGTAGTTGTTAAGTGTATTTAGGGAGAGACCAAGCGTCTCCTGTCAGTTGTGGCCTGGTGGTTTCCCCCGGGCGGCTCAAACCCTGTGTCTGTTATTTAGTTCCCACTCTGAAACGCTCGGCACAGACAAACAACGGCTTTTGTCTGCAACCAGAGTTGAGAATTTTCTGCCTGTTACAGCAACATGTCTGACCCATGTGGTGTTTTGGAGGCCGGGGGGGGGGTCATTTTCCCCCCTGCTCAGCACTGGGACTGTCACCAGTTCACCAGTTCATGGATGTGTGTTTGTCTGGCTGGCTGGACAAGCAGCTCTCTGACTGCCCCACTGACCCCGTTTACATTTCCCAGTCTTCTGTAACTACAGTTTGTGGCCAGACGAGCAGCAGTGAGCTCAATGTCCTCTGGGATTTCTTTGAAAATTAATATTTACATGAGAAGGATGAAGATATCTATTTATGTACCGACCTATGACCACAATTTTCTATCCTGCTGTTCTTGGCATCTGAACACAACAGGTTATGGTCCAGTCATGCGGCACTGGGGTTTCAATAAATCGAGTTTTCTCACATTCTCCATACAACTGGTTCTGTCACTCCTATCAGCCGCCTGTTTATTTCCTCTGTCCTCTACAAAGACACCCTTCAGTGTGTTTTCCGGTCTGTATATTGTGATGTTACTCATTCGGCGTGCATCTGAATATCTCTCCTGCCTCATCTTTGACGTTACTCCTTTATCTCTCCTCTCTGTTTTAGATGGAGGTGACTATGGTCTGGATGAGAAGGACATGGAGGCGTCGGTAGCCACGGTGAAGTCGCTGTGCGAGCAGATCGAGGCTGACCTAATCCTGCTAAGGGAGAGGATAGACACTGGTGGACAGATTCAGGACTACCTCATCAGACGCCGTGTCGGCGAGCAGGATTTCCTGGAAGTCAGGTAAAGGAAAGAAAGCAAAGCTCTTCCCCCAAGTGATGAACAGTACAAGAGCAGGTTCATATTTCAGCGCCTGTCTAGATATTTATTATTAAAAATGTTTAACTAATGCAGAATACAATCAGTCTTCCCTTCGTCTAAAGCTGTTTTCAGACATTTTCTGTCGTTCACATATGAAGCAGCAGCCTTAGATTGTGCGAGTCAGACACAATGACAACAAGAGGAAAGTTTCCAGATCATTCAGGCGAGGGGTGGAGCCTGGGCAGAGCAGCAGGAGGCAGCACACGATGTATACATTCTGCCGTGGGAAGCTCATTGTATTTATTTATAGTACATTGACACAGGTGTTGACGTCTTTGTGTCTTCTACGTGTACGGCTCCTCTTATTCCATCAGAGATATACGTGTTCTTCCAGTTTCATGTCAGTTGTGTGTTCGGAGCGTTGTGTTGTTGACGTTTACTGGGGGATTGGCAGGAAAGGTTTCTGGAAAAGGTCTGGAGCAACTGACTCGGAAATATGCTCTCTCACATACTTCTCTGGCACCGAATGTCAGGAATTTATGTGGACTTGAGTTCATGTCTGAGAGTAGTTCTACAATCGTTTTATAGTCATTATAAGCAGACCTTCAATACATTTTAATACAAATCTGTAATCTGTCTGTAACTTAACCTTTCTATTGAGCACAGCTCCTTGAAAGTGGCTCATATACAGATGCACTATATGTCTCAATATACTGTAGGTCCATATAATGGCTGTAAATCTGAAAACAAATGATGGATTTGGATAAAGAGAAACAGCCTGATGGATTTTCCACAGTGACAGTTTGATTTATTGCAGCACAACTCTGTTCAGCGTAGACTTTTCCATCTGAGTGCACTGTGTGACGTGTGGGTTTCATTTACTTCGATAAGCAATGGGATTTGAGAAGTGATAATTTGTCTCTGAATTTTATTTATACTGAAAATATGCACTGACTATTTCCAGCAACAACCCCGTGATAATAAAATAACAAAAGGGCAGGAACAGGCATTGGTTGGACACACATGTATTCAAGGAATCTCAGTGCATGTCTGAAAACAGCTTATTTCTACTGTACCTACATATAATTGTCCAGACTTACACCTGTCTTCCTTTCTCTCCGTCGCTCTTTCACTCTTCTCCGTCATCTCGTCTGCAGGGTGGCGGTTGTAGGGAATGTGGATGCTGGGAAGAGCACTCTGCTGGGGGTTTTGACCCACGGCGAGCTGGACAACGGCAGAGGCTTCGCTCGCCAGAAGCTCTTTAGGCACAAGCACGAAATGGAGAGCGGCAGGACGAGCAGCGTGGGCAACGATATCCTGGGTTTTGATCAGGAGGGAGAGGTGAGCTTCTACCGATCCATAAAGGCGTGATGCATTCATCTGGAATGGATGCGGATCAAAAGTTTGCTAACATGAAGGAGGAAAGTGTCAGGGTTGGCCTTTAAAATGCAGAACTCCCATTTCAAACATATTCATTTCTCCTATACATATTAATTAAGTGTACTTGACTTGTTTTGGGTGTTAATTTCTATCACATACTCTGTTTCTTTAGGTGGTTAACAAGCCCGACAGCCACGGCGGCAGCCTCGACTGGACCAAGATCTGTGAGAAGTCCTCCAAGGTCATCACCTTCATTGACCTGGCCGGCCACGAGAAGTACCTCAAAACCACCGTCTTTGGCATGACTGGACACCTGCCCGATTTCTGCATGCTCATGGTGAGAGAGGGCGGAGGGACAGGAAGTGGGTGTGTGGTTGTGTTTCTTAGATTGGCAATTGTGTATCTGGGAAACTCAAGATATCTACTACTAAACTAGAAAAATATTGTTTTTACAATTTCTGTTAATATCCAGTTTTCATTTCGTAACGCGCTCCCCTTGTCTCTTTGCACCTCAGGTTGGCAGTAACGCCGGCATCGTTGGCATGACCAAAGAGCACCTGGGTCTGGCACTGGCCCTAAATGTGCCAGTGTTTGTGGTGGTTACTAAGATCGACATGTGTCCAGCCAACATCTTGCAAGGTAAAAAGACATTTACAGTCACTGTGGTGCTGATTGAGTGTGAAGACTGGACTAGTCTCGACGAACTAAACTAAAATAATACCATAATGTTGCCATACCATACTTCCCACGCTGCTGTTAAACCCTGTTCAGAGACCTCTTTACTTTAATTATGTTAAGGCTTTTATATTCCATATGTATATAAAACCCCAAACTAAAATTTAAACCCAAGGCGGTGTGTGTTATACTTACACACAGTAAAAGCCTCTGAGGGAACGTAAGGA
This sequence comes from Verasper variegatus, assembly GCA_026259375.1. NCBI lineage: Eukaryota > Metazoa > Chordata > Actinopteri > Pleuronectiformes > Pleuronectidae > Verasper > Verasper variegatus. Next base: position 2,262,514 of record CM048044.1, on the reverse strand, counting down.
ATTACACCCTCAAGACTGCTGCAGGGTTTTTAATATGAAACAAAAGGAGGAAGAGTTGAATTTGCATAAAATCAAACCGCTGCGAGAGCAAATTAACAGAGCAAATGGAAGCAGTCGGGAAGTGTCTCCTGAAATGTGACTAAATGTGCTTTTAACACCGGGGGAATTAGAATTAAAGGGATATCTCTAATAAAGACCTGCCTTTTCCTAAATGTATGTAGAACTATACACTTCAAACCTATCTCCTTGTAAAACATGTTGATGTCCAGTGTTTTTGTCAGTCTGTAAAGTCGTGTGGTATGTTCTCAGATTCTGTGATGGGATGTTTTACATCTGACAACTGGATGTTATGTGTGTGTTTATCCGCAGAGACACTAAAGTTATTACAGAGGTTATTAAAGTCTCCGGGCTGCAGGAAAATCCCAGTGTTGGTCCAGAACAGGGATGACGTCATCGTCACGGCCTCCAACTTCAGCTCAGAGAGGTAAGAGCAAAGTGGACGAGGACAGAGGGACGATGAGTGTGGACTACTCTGCCACTTAAGATCCACTAATGAGTCACCAAGTAAAACAGGCAGAGAGAGGATGTGACTGAACGCAGAAGAGAAAGTGGACACACGTGGAAAAACTATTTAAAAACAAGAATCATGTGGAGTAAACGGTCCATCTGACTGGGAATCAAACCTGGGACCCGCTGCTTGAGGGCTCATCCAGCTTTAACCATTCAACTGTTGTGATGTTGTCTTGAAGTGAGTGTGTTTATTTCTTTTCCTGACATTTCCTCTCTTGCCCTCTGACGTCTTCCCCCTGCAGGATGTGTCCGATCTTCCAGATCTCAAACGTGACCGGGGAGAACATGGACCTGCTGAAGATGTTCCTAAACCTCCTGTCTTCTCGGACCATCTTTAGCAATGACGAGCCAGCAGAGTTCCAAATAGACGACACATACTCAGTACCGGTACGAAATAAAACACACACACTCAATGGAAACAACAAACTCTGAAGGGACTCAACAGCTGTTAGAGTCTGTGTCGGTGCAGGTTACTGCTGACGTGTCTCATGAAAATGTCTCAGGACTGAAACAGTGAACTAAAACCTAACAAGTGTCAGAGTCTCTGCCATTATATTCCCTCTTATTAAGCCACACTCTGCAAAACATATCAGCTTCAAAATGAGCTTGATGGGATGTTTGAGTGACGGTGAACATGGAGAATGTTTCCTCCTTCGCTCCCTGAACGTCTGTTCTCTGTGACTCTGGTGAGTGGGTTCGATCTCCTGTGAGAAGAACTGACCGAGAGTCACAGCTTCAAGTGTCACGATCAGCTGAACTGTGGATCAGTTAAAAGTTTAAACTTTTAAAATATGAAGAATTCTGAACAGAGTTTGGTGGATTCGTTGCAGCAGCAGCTCTTCGGATTCATGAAGCCGGGGATTATGGGTAATATCCATTTGTGTTTCAGTTCAGCGAGCTGGGACGACACATTAATAGAGGGTTTTTTTTCTTCTGTACATTAAAACCACTTCAATGCCCAACAGAATTAATCTGCACATGTGGCTGCAGGGGGCGCTGTTGCTCAGTAAACTTATTTAGCATTGTAAATCCTAAAAAATGACTTGACTTGTTTTCCTCATGTTGATTTTCTCTCTGCAGGGTGTGGGCACAGTAGTTTCTGGGACTACGTTACGTGGCATGATTCGGCTCAACGACACGCTGCTCTTAGGCCCGGACCCGCTCGGCACCTTCATCGCCATCACCGTTAAATCCATCCACCGCAAAAGGATGCCGGTGAAAGAGGTCCGCGGGGGACAGACGGCGTCCTTTGCTCTCAAAAAGGTAAAAGGGAGGAGAATGAGGAGGAGTTACTGCCACTGAAGAACATTTACTGCTTTAATCTACCTTTAAAAAAACAGCACATAGACAACTTAAAACAAAGTTTCTGACAAAGATGACTATTCTGAAACTTCTGGATGAAATATGCATGAGAATTAGTTTCCTAAACTTTGTAATCAGTTTCGTAATGCATGTAAATCCCAAAGTGTGGGAGCAGGTAGTCGTCTGTCTCTAACTCTTGTTTGGCTCCACTGACCCTCAATTTCATTTTTCTCTTTTGTTCCTGCTGTCCCCCCCCCCCCCCCCCCCCCTGTTCTCTGCGTCCATCGTCTCAGATCAAACGTTCCTCCATAAGGAAAGGAATGGTGATGGTCTCGCCAAAGCTGATGCCACAGGCCACCTGGGAGTTCGAGGCGGAGATTTTGGTGCTGCACCACCCGACTACAATATCGCCGAGATACCAGGCCATGGGTCAGTGACCATCAAATCCATTTACACACTGATATACACCTTTGTACGTCTTTAGTTTAGTTAAACTGTGTCTGATCAATCAGAAACGTTCCCACCCACCCCTCTAAGTGTTAAACAAGTCTCTCTCTCTCCATCCCACCAGTTCACTGTGGCAGCATCAGGCAGACAGCCACCATCCTGACAATGAACAAAGACTGTCTGAGGACAGGGGACAAGGCCTCAGTCCATTTCCGCTTCATTAAGACGCCCGAGTACCTGCACTGTGACCAGAAGCTGGTGTTCAGGGAAGGACGCACCAAAGCTGTGGGCACGATCATCAAGGTACTGGAGCTGTTGGTTAATTCACTGTTTAATCCAACAATCGCAGAATAAAGAGGATTTACTGAAACCTTCTGTGTTGGTATTTGCAGCTTCTCCAATCAGTGAGCACCCAGGCAGCTAAGGCCCAACTGTCCAAGATGCAGGCCAGTAAAAAGACTTTTAAAGAGGGCACAGCGGCCAATGAGGAGGCTGGATCATCAGCACGGCCGCCCAGTCCAAACGCAGCACATTTACCAGTGAGTAAATCCATTCCAGTATGATTTAGAGTAAAACAAGTGACACAGGAAGTTGGAACATGCCTTAATTTGCCAGTTAGAGAATGTAATAAGCAGAGTTGGGCGTCGTTGTTTTTAAGGGTAAAATAATTAATTGCAAGTCTAATTAGAACTAATTAATGTTTTGATTAAATGAGAATAACATGATTTAATGAAGGGTGGTATCCTTTAATGGGACTGAATAACCTAAAACAATTGACTTCTCATAAAGGTCCTTAAATTGTATTTAACACCATATGAACAAGATGTTTTAATCCCTTTTCTAATAGGACGCATTGAATATTTAAATCGCCTTTTCAAACGCTTCTTAATTCCTTTACTTACTGTTTTTAAACTTTAGATTTGCCAGTTATTTCTCTTTCACTGTGAATTTTCTTCCCCTTGGATTTAACGTTTTGTTCCTAATCTATCTGTTAACCCATAACATCCTGTTTTCCTCCTCTCACGGATCCACCTTCTTTTCTTTATCACCTCTACATTTACCATCTGATCACCGTCCCTGTCCTCCCTGTCCCTTCGCTCTGTCCTTCTGCCTCTCCCTACAACACGTTTTACTTTCATGCTTCCGTCTCCTTTGCCTTCCTTCACCGCGTCTCTCTCCCTGTCTTGGCATGCTGCGTCAGACAGTGGCAGAGGACGAGGCTCAGTGTAAAGACGGCAACAAAGAAAACAAGGTAAAGACGCTTCTGCCGACTGATGACGTCCCGGTCTCCGAAAGCTCATGTGCTCTGTTGTTGATTTCTGCACTTTACTCAAACGTAACCGAATCTTCTGCGCATGCAACCGCCTGTCAGCACGTTTCTGTTTAGACCTGGACGCTGCTCGTCGTTACTGAGATGTTATTACAATTTTCTTAACTCAAAAAATAGTGAAGTCTTAACAACTTGATTGCCCCCTGGTGGCTGACTGCAGTATAGGTCAGTATAGGTTATTTTCGGTAGTTCTTTTTACACTGGTGTAAGTGCAAGTGTAAAGTTGATTCTAATAAGTTATTTGATGTTCATGGAGACATGTCATCCATCTTTATTTAAAGGGATTGAAATAAAGGGTTGTGACATAACCATGTAATTTATTCCTTCCCCTCAGAGAATCTTTGAACTCCTCTTTAACCTCCTAACGTTTCTCGTTAAAGACACGACAGATGAAACGCGTCTGAATTGGACCGAACCAGCTTTCACCTCCTGTATCCGGTTCCTTTATTTCCCGGCCGACTTGTCTTTACAGCCGTCTCACTGCGGTGCTTCTGTTTGTCTGCAGCTCAAGTCGGGCGGCGGCGGGCGCAGGAGAGGAGGTCAGAGACATCGAGGGAAAGGCCTGAACCCGGCAGCAATCCCCACAGCAGTGACGGCAGGAGCAGCCAGCACAGCCTAAACCCCCCCCCCCCCCACAGCAAGTCTCCTCAGCTCATCATCTCGTCACAGAGAGGAAAAGTGACTGCATCGCCCTCTGGTGGTTGTATATAGACTAACTGCGCATGTTTCTTTCATATAAAAAAAGATTATTCTGTAATTTTCAATCCGAGCAGAGTGAATTCTTTTCCCACAGAAAGTTGTTTTAAAGTTGTATTGGCGTCTTTGCCTGTGGGCTGCTGATGGTGATCAAGTGTTTTTTTAGTTTGGGTGTTTTCTTTTTGAATTTTCGGGGGGGTTACATTACACAACATTTGCTTTGGTAATGTCAGTTTTGGGGGTTTTCACCTTGTCTGTGGTTCATCACAACTTATAGCATTAACAGAGTCTCCCAGTGAGCAGAGGCATCAGTCACTTTCCCTCCCTGAACATTTTCCACTCTTCAAACCCTCTTCTGCTCGTTCTGCATCTTTCTCCCGTTCAACACAACCTAGTTTCCTGTATTCACCTTTAACAGACGGCATTAGTCTCCATACAATCAACTCAGTCATTTAAAGAGGTAGAGAAACCGTATTTAGCTCGAGAACGCTCCCTGTCACTGAGACTGACAGCTTGATTTTAGATGTGTTGGCTCATCCTTCAGCTGTTGGTCTCCCCCTGCTGATAATCGTTCACTGGTGTCCAACGGGGACGTTGTTTTCTTACCTTGGGGACGTGGCCACTGATGCACTAGTGTTCACCTGACGTTACTCGTCAGGAAACATGAAGACAAAACACGGCCTCATCTATTTTATAACCTTAAGACTAAACCCGCTGTCTGAAAGCCCACGTTGACGTTTTAATATTCATGCAGGTGTCGTGTTGCCAAATCAGAAAACGTCTGAATTGTTCCTGCTTTCTCACCAGTAAAGTCCAGTGTAAGTGAGGTTCTGTCACGTGTGCAGGTCATAGTGAAGTCACCCCCACTCAGTTGTCTGTTTATTAGGTACACCTGGTTTACACTAAAGATTCTATCCACAGGGAGTTTACAATCAAAACTTTCTAGAGTGTTTCTAGTGTTTGTATCACTGGCAGGGGTTTCTATTATCCATAGTGTCCAAGCAGTTCGATGTAAAACAGTTTCAACACATTAGAACCGTCATGACGGGAGGTTTACTGCACGACTGTTGTATTAGTTTGAGCTGCTTGTTCCTAATAAAGTGGAAACTGAGTGAACAATAAGCCAAACAGGTGTAAAGCACAAAGTTCTTCCGTTATGCTGCAGTGTGACTGCCAGAAAGAGTCCAGAAGCTGCTCCTCTCATGCACAGAAAGATTCATCCTGTATTTCTACTCATGGTGTTTCACACCTTAAAAGTCAAAAGCCAAGTAAGAACATATGAAACTCACCAGAAGATGATTCTGCACATTACGTCATTTTACTCCATATGAAGAAGTAGCAGCAAAACATATTGTCAAAGAGGAATTTATAAAAAAAAAAAGTAATTTCAACTTCTGGTTTTTATCACGATGTTTAATGACCCCGTTCCCAGTTTTGAAGTTGAACTCAAGTGTTATCACAGTTTTCGGGTCTTTTTCAACACACTTAAATTTCATACTGGTCAGTCCGAGTCTCTAAGGATCTTAAACTACACATTTTACGACGCTCACAAACTCCCAGAAGCTGCCAGAATGTTTCCCTCTTCTCTCCTTTTGACTGTTTTCTTTCTTGCTGGTTGTGCATGGAGTTATTTTTGAAGGGACACATTTTGTGTGTATCTATGTACAAAAAAAGATTTAAAAAAGTTGTGCAGCCGAACTAAGGTTAAAAAAAAAAAAAAAAAAGATGCCGTTTAAATTAAGTGGCGTCAGTTTGTGTTGTAAATCCTTTTAAATAAAGATGTTATAGAAAGAAGTGACTCGTGGATGCGACTTTTTTACATTCAGAAGGTGATTTGCTTTAACATTCATTTAGTTCAAGTCCAGTTACTTTACATTTCAATGTCAAATTCAGAGTTTAGAAATGTTTAGTGACAATCCAACGTGGAATTAAAGGTTCAAGATGTTTAACTGTAAATTAAAAGCAAGGAAAATCAGTTAATGGCTGAAGAAGTCGTGTTTTTATTGATTCAAATGTTGAAACTCTTTGCTTTCACCATCAACTGATGAAGTTCTTTTATTGCTGTTTAAAAACAGCCTAATTTTGGAAATAAAGCTTGAGTCATCATGGTAAATAAATCCAGTTATACATCACAAATGTAAAATCTGTATATGTAAAAATCATAAATATAAAGTTTAGCAAGTGTGAACAATTAGATCAGGATCCTTTCTTTGCAGTTATAGAGTCGCTCAACATCAATTACCTGAAATAAGTTCATTTTGATCGTAGGAAACCTCAGAAACTACATTTATATCCTCAGTCCCCTCATAGATTGGTTTTGTTTTTCATCAAGATTCATGAATTAATGTCAATGAAACTCATGCACGTCACATAAAAATCATAAATATTTAGATCAGCTATTAATAAAATCTAAAAAACAGCCATAATCCTTGATGGTAAATGTTTATTGTCCTGCAGAATCATTAGTTAGAGCCAGTTCAGATGAATCCAGAGACGTTTGTCTGCTCCTCACTGGTCGACCGTCGGCGGACGATCACCAACAGGAAGCTGTCGAGTCAGATTAGAAATGACTTTCACAAAAACTCCCTTTTCTCTCCGTGGCTGTGGGACACTTCGCTCGGCGGCCTGCTGTTGATGCAGGAGGCCGTTCAATCAAACGTGTTCGATAGTTCAGAAAGACTCAGCCTCCGAGCCGTAATTAATCTCCAAACACTCCGGGCTTTAATACGGTCGCCTGTAACAACTGATTGCTTCGGTAGCATTTCAATCAAAGTCTCCCTCTGCGAAACCCGTCAGCTCATTTCCACAGGTGCTGTTTGCTGCTCAAAGTGCAAATAGGAATGGAGTTTGATGCAGAGCGCGGGATCAGGAGGTGAATGTAGAGCGGGAGCGTCTCAAGGTCGCACGCTGACGCTCTGTGAAAGTGTTAAAAACAGGCCCCCGTGCTCCACGTCTCTGTTTATTCCCTCTCTCACTTAATCACTTATTTGTTATTCCCCCCCGTGTCCCTGTGATGTGACTGGTCTGAACCCACTGTGCAGCGTGAGCACCTCAGCACAGAGTCCGAATATGAATCATCACTTTATTAGTTTTATTCATTATACGGGAAAGGATTAAAGGTATAGTTACAATTAATAGTTAATTAATGGATTAAAGAGAAGATGTGAGAAGAGTAAAAGTAGGAAATAGAAAATGTAGAGATTACTTCTCTTCTTTACCTCATATTATTATATCTGAGTCATAATTAACATACTTATAACTAGAGCCTGAACGAGGAGGATTGTTCCGATTCCAATAACGATAACAGGGAGTAAAAGTTTCTGATGTCACTGCATCCGCCGATAAAAAGTTTGAGTCCCGTCTCAGGATCATTTCCCTTTTCTCTCCTCTATCACGTCTGCGTGACGTGTGGACCCCGTTCGTTCAGGTTTGTCCACAAAGACACAAAGTCTGTGTGCATTGAGTTGTTGATGAACCCTGTCTCACCCACACTCCATTTGCCAGCTCAATAGAATGGATCCGTGCCCAGCAGCTTGGGCCAAGACACTGCTTGTTTATCTCTGACCACAACGTGTCGGCCTCTGGAGCTTTATTCACGGAAATGCCGTTTAGCTGACGGACAGCGTGCAGAGGGAGGACGGTGGAGACGAAGCCAGAAGACAAACTGAGAGTTTTTCATTTTCTCCGTGGGACGTAATTGTTTTGGAAAAGGAAAACAAAAATGTCCAAAGTCTAATTAGTCCTGAATGTTTGTCCCAAATTTTAAGAAAACTCCTGAAGGCATTGTAGAGATTCACAGGGTGTTCACGGGGTCGGGACGTAGATACAACCTGAAGACAACACCTCCGTCCACTGGCTGTTACACAAAAAGTTGAAATCCAGAAACAAAGAGCCTCATGGAGACCAAGTAAAACTGGACAGTACCAGTACAAGTACCACAGAGCGTGTTGGGAAATGGCGGTAACAGTTGTCTCCCATGTAAAGTCAGTCACGTGGTATAAACACACTGGAGTGATTAAGTCGACACATTAATGAAGAGAGTCAGACGGTTGATAACATGAAATCCTTCACACCGCATCGCTGAACAGGGACAGAGAGTAGAAGTGACACTTTGTCTGATGTGCTCGCTGCTAAATGTCGGTAATTGTAAGTTAATGGGAAATGAAGTCCATTGAATTGCTCTTAGCGCTGGACTTAAAGAGCTTTTCACTTTTATTCTGACACGGGTATGTTCTGGAAACCAGAGGACGACTCCTTCAATCAGTCTCGGTGTGTCTCGGCTTTTTGTACAAGAATGAATCCAGTCAGTTATAAACCAGCTGCCACTGAATACTCATCTTTTAGCTTTTTTTCACAGATTGAATTTAAAAACGTCTCTTTGCTCAGTGTGTTAACGTCAATAAGTTTAAATCCAGTTGCAAACACTTTATTTTATGACAAAACATAGTAATGGAAGCTGCAATTTTTCCAACATTGGGAAAACTGATCAATAGCCATTGATCAAAAAGTTATCTAATGTGTACGTTTACGATTTATTTTGGTTCATGTCCCGTCCACTAACATGGCCTATGTTTGCAGCCAACCACCAGGGGGCAATCATGACGATTTGGCTTCAGTTTAGAGGAGCATCTTTACATGAAGTTTACAAACCAGTGGAAAAGGCCTCACGATTTATTAAGTGATTTGGAAAACTCCAGAATTTCCTGTTGAAATACAGAGTAAACGGTTGTGGGATAGCGTCTCGTTAGCATTAGCATCATTCGATTAGCATCTCCGTTCACTTTAGTCTGCTTCAACTGAGATTCTCTATCATCAAGGATCAAACAGTCCAAATAAGAAGCTACATTGATTGACGTCTCATTGCCGGATAGAAGTTGTTGCAGCTGTGGATCCAAACTGTGCCGCAAATCTGGATCCTCATGATTTACACACATATATTTATATTTATATATATATAAATATATATGTGTGTGAGAAATTTGGTGCAGCTTGATTGAAATTGGTGAAAATGTAAAAAACATCTACAATGTAAAAGCAGGTGATGAAGAAAAGTCTCTGGATCCACATTAAGGCTTCTTTCTTGGCTCGTGTCCCACAATCCACCGTGTTTTTTGGGGGAATCTGTTCATTATTTTGGATGTAAACAGACAGAAGGGCACCAGACGTCATTGTGAAAATCTGCAGAGGCCTATTTGGACTGAGGCTCCTTTTAGTATTGAGGTGGGCACCGCTCATTATTTCCTCTCTATCTCAGATGGTGATAGCGACACGACCTCTAAAGTCTCCGCCGCTCCCGGTTAAGATTCAGAGGGTGGTCTCATCTGGGCTCATCCAATATTCATGTTCAGTCTCGCTCCCCTGGTCTTTGTGAATAGACTGAAACTCTCCGGAAAAACTGTATGAATCCACGTTTCTTATTACCCTCTCGTTTCTGTTTTCATGTTCGATGCCTCTGTGTCGACCCAACACAACTCTCCACGGAGCCGCACGCGTCTTCTTTGCACGTTCAGTCTACCACCTGTTAATAGCATCTAATCATATTAAATACAATCTTTTATCTAAAGGTACAAACAATCTCTGGCATCAGCAGAACCCCTCAGTTTGATATTGATCTGCGTGTTGAGCTTGGTGATATCATAACGTTGAGCTGCCCGTAGGGATTTCCTGGACGTCCCTCTCCCTATAGCCAAGATTTCCAGCTCTTTCTGGGGGATCCCGAGTCTGTGCCAGTCCAGATGGGACATGTTGTCCCTCCAGGCAGTTGTGGGTCTCAGGGTCTCCCCCTGGTTGGACGTTCCTGGTAAACCTCCACCAGAGGGCGCCCGGGAGGCTGGATTTGTGAAATCTATTTATTGGTATTATGAAGTTTGATAGAATGTTTCCGCATCCGAACAAAGGGGCAGATGCAGTAATTCTACATTTTTCCTGATTTGTTAGAGAATGATTCATGGACCTGGATCCAAAATCGGACATATTTATCAGAGCGTGTGCAGTTCGGTGCAGATCCAAACAAACATCTGGATCTAAATCTACATTTAAACGTGGTTTCATAAAGGGGGACTGCCGGCGGACGTATGGTCGACTCCACGTATCATCGGTTAATTCAGCCTAAGGAATAATTTCTGGCTCCAAAGAAACCGATATTACAAATATGACAATCTGCCATAGAGGAGCAACAGGAAAAGAAGGCGTCCGAGCCAACTGTGTTAGCGTAAAACACTGCAGCCAGCACGGAGGAGGAGGAAACAGACTTATAGGCAGATGGAGGGAAATAACCTGGCAGCAAAACAGGCCCACAGAATGGTGTATTGATTCCAAACATGGGCGAGTGAAGAGAGAGAGAGAGAGAGAGAGAGAGAGACAATGAGATGGAGAAATAAATAAATATATTATCTGACTGTAAAAAACAAACAAAGGAAAGACGCTCTGGACAATATGGCTGCAGAAATGAGACGGGAAATCTGTGGCTGAGAAAAATACAGGACGAGAAAAACATGCTACGCTTCGATTACTACGACAGAGAGTTAGATTAGAGGATCAGAACCGGACACGTCTCAGCCCCTTTCCTTTATTTAAGGGGATTTTATTACAACAACAACAACAACAACAACAACAGGATTTCTCTTTGACCCAAATATGCATTACTCCCTAAACTTCATATTTTGAGGTTTTGTGTGAATGGTGTGTAACAGGAACATATAAAAGCTGTATAGGTGCAGTAGTAACATGTGGTTAATGTGACTTTAAAGAGCTTTGAGTGGTCGATGAAACTAGAAAATTACGATATAAGTGAAATCTATTTACTGTCTCCGTGCACTCGAAGATAATATTTCACATATGTGTTGTAAATTTGAAAGCAGGGGAATTAGTTTGTAATTTGTGTTGTTTTTAAGTTAAGTATTGAGGAATGAATTGGCTTCATCTTGAAGTCTGTGATGTCACAGGCTGAACTTCACCCTCCTCTTCTTCACTTCACTTCTACGGATGTAACCTCAGGAACAGTGTTTCCTATGAGGGAGATAAGCTCCAGTTACAGACTTTAACATCGCAGACCTTTCACATTCACAAAATAAAAACTATAAACGACGCTGGAGGAAAAGAAACATCATATGTCTCCTTCAACACGAAGCCGCTGCTGCAGTGAATGAAGCTAAATCTGCTGGTTTGTTGAGGGACGCTCGATGACGGGCGGATAAAAGCTGGTGAAATGAGCCGCTCAGCCGCCGAGTCACATTCACAGTCAAGGACACACACTCAGTTCTTTTACACAGACGCATTTCACAGCCGTTTATGTGCTTAAGCTTTAAGCAGATTTATTTTTAAATCGCTAACCAGAGGTTTTTTTGCTTGGTCTCTCCCGCTGTGGTTAAAATCCCGTTTCAGCAGCTTTTCCTCCACGAGAGGTGAAAATGTTTTACGTTTTTACCAGAAGATGTGAGAAGCCTCCAAACAAACCCAAATGTTCATAACCTCAAAATGTCCGAAGACAAACTCTTCCCTGTCGTCTTCTCCACAAGTTAAATGAGGACAATGGAATGACTTATAGAACAAATCTATGAGACACTTCTTTGTCTTATTCTAACACTAAAAGTTGTTGCATGGCGGACGTTGAATAATTTAATCTGACCTTGACTGTTTGACAGCGAACACAGACAGTGTCCTCGTGATGACTCCTGTGCAGGATCTACATCTGAAGAGTCTTAAAGACACACATCTGAACGAAGGTCCTGGTATCATTGCGTGAACTGGACGATCAGCTGCTCTGCAAAATCTTCAACCAGTCAAAGAAATGAGTCAACGCCATTTTTCTTACGTCCTCCAGGGTTGTTATGTGTTCACCCCGCTCCATTTGTTTGTTTGTTTGTTTGAGAACAAGATGATGCAAAAATAACTGAACAGATTTGCACAAAACTTGGTGGAAGGAAGCAAACATTTTCTCTGATTCCCAGGAAATAATTCATGCATCTTGATGAAGAACATCTAGGTCTCATTTGACCAGCAGGTGTCGCTGCTGTGTAAGGATGTATTTAAATACAACCGCGTGAGGGAGCAGCCAATCACAGGCCGGCAGTGTTTACTGGTGTATTTGAGAGTGAAGGCTCCAGACTGATGGAGAAGCAACATCTACTGTATAAAGAGAGAGAGAGAGAGAGAGAGAGAGAGAGAGAGAGAGTGAGAGAGGGACAGAGAGAGAGAGAGAGTGAAAGATGGACAGAGAGAGAGAGTGAGAGAGTGAGAGAGAGAGGGACAGAGAGAGAGAGAGAGAGGGACAGAGAGAGAGAGAGAGTGAGAGAGGGACAGAGAGAGAGAGAGAGAGAGAGTGAGAGAGGGACAGAGAGAGAGAGTGAGAGAGAGAGAGTGAGAGAGAGAGAGAGAGAGTGTGAGAGAGAGAGTGAGAGAGAGAGAGAGAGAGAGGAGGGACACAGAGAGAGAGAGAGAGAGAGAGAGAGAGAGAGAGAGAGAGAGTGAGAGAGGGACAGAGAGAGAGAGAGAGAGAGAGAGTGAGAGAGAGAGAGAGAGAGAGAGGGACAGAGAGAGAGAGAGAGAGTGAGAGAGGGACAGAGAGAGAGAGAGAGGGACAGAGAGAGAGAGAGAGAGAGAGTGAGAGAGGGACAGAGAGAGAGAGAGAGTGAAAGAGGGACAGAGAGAGAGAGTGAGAGAGTGAGAGAGAGAGGGACAGAGAGAGAGAGAGAGTGAGAGAGAGAGAGGGACAGAGAGAGAGAGAGAGAGAGAGAGAGTGAGAGAGGGACAGAGAGAGAGAGAGAGAGAGAGAGAGAGAGAGAGTGAGAGAGGGACAGAGAGAGAGAGTGAGAGAGAGAGAGTGAGAGAGAGAGAGAGAGAGAGAGAGAGAGGGACAGAGAGAGAGAGAGAGAGAGAGAGAGAGGCTGTGGCTGTGAGTTAGTGATGTCATGAAGAGGGGGGGTCCTTTACGGTGTGATAGAAATTCATCTTGAGATTTGAAATAATCAAATTCTCAGACTGGAGTTGCCTTTGAGTCTTTTTAATAGTAAGCTCTGCAGAGGTTACACAACAAGCGTGTGTGCTCAAAGTGGAAGTGGCCCCAAAGTTCACAAAAGCCAGAACTTAAACAAAGACGCGTTTCATAAAACATAATATGAAAAAAAGACGATGAAATCATCATCTGTGTCTATCTGCTGTGTCCGTTCGCTGTAGCAGTTGGAAGAAAACATCACAGAATAAGGGCATACACCCTGTTTGTCAAGGTCACAGCAGTGAGACACCGCCAAATAAGGGTTCCATCCTGTCAGGGAGACAGTATCTCAGCAGTGAGACACCTGGTCAGTGGAATTTTCCATTACAACGGACAGTTTGGTAACTATGGCGATAGTGGCTTCCACCGTCCTGTACAGCATGTCCAGCATGTCCAGCAGGTCAGGTGGGGGGCCGGCGCTTGGAAACACCTGCGGGGTGTGGCCACTGCAGCCCTCTGACCCCTCCCCCACCAACCCAAGGGCAGATGGGAAGGTGGTGTCCTCTGAGAGGCGGCCATCTCTTTCTCCTCCTTCACTTCCTCTGAGGATCCAGACATCATCGCCTCACCCCGCCCCTCCTCCCGCAGCCCCTCCCCCATCGCCACACATCGCGGCGGCTCAGGTTCTTCTCCCTGAACAAACGCCTCCTGCAGCAGGGAGGAAGAGGAGGAGAACGAGGATGACGATGAAGAAGCCTCAAACTTCACCTCCTTGGGGGAGGAGTCCAGGTTTCCAGAGGATGCAGGGGCAGGGTCAGGGGAGGGCGGGTCCTGCTCAGTACCCGGGTCGATCAGCGAGGAGCAGTCTCGGGTCTCCGTGTCCGAGGTGCTGGTTTATAGAGACGAGTCTAATCTCCCCACCTGATATTTAGATGTTTTATTATATTTCAATATATTTGTTTGACAGGAAGCTGTGTGCAAACAGGAATATAATGTTCATGTATTTAAAAAAGGACACTTTCTCTCGAGGAAGAAAAAGGGCATTGGCTCAAGCCCCCTTTGGTGTCTGTGTGTGCACATGCCAGCCTCCATCAATTCAATCTCCATCAATTCAATCGAGCTGCACCAGAGTTCAATCACTCATAGAAACCAGTCCTCTAAATAATCCTGACTCTTTTCATCAGTCTCACAATTATAAAGACAGTGATAACAGGCTCCTGGCTCCGCCCCTTTATCAGGATTCCTGCCCAAATTTGATGAGTTTGAGGAAAAATCTGTTTTTAGTTTTCTGGTGTAATTCTGCTGAAAAACAAACAAACAAATAGATAAGGAGTGAAAACAAAAGACCAAAAACATTTATTTAAGAAAGAATCATAAAATCACGATACATAATAATTCATTATCCATGTAATAACCACATTAATATCATGTATAAGACACGAGATGAGTCACGTGGTGTTACCACAGCCTCAAAGGCTCATCACCAAGACGTCCAACATAGTTCAGAGGGTAACAGCAAAAAAAAGACAACAACTTCAACAACAGGCCGGCAAAATGGACAAAAGAAGGAAAACCCAACACACCAACCCACAAAGGGTCGTAGGATCTGAGAGTCTTCCTTCAACCTAAACCAACATCAGAACTAAAGCTCACAGAAATAAAGCTGCGAAAACTGGACGACTGGACCCATCAGAAAAGAAAAAGAAAAGAAACAACACAACAAGACTCTTGCTCTAAAGGTCATGCTGCACAAACTGCTGCTGCTGCACCCGGGGAAAGAGAGAGACTTCCTGTTTCCTCTCACGTACTTTCATGAACCAATCACAGTGCACCTGAAGAGAAAAGAAAACAGCAAACCATGAGTAGAAAGGAAATGTACAGGTGTTTTCCTCTATATTTAAAAGCGTGGTCTTTTACTTTGAGAGCTGGACTTGCACGTTCAGATTTTGTGGTGTTTTTACTCAAAACCCTCCGCTTGCACTCACACAGCTCCTGCTGGTGCTTAGATTTGCTCTGCTTGTGCTCAAACTCTGCGCTTGCACTCAGATATTTTGTTGCTTGGACAGATTTCCTGTATTTAATAACTACACACTATGGTTTCTGTAAAACTGGCTTGTTCGGATGTACTCTGAAGTCGTCCATCTTGGTTATGTTTGTCACAGTGGCTCTGACCTGAGGCTTCACACCAGGTCTTCCTGCTCCTCTGTGTCTTCTGTCTGTGCTGCAGCAGCGACGTTCTCATACTCAGGACAGTTGTGTGACTGATGGGGGAGAGATGAGAAAATATTAAGCCTCACTGGACTTTATTCATGAAACCTGCACATAATCACAGTTCATTCCAAATAGTTTGAACGTTGTTGCGCCCCCTGTCCATTCGTTTGTTTGTTCATCAGCAGGATTACACAAAAACTGCTAAACTGATTTCCACAAAACTTGGTGGAAGGATGGGACATGGGCCAAGAAAGAAGTGTCAACGCACCGTGACGTCACCCATTGGTTTGTGAGCTGCCATTTTGAAGCCTCCATTTTTGACATGTTGTCCAGCGACATCTTGTTTTTTTGAAACCAGAAGTAACCATATTTGGAGGAGAGGGGGTGGAGCCTGAATCAGGGCCCAAGGACACTGCCCCCCCACCTAAACCTGCGACCTGCACCCAGTACTAGCTGTCAATCACACGGTATCCATGCCCCAATACGGTCAATGGAAAGAACCTTTTACATTTTGGGGCCGATTCAGACAAAGTAGCTGATCCAAGAAATGTTTTATGTCTTTCTCTAACATTGTGAGATGAAAACAGTGATATGGACTCATTCTTTTGGCCTCACTGTCTCTCACCTTCATCATCTCCACAGCTTCATTCGCTTCTGATTTCAAGCTCAGAGTTTTCTTCATCCTGGATCGAAAACAACAACAAACACAACATTGGACAAAATGAACTTCATAACAGTGAAACTAGTGTTTGAAGACATTTGAAGAAGACAGTAAAAGAGCAGAGGGTGAACTGATGGATTTGTATTGTCTTACCTCGTCCACAGAGTCAAGACAAGCACTGGAACCAGTACGACCACCAGAGTCAGCCTGATGATATTCATGATCATCACTGACTTCCCTAGACAACAGACAGGAGACATTAGCAATGTGGTTAGACTGATGACTCAGTTGACAGGTGATGCTGTTGGTCAGTCAGTATTGTTCATGTGCACTATGATGGGCTTGATATACAGCTGTGACACATCTGGAAATCCTGAGTATTGATGGTTTAAGGTTCTGGTGCAATGAAAAGGAGAGGGGGGGGGTGTAGAATGTAAAAGTCACAGAGCTAAAATCACCTGCTCCAACAGTCAGATGTAAAGGACAAAGAATGGGACAGATTCAATATGTCTTCACTTAATAACCTGTGTTTCACTCACATGTCACAGTAATAGAGATGTTTGCTGAACTCCTTCCCAGCTCATTCTCAGCTGTGCAGTAATACTCTCCAGAGTCTGACGACCGGATGGAGCTGAGGACAAATTGTGTCTCTTCACTGAGACGTTGAACTTGTTTATCTCCACTTCTCTTGTACCAGGTGTAAGTAGCTGCTGGGTTAGCATCACTGCTGCAGGTCAGAGTCACCGAGCTGCCCTCCATGATCTCACCAGAGGGACTCACTGACACAGAGGGAGGCTTTGGAGCATCTGAAGGATAGTTTATATTAACACACAGGATGAGAATACAATCAAAACACTGCCTGTATTACTTGTTAAAAGTTTAAATTTATATTATTTCCTCATTATCGTAGCTTCATGAGGAGGAGTAAACTCACCCAATGTAGGAGAAGTGAAACGCTCATGTCCTTCTATAGCACAGTGATAGCTGTCTTCAGCATTAACGTGTCGGAGGTGAAAGTATTTTTTCCGTCCAACAAGTTTCTTGTTATTGTACCAAACGTAGGAAAGATGATCAGGGAGCTGACACCTGCTGTGACAGGTCAGCTCTGTCCAGGTAGGATATGGATTGGCTGTTGATCTCCTCACATGTACCTGGAGCTGAGGGTCTGTGAACAAACATGTGATTTTATTTCAACATACACACTAACATTTCAAACTGACTCTAATGAAAATGTTACCTGTGACATTCAGAGTGACTCCAGCTGAACCAGTTAAACTCCCAGTAAGTTGGTTTGTTGTGAACCTGAACTTGTACACAGCTGAGTCGCTCTCTCTCAGGTTAGAGATTCTCAGAGTGCACTTGTTGTTTCCACAGAGATACTCCACACGACCTGAATACTTCGGATCAGTCTTTAGATCAACGTGAATCCCATTACTGTCTTTAATGAACCAGAAAGTTTCCTGAACTGTAGTAACATGGTTATTAACTGTGGATGGGTATGTGTAGGTACAGGTAATGTCCACTGTTGATCCTCTGAAGGCACAGATCTCAGTAGAAGTGTAACTCATACCCCAGCCAATCTGACTCCTTACCACTGTAACACAGAGCACATCAGAGAATCAGAAGATAAACTTATACATTTATAAAACTAACTCCATGTATTTTCTCTGGTGAATCACCAGTCGGCAGGTTTTCATTTTAAGATGATGACGATGCCAAGATGAGGAAACTTCCAGTTCACAAACCACACAGGGAAGTGCCCTTTAGACTTCAGTGTGAGGGAGAAACACACTGTTGGAGGTGAGGAACATGAGGGACCTTGTAGAAGTTGCTCTTATAATGGAGCAAACTGCCCAATATGGAGGAAATGATCTGTGTCTTTTATGCAGAGTCGACCAAAGATGGACGACACGTCTCCACTTCCTCCCACTCTCCAGAAATGAAGCCAAAATATCCTGGATACCAACGCTGCCATCTTTCACATTTGGAACCACAGTCTGCACAGTAGTGATCTGGAGATGCCACAGTATCAAGGTCCCGCCCATACATGAGCTCGACCAATCCTGAGTCAGCTTCAGCTGTCAATCATGAAGTTTAATCTAATTTTCATTTCATCAAATAACAAATTAAAACCAAACTTATGAGAAACATGAACAACAGAGTGAGATAAGAGTGACCTAAAATGACAGAAACCATCTTTGAGAAAAATGTATTTGACTTTTTAGATTGGTCCATGTTCCATCCACTAACATGGAGCAGACAGGATGTATGTTCTATACTGCAGCCAGCCACCAGGGGGTGATCACAATGCTTTGGCTTCACTTCTGGGGAGCAGTCATGTCTTCCATCTTTATTTACACAAGCAGAATACTAGTACTAGTACTACACTAGTTTGTCAGTACTGACAGTAGTATCCCAAGAGTTCAATGTGCCCATGCAGAAAAAAGTATTTAAAGACACATGAAGTTATGGTACAATGCATTATCTCAAAGACTCCAGCAGATGGTGCTGTGTTGGTGAAATACTGTAGATTAAACTCACACATTGACGGAGAGCGGAAATCCTCGTGTCCTTTAACAGCACAGGAAACTCTGTCTGCAGTATAAAAATAACCTGAATAAGATGCTCCTTCAAACATCTGCTGTTGATTCTTGTACCAGACGTAGTTCAGATGATCAGGAAGACGACAACTGCTCTGACACCTGAGCTCTGCCCAGTTATAAGAGACAAACTTCTCTGATCTGTTCACCTGCACATGCAAATCTGTGTGTGAGAATAAGGAATTCATTTTAGTCCAAACTGACAACACACACATGCATATAAAAGTGCACAGACACACTCAAGTGAACCAAACAAGATGTAGGAAATAAATGAATGAATGTTCAGATGTAAATGTTACCTGTGACAGACAGAGTGACTCCAGCTGAACCAGTTAAACTCCCAGTAGGTTGGTTTGTTGTGAACCTGAACTTGTACACAGCTGAGTCGCTCTCTGTCAGGTTAGAGATTCTCAGAGTGCACTTGTTGTTTCCACAGAGATACTCCACACGACCTGAATACTCCGGATCAGTCCTTAGATCAACGTGAATCCCATTACTGTCTTTAATGAACCAGAAAGTTTTCTGACCTGTAGTAACATGGTTATTAACTGTGGATGGGTATGTGTAGGTACAGTTAATATCCACTGTTGATCCTCTGAAGGCACAGATCTCAGTAGAAGTGTAACTCACATCCCAGCCATTCTCACACTGTACCACTGTAACACAGAGAATCAGATTCATAACGACACCAGAGAACACTTAGTTTACTTTTTACTTTCTGTAGAAAAGAAACACATTTCCATGAGCAGCATTCCAGAGCATTTCAACTGATGACTCCACACACTGGAGTCACAAGTCCTGCATCGAGAGGAGAGGACCTCAGTCATGATGATAACAATAATAATAATAATAAGTTTCAGACTCTTTAATATTTTGAGCTCTAGACGATAGAAACTTCTAAACAAAGATACAAAATAATACTGATGATAATTCCTTCATATATTTTCTTTCTGCATCACTTTACAGGTGGTGATCTGAAAATGAATGAATGGTTCATTTATATTTTGACTTTCTTTCTCAAACTCACTTCAGGTGAATCAGAAGTCCGAGTGTAAAATAGAGTGACAACATGAATGTAGACGTACAGTACCTGTCACAGTGAGAAGAAGGACAACAAATCCACTGGCTGCTGCAGTTACACTCATAGTAGCTGCTGCTCTCGTCTGTGACTTCCACATATTAATAATGTGCACAAGATGAAACTCAGTCACATCACAGACACGTCTACCTACAACACAGAAGAGTCTGAGAATAAAGACAGATTCTGAAAGAGAAAGAGAAATTTAAACTGTTAAACACCCCCCCCCTTCCTTCCTCTTTACTCTTACATGCTTGCTGAGCCCTAAAACAAAGAAGTAACTTGTGGTTTGTACAAACTGTGAATTTCTTCATTTAACAGAGTGTTAGAAACGACTTTAGTGGCTGTTTGTACCAAACCTGAATCTTCCTCAACTGAAGCTGTAACACGACATGAACATTCCTTGTAAACCGAAGGGTAATTAACACAAGGGTTACTTCCAGTGACCAGTAGGTGGCACAATGACTGGGACTGAATATGAATGATTTTAAAAAAGTAACACTTGAAGATGCACCAGTGTGAGAAGAACTACCAAGAGTGACAGGCACCATCTTTGAGAAAAGGGTATTTGATTTGTATACAGACATGTTTTAGTTTGGTCCATGTCCCATCCACTGACATGGAAGAGGACGGGTTTATGACAAATACTGCAGCCAGCCACGAGGGGGTGACAGATATCATTTGGCTTCACTTTGGGGGTAGCTGTCACGTTGTCCATCTTTATCTTCAGCATCAAACGTGAAGTTGAGGGAAGATTAGACGTTGTAAATTTGAGTTAAAACAAATTCCTGTTGGGGAAATTCCATGGTGGGGAAGAGAGAGAGAGAGAGAGAGAGGGAGAGCGAGAGAGAGAGAGAGAGAGAGAGAGAGAGAGAGAGAGAGAGAAAGAGGGAGAGGGAGAGAGAGAGAGAGAGAGAGAGAGAGAGAGAGAGAGAGAGAGAGAGAGAAAGAGGGAGAGGGAGAGAGAGAGAGAGAGAGAGAGAGAGAGAGAGAGAAAGAGGGAGAGGGAGATAGAGAGAGAGGGAGAGAGAGAGAGAGAGAGAGATAGGGACAGAGAGAGAGAGAGAGAGAGAGAGAGAGAGAGAAAGAGGGAGAGAGAGAGAGAGAGAGAGAGAGAGAGAGAGAGAGAGAGAAAGAGGGAGAGGGAGAGAGAGAGAGAGAGAGAGAGAGAGAAAGAGGGAGAGGGAGATAGAGAGAGAGGGAGAGAGAGAGAGAGAGAGAGATAGGGACAGAGAGAGAGAGAGAGAGAGAGAGAGAGAGAGAGAAAGAGGGAGAGAGAGAGAGAGAGAGAGAGAGAGGGAGAGGGAGAGAGAGAGAGAAAGAGGGAGAGGGAGAGAGAGAGAGAGAGAGAGAGAGAGAGAGAGAGAGAAAGAGGGAGAGAGAGAGAGAGAGAGAGAGAGGGAGAGGGAGGAGGGAGAGAGAGAGAGAAAGAGGGAGAGGGAGAGGGAGAGAGAGAGGAGAGAGAGAGAGAGAGAGGGAGAGAGAGAGAGAGATAGGGACAGAGAGAGAGAGAAGAGAGAGAGGGAGAGGGAGAGGAGAGAGAGAGAGACTAGGGACAGAGAGAGAGAGAGAGAGGGAGAGGGAGAGAGAGAGAGAGAGACATAGGGACAGAGAGAAGAGAGAGAGAGGGAGAGGGAGAGGAGAGAGAGACATAGGACAGAGAGAGAGAGAGAGGAGAGAGAGAGAGAGAGAGAGAGAGAGAGAGAGAGAAAGAGGGAGAGGGAGAGAGAGAGAGAGATAGAGAGGGAGAGGGAGAGAGAGAGAGACATAGGGACAGAGAGAGAGAGAGAGAGAGAGAGAGAGAGAGAGAGGAAGGTGTCTCTTGTATTTATGGAGCTTCATTAGGTGAAGGCAGCTCCTACTTTTGGCCTCGTTTCTCCCTGATTCAGCTGTGATGTGTCTGCCAACTGCACACACACACACACACACACACAGACACACACACACTCTCTCAGACACACACACACACACACACACACACACACACACACACTCCTCTCAGCGTCCAGCTCTTCAGGGATCATCCAAAAACCGAGTGGACCAAGAGGAGCTCGACTCACCGGCCAAGATGTGACTCTGCATCCAGCTCCGAGTGGGTCCGAGCCAACACTCTGAATCTTTTACTCTCTGTTTTCTCTCTTTCCGGCATCTGTCAGCTCCCCTCTCTCCTCTCTCTCTCCTCTCTCTCCCCTCTCTCCTCTCTCTCTCCTCTCTCTCTCCTCTCTCTCCCCTCTCTCCTCTCTCTCTCCTCTCTCTCCCCTCTCTCCTCTCTCTCTCCTCTCTCCTCTCTCTTTTATTTTCAGCTTCCAGGAGGCCAGCAACTCAAAATGTTTCTCTAAATGACTGAAAGTTAAGATGCTGGTTCACTTACCAACAAATGTGTTAATTTAACAAATTCAGTGATTCATGTCTGTACGATGTAATTTGATTGGTCCAACGCTTTGGTCCAGCTCTGTTTTCGAAACACCAGGAACGAGTGGAGATGTGTCTTCTATCTTTTTATTCAATCTACGGCTCATCCATGTGTAGAAATGTCACAAAATCCCACAGGGAACAAAAGGTACAACTTTAAGTTCAATTACTCTCAAGCATAAATACTTGGATGGTAATTATCTTTATCTCCATGTTTTCTCCACTATCCCTCCTTATTCCAACAGCCTACAAACCCGTGTCACACCTTCTTCTTTCTCTCTCTTCATTCATTTTCTTGCTCATGTCCTCAAAACTGTGTGAAACCCTGTAAAAACTTTGTGGAATTAATTCTTTCACACATTCCTTTTTATATATAATGTGTCACAGAGATGCAGAACAATAATCTGCATCGCTGCAAATACTAATTAGCCAAAGTAAATATTTTAAATTAATCTACCGTAGCACAACACAGTTAATAATTCAGCTGCTTTCTTTCAGATGAAAATGTGGGTGGAGACGCCGCGGAGCTCCTGCTGCGTGTCATCAGGATTTTATTTCTTTCTCTCCTCCTCAAGGCGTTAGAGCCGGAAGTCTGTAATCAGTGAGAACAGCAATAAATCCAGAGTCTCATTAGTTCAATTATTATCTGGACTGTGTGGATTTATCATCAGAAATTAATTCCTGGGGCTTTTACTGTGGGTATTAAAAAATCTTAAATAACATCAAGTAACTGTTACATCACGGTGGAAGTTTTGCTGCTCACTGCAAATCCACTGGACGGGAATGAGATCAAAGTGTTTGAAAGAAAAACACACAGTTCTACATTGGTGTTAGATGAAGTGAAACACGTTCAGGCTGATATTCAGCCGTGTTTGAACATGTATTGTATGTTAGTCTCTATATTTTCTGCATTGTTATTGTGGTAATTACTTCTCTTTGCTCTGGAAGGAATCATTTAAACTCTGAAGGTGCTTTAATTGTGCATTATGTTTGAAAATCCTGCAATGTTCAAGAAAGTGAAAAATAAAACACCGCCCCCTCATCTGGATTCACACCAAATTGTAATGGTTTCCTCTCTGACCCAAACTGGATCCTTCCACCACGTTTCATTTGAATCTGACAAGTGGCTTTTGCGCAATCCTGCTAAATAAGAGACGAACGCAGATGAAAATATGAGCTCTTGTTCTCTGAGCCATCTCCTCTGCAGATCTTGGTGCAGTGCCCACTACGATTCATGTGTCACACAGTCCCACAGACTCATTGGTCTGTGGCCCCCCCCCCCTGCAGCCAATCGTTAACAATGAGCAGCAGCTGAGTGCACAGGCAGGTTCTGAGGCCCACAGTCATACATTTATCGTGCTGCTGCCTCCCAGTCAAGATGGTGCTGCTCATCCAGCCCAGTAGAAGAAAAAGGGCAATAGAAGCAGAACTTTGTCTTCCTCAGCCAATGTGTACAGCTCCTCTTCTTCATCTCTGGAGAATGACACGGACATTTTGACATGTTCTCATCCAGGCCCTTTGGGATAGTTTCAGGAAATCAGTTGAGTGCTTGTCTGAAAGCAGCATCAAAATAATCAGCTATAAACATAATACTTAAAGAGCAATGAGAGGAAGATAGAACAACTCAGATATGAATTGATTTTATCAGGGTCTTAAAATAGTCATTCCTACTCCTGCCACATTGCTTTGATCGATTCCTTAAAGTCTGTGTTATTCCAGTCCAGCGCAGGACAGAGGCCACGGTCACTGTCAGAGGAGACCTCATTACAGCTGTCTGTGTGTGTGTGTGTGTGTGTGTGTGTGTGTGTGAGTGTGTGTGGGTGGATGTGTGTGTGGGTGGATTGCGGAACAGCTGTTGTTTACCAACAGATTACAGAAGTGCAGTTCTCGAGACGTTTGCCAAGAAATCCAGCTCATGTCACTTTCACGAGGAGATTCGATAAATTTACACACTTGGGTTCAGGTTGTTTTTTATCCACAACCGCCTCAGGAAGCTCGTTAGTGACGTTAGTGACGAGGACTTTCAAAGATGTTACTTCAATGGAGGCTGGAATAAGATCCATCTTTGATTTAAAGACAACATTTGACTTGTGACTGTCTAAACGTCTTCCTGTCGTCAGCTCAACAGTTATTATAGAGGTTTTCTGTCGGTCTAAACATGAATGAGTGGATAAAAGCTCTGACTAAATTGCACACGCTCCCTTTTCCTGTGATGTGTGTAAAGTGCTGACTGGTCCCAGCTCTTCAGGAGTCGTTAATAATCACAGTAATACGTGCGTTCCGCTCTGCTGACAGCAGGGGGGGGGGGGGTGCCTCCTGTTTGTTTTCTACATTAATAAATGGACTCACTTTGAAAGAAAGATCGTGAGCAGGTAAACATCTGTCGCCTGAAAGTGCCGTCAGCCCTGTTGGTGTGGTTTTGTTTATGTGACTGGACGAATGGGACGATGATCGAGAGGTGAAGAGACGTCAGGGTGTGAAAAGCACCTGCGTTAATTCTTGGGTTACTTGATTTGATGATGAGAGTTTAGCTGTGGGAGGAGCGGGGGTGCAGTGGTCTCACAGCAAGAAGGTTCCACGAGGTGTTTGTACGTTTGTTCCATGTCTGTCTTCTCCAGGTTCTCCCGCAGATCGAGGGTTAATCGTATATGTGTATTCATATAGATCTTTGCTCATCTTGATCACCACTCAAAGCTCAGGTCAAGTGGTCAACACGTTTTGCCTCCTGGGCCATAGCCGTGTTAGCCCTACGATACGATACTGACCTGTCCAGGCTGCAGCCCGCCTCTCGCCCAGCTGTCAGCTTGGATTCAACAAAATGCGTCCAACCGTTCTGAGTAATGACGGCTGGATCCTTCCTGGACAAACCCATCCCAGGATTCATTGTATACAATACATTATGCATGACTTTGCATACCTGGAGGTAAACTGTCACAGCTTTCTGATTATATATCCACTGGGTAGGATTGTTTTCTCATCTGACTTCCACATGCACATTTCTGTGGACGGTATATTTTTCCCACCAGGCTTCTGTGTAGCTGTGTTTACATCCAGGACCTGGCGTCTGAGGACGGAGAAGTGAAAGCCCAGGATATCACCTCCTGCCTGGGCTACAGACATGCACCGCCTGGGGGTCTGTTGAACCTCTCTGTGGCCACTGACGAGATGTGAGGGACTGGCCAACGAGCCGAGACCTGCCCTGGGAAAACAGTTTGGCAGGTTTGCTCCACAAACGCCTCAGGGAGCCTGTTGGCATCATGCAGCAGGAGCATCTGCATGACCACCGTTTTTACATTTCATGTCAGAGGTGTTTTGGTTGATTTGTGTGAGCGCGGCTGACAAGTGTGTGTGTTTTTTATCAGCTTAAAGTAACACAACCAGTTTATCTCTGGGTTTAGTAGAATAGATCTTTTCTTCTGTTTCTGTTCTGGTGCAGATCTCCATCAGGGCAACAATATTCCCAGAATCACTTGAATTACAGAGCTTTTATTTTGAAAAGTAGTGAATTCCGGTCTGAAGATTGTGTCGGTTGCTCAACAGACCTCTGAGATTAGGCCGACATGCAACGTATGAAAAAATAAATCAGTCAAACTTATAGATAAACCACACACGTGAACATAAATTAACATGGACTTTAAAAGTGCAGATAAACCAGGTAGGATGAGCACAGAGTTTTCTAACTTTACTCTGCACACAAACGATAGAAAGAGTTTGAGGACGACTCTCTAATGAATAATGAATAATTCTGAAGCGGCTCCATGAAACCAGACTGTGGTCCTATTATGTTCAGTCGAGGAGAAAAGCTCGTCAAAATAATGCGAACGTCGGGAAAAGTATTTCACGAAGATCTGGACTCAGATCAGGATTAGTGACACATTTCACTGCTTCACAGTAAAAGAGTAAAAAAAAGCCAAACTTCACGTGTCTTTAATCGTCTGTCTCCGAGTTCCTTCTCTCTAATTTGACAGTCTTTTCCGGTGGTTGACTTCTGTTCGGATTCACCATCACTCAGCGAGAGCTCCTGTGGCAGTTTTTGTGCTCATTAGTTCCTTTAGGGGATCAAACCCGTGACCTGATCCTCACAGGATTGTCTCTTTGGCCTAATCCACCAATCCTTCCCTCAATTGAATTGGTCAATTTGTGCGCAGGTTTTGACAGCGATCCCATCTATCCCGCTTTAACGTGGATAGAAATAATAAATTGCAGCTTTTCCCTCCGTTTGGACGACATCGCTCCACTCCGATATCGACTGGACGCCCTTAAAAAAGTTACAGAATTATATTTGATCCAAAAACAGCCTTTTAATCCCTAGTTCTCTAAGCATAGCTATTGATTTGTTTGCTGTCTGTCTCGGTTTAATTGAAATAACAAACAATGAGAGCCGCTCAACATTCAGGCCATCAATCATAAACCCTTTCTCATCGGTGCCGGGCCACGACATTGATTGGATAAGTGGAGGAAAACATCACAAACTGTTACAGAGGAACCACTTTGTACCGTTTGAATAAGTAATGTTTGATATTCTTCAGGTTTGTTTGAGTTTCATCTTCAGCTCTTTGACTTTTTTATATATTACATCAAAAATGATTTTAATATTCAGTCTCAGCTTCTAGAGCAACAATATGTTTTAGAATTCAAACCGGGTGTCACGCTCCTGTATGTTGTGTTACTCACGCGATTCGTGCAGCAGAACCAGTTGTGTTTATTTGTGTTACTCGCGTGAGAAAAGCGAATAAACACAGCTCGTGAATATTCGCCTGTCCGCCTACAGAGGGCGTCAGGTTTGGCGTGAACACACCATTAGAGGAAGACGACTTCTTAGACAACATCACGCAACAAGAGTGTTGCCATCAATTTGTTGTGTTCCCGTAGATAGACAGATAGATAGATAGATAGATAGACAGATAGATAGATAGATAGATAGATAGACAGATAGATAGATAGATAGATAGACAGATAGATAGATAGATAGATAGATAGATAGACAGATAGATAAATAGATAGATAGACAGTGCAAGAATAAAACTTAAAATATACTATACGATATAATATAATATCAAATAAATGGTAAACATAGGCAGTAATGGTGACGTGGCACCAATGTACACATCACATTTAAAAAGTTAAATATGTATAAGAAACTTTGGTATATTGTTCTTCTTCCTGTATTTTTTCAGGTATAAAAGTTCTCATCCCTTTTCTAATGCACTACAGAACTGGAGTCGGTGCAGTTCTACGTTATTCAGGAACCCGGGATGTGAAACATGAACGATTTGATCCACTTCCAAACGGCCCATGTGGTGAACAAAAAGAGTCTTTGATAAGACGTGGAGTCAGTGAGAGGAATCAGTGTGTTGGCAGAAGCATGTTGTTACATCCAGGCTGGATTCAGTTCTCCGCCTGCAGCGTTTTCACGAGGGGACGTTTCAAACAAATCTTTATAATTTCAGTTTTGGTGATGTTCAACTTTTTTCTTTTTATTGAGGGGAAGCACATTCCTCTGAGGGCCGAGGAATATGTTCCGCCCCGAGCTTTTCACACCTGATTGCTCAATTTAAAAAAACTTACTTGACTCATATTTGCATTTGTGGTATTTTTACAGAACAGCGGTAATATGTGCAGTCACTGTCACTTTCTGTCTTTCTGAAGAACAGACCGAATTAAACTGTTAAATCAAGACGAGTTTCCTCCGGGTTAAGCCCGAGAAGCTGAGAATCCAAGCTGAACATAAAACATGATAATGAGGTGAAGAAAATTGAAGCTGGGAGGTAAAGTGGTTTATCTCCCCCCGCTCTAAAAGCTTCACCACTCGGAATTCTGCAAAAACGGAATGAATAAAAAAAAAAAACATGGTCAGTTATCGTGATGTCAGGAAACTAAGCCACTGGAATCCAAGCAGAAACATGTGAATCGAAGATGGAACATTTCAGGATGATTCCTCGTGTCGTTATGAGAGTGACGCCCCCGATGGAGACGGAGAAAAACATAAACTGATGTCACAGGGAACCCGGGAGTAAAATCACCACTGCTGCTGTTGCTAGGAAACAAAAACACATTTGAACGTTTTACATCTGTGTTGGATGAGGATTTGAAAAGAGCATTAATAAACCAGGTGGAGGCATTAAAGCGTTGAATATCCTGTTATTCTGAGCCAGACTCGCGTCACACGTCTCTGCTCGTCTGTTTTCGTTTGTAGACGCGTGGGATTCCGTTTGTTCCCTGAAAACCTGTGATTCCCACATTCAGAACATTCAGAAAGTTTGGGTTTTGCTGAAATCACATCCTGTGTTCACAGGGTAACTTTAAGGTATTAGACTGAACAAAGACACTGGATGACTGCGTGAATAGTTTACAGAATATCTTATATGTGGGGAAATGCATGTTTACCTGAGAAAAATGAACTAGACTTTACATTTATATATATTCTCTTCATTTCTCTTTCTTTGTTTTTAGGTAACAGGGGTCAGCTTCTGAATTTGGCACTCAGGTCTTCCCACAGCACATTTATATCTTAACTAGTTATGTTCATTTAACTGTAATTTAACACCTAACCCCAACACTATTATTCAATCTATCACATAAGATGAATAAAGATGTTTTATCAATTTGATTTCCCCACATACACAAAAATATACACATATTAACATCATTTTTAAATAACTTCACTTAAAAATGTAAATATATAATCTAAATTTGTTATTCTCTTCCACCCTCCCCCCCCCCCACACATCTACTGAATCCGTGGTGATAAATACATCTTTCTCTTTAAATCGTTCACCACAACGAGGAATCCGACGTTGCGCTCGCTCTCCTCATTTTAATCAGCTCTCATCTCCGTGTTATCAATAGAACACAAAGTGATGACCCCACAAACTCATTATTGATGAGGGAGTGAATTATACGTGGCCGTCTGCAGGGGATGTTCAACAATGGATCAGAGGGAGATACAAACACACAAATAATCATACAAACACACAAATAATCATACAAACACACAACCGGATACCGATCTTCCATCCATCCATCGGTACATTAGCTATATAGCTTGTGCTTTGATGGTTTCAGGGGGGGTCAGGGTGAGTATGAACAGTTCTATCAAACTTATAGACACATTCATATCTACTATATAATATCTAAAATTTATAAAAAGAAAGAACAAAACATATTGGAGATAAACTCTGGTTTTTAATAACTTCTGAGTCTTTTGAACTGATCTCAGTTCAGCTTCACTCTTCAACTGGAGCTGATTGTGACAGTTGAAGCTGTGACTCTCAGTCAGTTCTTCTCACAGGAGATGGAACCCACTCACCAGTGAAGCTGATCATTTCACCTAAAGAAGTTGCATAGTGTTGATTTAATGGGTCAAATCTGTTGGAAGCATCAGATCTGAATGATTCTTCACACTCCCTCTGTGACCGCTCCCCGAGGAAGAAACACTCCGGGGAAAACACACCGCGCTCGCCCCTAGCGTCCACTCAGCTCCACTAAATGTCAGTTTGTGTGTCAGATACGATACATTAACATTCTCGTGGGCGCACAAATAAATGGAAACATTCGGCCCCTTTGGGTGAATTCTTTCCATTTCCTCCCGATATGACGCTAATATATATCTGCAGCCCGAGGCCTTGGCAGGACTCATTAAGAGGAAATGATGCTGCCTCACAGCCCTGTAAACGTGGCCTTGACTGTGTGTGTGTGTGTGTGTGTGTGTGTGTGTGTGTGTGTGTGTGTGTGTGTGTGTGTGTGTGTGTGAGAGAGAGAGAGAGAGAGAGAGAGAGAGAGAGAGAGAGTAAGCTAAATGTTTTATTGTGTCATTGTGCTTCGGTACAGAGATGCATTTCAAGTCATTTACAATAAGTGTGTTGGTGTGTGTGTGTGTGTGTGTGTGTAGTTTTGTGCAGATCTGAATTATTAACGGCCACTTCTACAAATTTGATAAGCAGAAGGGGAAACCACATGAAAACATAACGTTCTATCATCTGCCAAAGCTTCCAAGGCACCGCAGATAAATACGAATCCCTCGGCTTCGCCTCCTGAGCAGGTGCCATCTTTTAAAACCCCTCATTAAACAGTGCACTCTTCTCTCATCCAGAACCATCAGGCCACAGATCCAGTTAATGGCGGCTGCCAGACTCTCGGAGACAAACTTCCTCTTCCATTAAGGACAAATATGGCTCTTCTCCATGTGCAGAAACACCACTCATGTCACGTCGTGCATTATCTTTTCATAGGACTCAGAGGCTGCAGCTTTTCAGACCTGCGATGATCTCTGGATAATCTTCTGGAGTTTTCAAGAGGGAATTTTCATTCTGCGGAGTTTCTCCCTCCAGTCCCCGAGTAAAAACTCTGGATAACGTCCGAGTGGACACATTTGAGAACAAGGCACATTGATGATGTTTCTGCTCTTCTAGAGAGTCGGGAGTTTGCCTATTTTCTTCACCGAGCACAAGCGGTTAACAGCAAAGCACAGTATTAATTCCAGAAACCCTAAGTAGCAGTTCTCCTGCAGATGCCCCACCTCCTGCCTCCTGCACCAACCCCTTCGCCTGAGCGCTCCCCAGACTCCTGTGTGTTGAGACGAGAATCTCCTGCTGTGTTCTCGTGAAAAGCCAAAGATGACGCATCGCGGTGCGCTGCAGCATTTTATAGATCTATTCACTATAGAGCACTCAAATATTTAAACCATATTTTTTCGAAGGTTTGACTTTCTAACCTCACTCATTTGGGTTCTATGTGAATTGTTTGAATTATCTTGAACAGTCATCGCTCTGTGCACTTCTTACCGATTCATCGGGCGGTACAGTGTCAGAAAAACCTTGTTTAGCAAGAATTATAAAGTCCACTTTCAGCTTCACACGTCTAGAACATCGATGGATTTGTAGTTTTCCTGTTTAATTGTTCTGTGCACACACGGCATCCGATGCAATAGAGAGGGAGCTGCTCTCTCCGTGGACCCGCCCTGAATAAATAACGGTCGAATTAATTAATACATTCTCATTTTCATTTTGTCCTCCTCTTATTCTTTATCTCCCTTTTGTTAATTAACTTGTTTTCAGTTTACCAAAACCATCTATTTCATTAGGCTGCATTTCATTGACACAGATGGCAAATCAATGTCCCAGAGTCTGGTCAGAATAAACCTGCAGCATTGCAGGTTACAGACTTTGATTTTCAAAGTACAATGAAGTTCCTGAAATAAGTAATAGTAGTAAAAACATGTCCCCAAAAACTTGGGAACATTAGCAACCATATTCTATGAAAACCTTGTTTCCTCATGCAACAGCCATGTTTTCATTTTCACTTTAATGTGAGTCTGATCATGTTTCATTGCTATGAAGCATCTAATGAGTATTTATGTAGCGTAACATTTTATTTAATGTTTAAAATTAGCCACAAGGGTAAATGCATTTTATTACTTTGAAGTTGAGGTGAATAACGTGAATATTCCCTCAACTTGCATAAAAGACACAATCTGGCTGCACAGAGCAGTTTATATATATTTCAAAGGGAAAACTGTAAAAATGAAACAAATGTCATCGCACGTGAGTTGATGCTTTACCTCCAACACTGATAAGTTTGATCATTTATTCATGAAACGTATGAATCATTTCTATTTCAGTGTGAAAGCGCTGAGAGGGACCAGAGAGAAACATGGCACATAATAAAGAAAACATAAAAGAAGAAAGTCTCGTGGTTGTTGGATGTAAAATAAAGAATCAGGCCAATTCTTTCCTTTGCAGCACAGCACAGTATTAAACTCACTCGTTTTTCTGCTCACACCATAGACTGTAATTAAAGATGGACGACACATCTCCACTTCCTCCCATTGTGCAGAAATTAAGCTAAAAATGTCCCTGATACTTCTGTTTGGAGCCTTTAAAACGAAATTGAACCTCTTATTGGTGCCATTTACATCTATAGATGAACATCCATC
The DNA here is from genome assembly GCA_026259375.1 of Verasper variegatus. NCBI lineage: Eukaryota > Metazoa > Chordata > Actinopteri > Pleuronectiformes > Pleuronectidae > Verasper > Verasper variegatus. The sequence continues at coordinate 2,230,341 of CM048044.1, read as the reverse complement.
TGTAGACTGTGTGTAAAGGTGCAGAACACGTCCCCACTTCCTCCCACGATCAAGAAATAGAGCCAAAATATTCTGGATACGAACGACGCCATCTTGGGCGTTTGAAGCCAGAATCTGAGCAGCAGCAAACAAGGGTTGGAGCCACAGCAGCAAAGTTCCACCAGATGGAACCAAATTATCTACAGTCTATGATCCACGCTTTGTTTAAATCATCGATGCAAAGACAAGAAGTATTATAACAAACATCCCAAGATCCAGGAAACAAGGTTCTTTACGGGAGAGGATCAGGGTGCAGCAGGTTTTAAAGAGGGAAGACAACGTGCTGCTTCGTGCACCTGAGGACGGTGCATTAGCGAGGCTCCGTAAATCAGACGTGGTTGAGTTATGCTGCCTACGCCCACTTGGTGATGGGGATAATATTGGGCTTTCTGGCTGGCTGGATGGCTGCATCAAGATTTCCATTAACAGCTTTCGCTGCCTGTAATCTGATCCATTAGCCGGACCAACTATTCCTCTATAAAAGTCCAGAGAGGCTGTTCCTCAGCCTCAAGGCCTAAAACCCAAAGTACCAGAAGCCACAAACTCACAGAAAGAAACAAATCAAGCACAGATTCATTTCTACTCACTTGCATATCTCATATTTAGTGCATTTCAAACATTGATTCATCTTCCTCGCACCTCGGCAATCTCTCCCTCTCCCTCGCTCTCTCATGTTTAATCAGTGCACCGGGCGGTTTACTCTGCAGGGGACTGTGAATTATTGATGCCAGGGCCACGTGGAAAAGGAGGAGAAACAGCGGGAAGAAGGATGGAAAAGGAAAATGAGCGAAGTGAGAGACATAACATTTCCCTGAGTCGGCCAGTGTGTGGATGCAGACGGACAGATGAAGAGATGAGAAGAGAGAAAGATAGGCAGACAGATAGCACAGAGAGAGAGAGACAGAGAGAGAGAGAGAGAGAGAGAGAGAGAGAGAGAGAGAGAGAGAGAGAGAGAGAGAGAGAGGATTAAGCCCAATCTTATTTCAAGGATTTCTTTTAATGGATTTTATTTCTTTTTTCCTTCCATGGTGTAGAACAGGCTTAAACCCTGTTTGGGAGACGGGGCCTGTAGGCTTTCCTCCTTTGTCCATCGCAGTGAAACGTTATTAATGAAAAAAGGCCTTTTCGCTGCTCGGCTGTGTGAGAAGGCTCATTTCGCAGTAACTGTATGAACCTAAACACACCAGGAAGTCACGTGTGGAGTTAATTAGGCTGAAAAGACACGGGATCTTTAAAGGTGGATTTTATACGACCTGAGCGTTACTGCTGTGTTTCTCCTGGTCCACTCCTTCCTGACATGCCTGTGCAGCCACATTACCAGTGACAGCTTTATGGCCAGTGATGACAGGCTGACAGGCTGACACAACAGCATCAAAGCTCTGGCAGTCCCCCCCCCCCGCTGATACGCGCTCGCTGTAAATCAGTGGGAGCTTCTTGTTAAATATGGTCACATTCCCTCTTGAATCAATAGATTTGTTATACAACAGCAAATTGAACGTGTATGTGTGTGTGTGTGTGTGTGTGTGTGTGTGTGTGCTTCTGCAAACGTGTGACTGTGTGTATGTTGTGTGTTGGCATGTGCGTAACCTCTTGGTTCCCCGTGGCGCGGCCACCAGACCAGACCGGGCCGCGGTCGATGGCGTTCTAATGAATGAGCCGGGAGACTCCTCAGCAGGCGCCAAGTGGCACCTGGGGAAAATGTCACATTGACGTTAAATCGCTCTCTCGCCGGAGAAAGTGTTTTGACCTGAGTGGAAAGAAGCTGAGGGCCGTGATGAAGGAGGGGGTGGGGGGGGGGGAGCCAGATGAATGGGCGATCAGGTGATCAAGAGGCCTCATCGAACATTTCTGCATCGACCTGCTTGTTAGCCTCCTATGAGGCGAGTCACATGCTGAGCACACGACTTCAAACGTCACATTCATCAGCGGTTGTTCAATGTGTTCATTTGTCAGCTGCAGCACATGTGACCAGAAAGAGGGACGGACGTAAATACGACTGAGCGGAAAGGCCGGGGACTCGTTTCCTGTCAAGGTGAGTTACAGACTCCACCAAGCGACGACATCGTGGTGATAATAACGTTCTACTAATACACAGCTGTGCACATTAAATGCTTCTCTGCTTAAGTAAAAGCCCACAGGAGAAAAATATTTATCGAGCGAGTCTTTAAAACGACTCTGCTGGGATAAGTTTGTTTGCAGAGAAGTTGGACAAACCTCAATGAAAATTGTTCTCAGTGCATTCATCCACTGGGTGAGATCCCCGGGGAGCGGGGGGGCGTGTAAGGATGTTACCATCATTGTCTTACTTTAACCACAGAGAGGCGCCAAAGTCAGAAGTTTACAAGCAACTCATAGCGACACTGACCGGGCCAAATGGACAGGAACAGGAAGCTGAACACCCTGGAGATAAATGACGTGTTTCATGCCAGCACGAGCAGCGGCTGCAGCAGGAAGGTCGACGACGACGCTGAGAGCGAGAGATCCAGGGCTGGAGCCGGTCCAGGGTCGTCCTTTAGTCCCAGTCCGTCCCTGGGAGCCTGGACAGAATATGTGAGCTACTTTTTGTGCACATACATATTTCACACACTCTTCATATCTGCCCCTGCCCTCCTCCAGGTCTCAGAGGAAACCATTTGATTCCAGCGCTGATGAGAAGCCTCCACGGTCCTAATTAAACACACTCATGTTGCAGCTTCTCGGAGGAAAAAACGTCCACATGTGAAGTTTGAGTGTGACACTCGTGATCACAGTGAATTTCAATCCTAATGACTGGTTTTACTTTTGCAGTGTTGGTGTCTTCAATTCGTCGTTAAAGTTCTTAACGAGGGAACTTTACTCGAACTTCTTCCAGCGGATCTAAACCTAGAAACTTAGATCTGATCCCTGAACACAGGCTGTAATAATCCTTTATTAACCAGGAGAAATACACACATGACTAAGCAGAGTTTTATTTTTTAATCAAAGTTGTGAATGTCCAGAGGTAACGAGCAATGAGAGAATCAGACCCGGGAAAAGAAATCCATTTAAATCAACGCTACTGTTGATTGTATGGAATTACAGATTTAAGGTATGGCTGGGATCCACAAAGCAATTCTCTACATGCGTTTAAAATTAAATATCCTTATTCCATTATAATGTGCGAGCTGTAATTTGCTATAAGACGACTCCTGCGTATAAACTCACCTTGAGGAATCCCCCCCATGATACGGGCTGTAATTACTTTGAATAATTTCCAGCTCGTGAGAGAGAGATGAGGGAGGTGAGGGCGATCCGAGACGTTTTTCTGTGCGTCCTTTTCTTCCCTATCAGCTTAAAGTGTAATTAGAGTCACGTTAGGCTGATTGTGTCGTCTGCGTTAGCTTCTGCGTGGTGACGCTCTATACTCACGGAGCCCAATTGGCCTTTTCATGATGCTCGCGTCAATAGACATGAGCCCAATTGCTCGGGGGGCTTTTTAAACTCGACGGGCTCCGGCTCCATCTGCGTCCAGCTGCGACAGAGTCTTATTCCATCAGCCGTGCAGGACTCATCCCTCTCATCCTCCAGTTAACGAGGCTGAGACGACTTTCTCTAAATTTGGGGCGTAGTGAGACGAAGGCAGAAACCGAGACAGAACATTAGGGCCAATTAATGAGTGAGAATTACAATTTTGAGAATAAGGTCGGAGTGTTACGAGAATAAAGTCGGAATTCCATGAGTTTAAAATGGTAATTTTAGACTATTTGTCATTTAAGAGAGGGGATTTCACAAGATCAGTCTGTTGCCTGAGTTGAAATGAGGCTCGTGGAGCATCTTGTTAGTAAAGGTTCACAAATTATGACATTTTTGTTCTTTTGGCTCATCCGCACCATCTCACCATCGTCTTGTTTAGATTTGTTGTGTGTTTACAGTCGATATTCTGGTTTAAAGCAACTGTGATTTCATATTTACGATCTTAACATTCATCATTAGATGATCGTCTGGGCTGTTGCACCACAGGCAGTTTACGTCGGGACGAAAAGAAAGAGAGAGGAGAGTAATAATAGTTATACTTTCTCTTAATTTATGACTTCATCCTCATATTATTACGACAGTTACAACTTTATTCTTGAAACATTATGTCTTTGCTTTAAAATACGACTTTATTCTCAATTATGACTTCATTTTCATAATATTACCACTTCCTATTAAATGAAGACTTTACTCTCGTTATATCACATGCTAGTTTTTCTTAGGTGGCGCCAAACCCAATATCATCCAGTCAACAAATTAAATGTAAGTGGTGGTAGAATAAAATAAAGCCAGTGAAAAAAGATGCATTAGCTCTTAATGTTATTATGCAAATCAAATTAGTTTTCTTTGCCAAGCTCTTAATACTAAGGAACCAGGTATAAACACTTTGAGAATTAAATATTTCTTTCACGCTCAAGGAAAAAATAAAAATAAAAACATTTGTGTTTGTTGTGTTTCCTCAGCACACACAACAGAAGGGTTTTGTCTGCAGGTGAGACAGTAACACACAGTGTGTCTACGCTCACGGTGCAGGGAGCATGTAATGAAGTGTGTGTTACACATGATACGCGTACAGTATTACACACGGCTCTGTAATAAGATGTTGTCCCCTGAGAAGTCCACAGCAGGAATGAAGGATGACTCACTGCTGGTTAACTGCACACTCTTACTCTACCTTCCTCTGGCTTCCATCTCTCTCTCTCTGACCTGCTACCTTTACTTTACCTCAAATCTCCTTCACCGCACTCTCTTCTCATGCCCGTCTCTTTATACCTGTCATTTCCATTTGCCCCCTTCCTGATGTCTACATATTCCTCTCCTTCCTCCGCTGTCACAAACTGTACCATCCAGTGGTTTCTTCCTCCTCTCTCCTCTTCCTCCGACTGTCCTCTACCCGCTCGTCTCTATTTTCTCTTCCCTCCACTAAGCGCTGCATGCGGCACCGAGCTTCCATCGGCATTACCGTCCTATCTATCTCATTATCTCTCCCACGCTAGTCTTTATTTTAGTAATTAGAACCACGGGTGAGGCTTGGATTACAGTATATTAGAGACCAGCCCAAGTCTAATGACATTAAGTCTTTTTAAGTCCCTGCTCCATTATGCTCGGTTCGTCCGCGCGCAACATTCAGCAACAACATCAGAGACGGTTTGTCTGAGGTGGAGTCGAACCCAAATTCATCCAGTCAACAAACCAAATGTAAGTGTTGGGAGAATAAAATGGAGCCAGTGAAAAAAGATGCAATTAAACTAGGAAGCACAGATTGATGTCGATCGGTCAATTTACGTAAAATACCAACAACATCAACAATAATAATAAATTATATTTACGGAGCACTTTTCAAAGTAAAGTTACCAAGTGCTTGTTTAATCCTAATCCTTGAATAATTAGGACATTTCAGGACTAAGGCAAATAATCCCGAAACTAAAATTGCGATAAGAAACAAAGAGGAATGAAAGGAAAGAAGAAAGTCCCTCAACAATACCAAAAACGTTGTGAATAAAAAACTAAAATGAATAAAATGCTCTTTTTTAAAAAGATGAGTTTTGAGAAGTGACTTAAAGGACGTTGCTGATTCTGCAGGTCTCAGATCCTCGGGCAGTGAGTTCCAGAGCTGAGGGGAACTGATCACCGTCAGGCTGGAGGGAGGAGCCTGCGAAGCCGTGCACGAGGATCTGAGGCAGCAAATTTGCAATGTGACTGAGAGTAAAATCTAAAAGATCAACTCTGAAACCTGACCTGGACGACCTGGACGGACGCTTTATGACACTCAAAGGAATTTTGTCTCTTTGAAAGGTTCCAGGTTTTATTTATTTCTTTGATTTGAAGTTGAAGTCATTTATACCTTTGAGGCAATTCAGACAAACTACTATTGATTTTATCTGTTGCATCTCCTGTGTTGTTATATGGCTGCAGACCGCGGCACCGTTGGAAATGAGGGTTCTAGCTCAACGTGTCTCCTGAGGTTTTAAATAATAAATGATGACAAACACACTTCAGTTGTTTTATCCCCATTCACCGTTTTGGTGGAAAGAGGTTATTGCTCCTGCATATTTGAAAACTCCAAAATAAAGTATTCTCAAAAAAAGAAATTAAAGGGATAAACACAGAGTGTGTAAACAGGTCTGTCGTCAACTTCACACAAAATCCAGTCAAGTAAAACAAGTTCAAACTCAAAGAAGTGTCTCGTTTTATTCATTTTAGTTTGTTAAAAATAAATATTTGCTCCGTTATTCTAGTGATTCAGCAAAAAGGAGCAGAAAGCAACTGGTGCCAACATCGTTTTTTTATAACGTCGATCTTCTCCCTCAGATTTTTCTCTCATCTCCCTCCGACTCTTTCCTTCCTCCGTCCCTCAGTGAAGAACCCTCGTCCAGAACCGACTCACAGAGCACAGAGCTGAAAACAGGCTTTCTGCCCCGAGCTGGGCCTCGCAGGTAGCGCTGGGTGTTCAGTTTAGTGTCAGTTTGGGTAAAAGAGCTCAAACTCTCATGTTCCTCTGTGACAAAACAAGGACATCTTCATCAGTGGGGTTGATTTGATATAATTTACCAGCCCCTGTGGAAATAAAAATGACTGTTAGTGATCTGATTCTAAGCCTGTGATTTAAACAAATGACCTCAGTAGACATAGATCGGGTTAAAGCGGCGTCCGGCTATCGGGTTCAGCTCCGGCTCCTCAGATCGCTCCGTACCAGTGTGAGTCATGGCTGCTGTCCAAGCTGCGGACCCTGGGAGCTCCGGGCGGCCGCCTGGGAGCTGACCCGGGCACAGACTCTTCACACTGACGTGATCCGAACAGATGGGACTCGCTGTTCCACGCTCTCACACTCGGGGATTTGTTTATTCCACCACTTTAGGGGCATTAGTTCGGAGGTTTGCTGAGGCAGCATGATCCGCCCGTCCATCTCTCGCCGACCTCACTCGTGGACGAGACCCCGAGATACTCAAACTCCGTCACTTGGGGCAGCAGCTGATCCCCAAGCAGTAGTAAGTAGCATCCATTTCCATCAGTCTATGGTGCAGAGTGACAGATTATCATGTGAAGTACATGAACAGCTTCACACAAACTGAAGTCTCCAGGCTTTTAACTAATGTTTATCAGTGATGTCTGTATTTCAAAGACCACATCATCCTTGAGTTTTATCTCTTGCCTCAGCACGATTCTTAAACTCCTGACAACTTCTCGTGAGTTAACCTTGATTCACTTCAGCACAGATTGGACGAGCGAGCAGGTGTCTTCTTCTTCTTGTTTCTCACAGCGACGCAGCCTCTGCACTTCGGATCAGGGGAGAAGTGACCACTGCTCTGCCGCTCTCAGACCGAGCCGTCGACGTTTTAAATACAACTACATGAATGTGACAAAGTTTGTGTGTCTCTGAGGATTATATCTTCCGGTCTGAACGACAGACGAGTGCAGTTCTTCAGGTCTTTGCTGCTGATGGAGGCGAGGACATGAATTATTCTGACAGATGTTCTCAGCGACCGCCGTCTCGCACATGCTGTGTTTGACTTTTCAACATCTTGAATTTTTTATGCCGTGACATTACGGGGAAATGGAGACAATGGCAACATCCACACTATCCACACAAGTGCAAAACGACTTGAGCCCAACAGGTAAAGTAACCTGCAGAAAAACTCCTCCGAGCCAAAGTGACCGACTCAGCCAGAGACCTGAACATCATTTCAAAAGGTTTGTCCCGACTCTATCGACATCTTTCATTACCGCCACTAAAGGAGGTCATATTTACATCTAACCCTGACCCCCCTTATTACTGTTTGTCCGGATTATACAAAATCTACTCATGAAACTCGGTGGAAAGATGCAGTTATCAATCAGGAAATAAACAATTAAATCTGTGGATGCTGATCAGGGGCCAATCCAGGAATCCTTCTTCACTGTCTTTAACACTGTTTTCAAAATACTCAATGGATCGTGATGTTTATAAGATTTTAAATTATTGTATTAAATTGTAGTTTAATAGGGGGACTTGTGGCCGTATGCTTTGTACCATCTAACATTCTAGTTTTAAAACGACGTCTGTCCACACGAGCACTTTAGCTCCGTATCAGAACTCATCTCCTATTACCTGAGCATTTAGAAAATAATACGATAGAGAAACAACGTTTTGCTTAACCCAAACAACTGGATGTTTCTTAATATGAAGCAGGTGAGAGAAGGTCAAACATCCCTCTTTACTATTCCTCACAAGTTCTTTGTGCAGAAGCCGCTCATGCAGGCTACAAGCAGAGAGACGGACAGAGACAGAGCTTCACTCGGGTCCCCGGACGCCGATAGGCCGGGTGGAGGGAACCAGGCGTGACTGGTCGGCTCAGGTGGAAGCCAATCAGCTTGTTAACACCTGGAGAGAGAGAACAGGACGGAGAGAGAGAGAGAGAGAGAAACAAGTCAATACTCCCCCCCCCCCGAGCCGCAGGTCACAGTGTGAAGAAACAATTAATACAATGACAACAACTCCAAATTCAAATAATAAGAGTCATTTCCTTATTTAATTGTCTCCAGTTGAATCAACCACTCAAAGCAGCTCTTGTTCTACGAGGCACCATTCACACAATGTCAGGGTTCAGGGTTTTGCCCAAGGACACTTTGGGAATACCAGAATCAAACCACTGATCTGACCTTCTGATGCAATGTACGAACGACAGATGGAGTCTGAGCCCGGATATCAGACGCTCTGAAATACCCTAAGAGGCTAATTCATGGTCACATGATAGCTAATGGGCTCCGTGATTGGTGGACGACCGTGAGCAGCAAACAACAAAGTTTACAAAGTGCTTTATTTACAAAGATAAATACAATTCCAATGAGTATTATTCTTCACAGGGTTTATTAGCGTTACAAATTGTTTTCATGGATATTGCTGCTTTACCTAAATTCCCTTAGCTCCAGATAAACAGCATTAACTAGATTATAATATATAAAACAAAAACACTTTGCATGTAGATAACAGATGCTGTTTACGGGCTTTTGTTGTCTCATGCTCAAACACATAGAAACAAACCATTCAGTTTTTTTATGTGTTCTTTATCCACTAAGAACGTCTGTTTGAATCCTTTATAACAAAGTGGTTTCATCCCAATATGTCGTTTGTGGAGGCGAGTAAAGTTTGTGCAGCCGCGACGTGACCACTTCTGTTTGGTCTCATTATTTCTTTGTTGCACAACATGTCGTGTGCGCGTGCAAACAGTGGAAGGGGAGAAGAGAAGCCGGTATTCATTAAGGAGCCGCCGTCGTTCCTGCTCATCGTCTTCCTGCTGATCATCGGCCACCGGAGCACGAGCTGTGAATCCCTGAGGCCGATCCCTGCAGGCCGCACACGACGGTGCACGCGGCAGAACATCCAGCAACCGGCCTGATCACAGATGGCAGCGCCCACCCCCACCCACACGTCTGTACCTGGGCACGTGTGTGTTTTACCAACGTGTTGTTTATTAAAAACACATACTTTCGAGTACTTAGTTGTTTTAAATTAGTCTTACACACACACACACACACACACACACACACACACACACACGATATATGACCCAGTCGTGATTCCCCAGCCGTTATTTCACTGAGCCGTGTCTTTCCTTCTGCTTTTATTTACCGAGATAAGCCATCACTTTTATGACTTTATATTAAATACAACATAAATCTTATTGTTGCTGTTAACACAACATTAACCACCCCTCAACAACACCGCCCACACAGACACACACACACACACACACACACACACACACACACACAAAGACACACACACACACACACACACACACACACACACACACACACAAGTGATACACACAGGGACTGATGGGTGATAGAAATTATATTTATATTGCAGACAAAAAGTAAATAGTGACGTTAGCCCCCTGCAGCAGGAGCCTTCCCCTGTGTCCTATATGTCTTAACGCCTCATTTCCAATTATATAACATAACGTAATAATGTACTAACACATCGGAGACCACAGAGTTTGCCATTGGAATGAATACACAGAGCAATGAGGACACGTGGCGTCTGTCCATGTTCTTTTACGTATGTAACGTTGAGCATAAATGAGCCTTTAAGAAATCAGGAGTTCACCCGACACTGATCATGATCCCTGAGCGGCTTCGTGGGAGCAGACGTGAGACGATCGTGGTTTTTTAAAAAGGACTTTAAGGATGACGAGAGCAGGAGAGGTGAGAAAGAAACTGTCCACGGTCATGATGTCCGAAATGTCCCTTCAGTTTAGTGCCAGTTGCTCCACAGACCTGGTCATCGTCAGGCTGAAGATGTGTTCAACATCATCACAAAAGGATGTTTTAGTTTGTGGTAACATGTAAATTGGATTAAATATGAAGGCTCCTGCCATTCAACAGAGGCTGAGCCTGTTTTCTTTATTGCACCATCCACTTTTAAATACATCTGCAGCAGCGGAACAAAGGGGGGGTTATGACACAGACATGTCTTTTTAATCAGAGCATGTTTTGTTTGGCTCCGGAGAGCAGCGCTGCACACGGGTTGTTTCTATGACAACACTATCACCACCAGCAGGGTATGATCGACCAGCGTAACCCTTGGCTTTTTTTTTGTTTAACACTGCGTTTCACCATGAGCGTTTCACCCTCGTACTCTGCATGGATGAGCTGGACCTGACAGCCGCAGAGGAAGGCGTCGTGTTTGGTGTCGTGTTGACAACACAACTAAACAACAAGTTTAAACACAACCGTGTGGAAACAAGCAGAGCAACATTCAGCTGATCTGCTCCTGGGCTTTTCTGTCCTGGTTTTAGTTTCTGTCACACACACATCTGGACTGGTCTCTGGCTGGTTCGCCTGAGGCTTTATATCAGCACCTGGAAAGTGCAGAGATTTACAATCAGGACAGACGTCAACTGGCAAATGAACAACATTTAGAAATAGAGGAATTGATGTGATGTAATTGAGTCTATTTGGCGTATGGGGTGAGGCTGTTATGACGGGATCAGAGAGTGTACATGAGAATGGAGGATGCGTCAAACACTTGAATATACATCAGTGTGATAAGGACTATACCTAAAGTGCCAGAAACCATAATTCAGAAAAATGTGACTTTTTCGTTTGGCCCATGTCCCATCTGCTAACGTGGAGGAGGCAGGGCAACACTTTAACCCGTCACCACCTTGTTATTTGTCTGTTCAACCTGCAGATTAACGTCCGTCAGGGTGAAAAGTGAAGTTCTAGTCCACTTGGCTGCTTCACCCGACTTTGTTTGGTTAAGTAGAAATTAAAAAGAATATGGTCTCCAGAACAAATCTGCATACGGTTTCCCATCAGCCCCCCCCCCCAAAAAAAAAATCAACATGATGAGTTGAAAAGCAAGAAGCCTGCTGTTATCAGAGAGAAGCACTTTCAATTATAATCACCATCATCCTGCGATAAAACAAAAGTCTGCAGCCGCAGCTGCAAATAAACAGAATGAGGAAATTATGTGACGGTGGATTTCAAAGGTTTTTTAAAAACATAAACGTCTTCCTGCAGATTTCAAAGAAGTGAAAAGCCTGAAAATACCACGTTTAATCTTTAATTACAAAAGTTACGCCTGAAATAAATAAATAAAATACTCCCACTGTCAGATGTCGGCAGTTTAGTGGAAGCAGAATGAATCATATGATTAGAACAGTGTCTCTCTGTATATTTAATAGACTTTCAAGGGGCGTTATAAATTATTATTAACATTATATTAGAGTCTTTAAATTATGAACGCTTGTATTATAGGCTCATCACTTTTGGCCCTTCCAGGAAAATGTATTTAAAAAAAAAGTTCTGTTCATGCATGTTGCATGAGCACGATTATCGTAACTCACAATAATCTTTGAAAGTCTTTGAAACTGTTTGCAACTGTTTGTCAGAAACAAAGTTTTACAGTTTGAAACACACTGAGGATTTAGAATTGGATGACATGTCATCACCTGCGTGGACTGAGTCTACCTACACTTCAGTGATTGGTTTGCAGTTGTGCATGTGTCTGACGTCAGTGTGTCAAACTACGAGACATGTTCAGTGGACTTTATGTAACTGTATTGATTGCGTTTCACCTTGTTGAGTTTCATTCATATCCTGTCGCTACTGGAACTGAACTCCCTCCCAGGTTGATCAAACTCTTTCAAATTGAAGCAAGGATTTGACACAGTGAGGAATGAATAGTTTAAAGTTGTGTTTTGACCTTTGGGGCCAAAGTAAGTTCACTGGGCGCAAAACCCAAAGTATGAGATTTATCTTACAAACTGAGCCGACGCAGAACTCGAACTTCGTCTCCATCTCTGCTGCTTCAATTACAGCTGCCACCAATCAACCAATCACAGCAACAGGGGAAGTCACTCGCGTCCCTCTGGAGAAATACTTCTCTTCTATTTAACAATAAAGGTTAAAATATCAAAGTGTCTTCTCCTGCATCCGCAATTCATCTATTTGAGATATTAAGGGTTTATTATTCCTCCAAATGAAAAACTCCTCATCAATCTGAGTCTGACAGTGAGAAAGAAACCTGCTGTTGTTGCAGACAAGTGCTTTCAATTATCACCTTCCTCTGAAAACAGGGCACACGTTTTCCTGGAGGGAAACAAAAATAGTTTAGAGACGGGACAGAAGATTTGTGATTTCAAAGGGATTCCTCTCTCTCTCTCTCTCTCTCTCTCTCTCTCTCTCTCTCTCTCTCTCTCTCTCTCTCTCTCTCTCTCTGTTGTGACACTAACTTTCTAGGAGTAATGAGGCAGAAAATGTCATGCTTTAACTTTAATTGGGAAGCTGTAACTTCTTTAGAACCGTGTGGGAGGAAGAGACTCTTTCTAATCATTATCCATCAAGTCAACATGTGCTGCAGATGAAAAAAAAAAAAAAAACCTAAACATTTCATTTAAAAAATCCACATAAAAATGTAAACGGATAAACAGATGTTTGCTTCTCGCACAAAGTGATGTTCTGGCATTGGGCTCATTATCCGTTTTAAAAATAGCATCCGACTTTCTAACTAAATAATTGGATATGATCAAAACCCCTGAGTTTTAAATATACTACATTATTATCGTTGTCACCATAGATAATACATCAAGTTCTCCACCATGTTATTTCACACTTCTTTTGAACGTGGCCGATAAGATTCGGTCCCCAGCGTTAGCCGCTTGGCATGGCGTGATGAGCATGAAAGATTTCACCGGGCATGTGAAACTGGACCTGCTGATGTTACTGGAAAACTCAGAGGATCAAGGTAATTAGGATTCATCCGTTAGGAACCATGAACGTCAGCAATCCACCCAACGGTGGCAGAGATACATTTCAGTTTCCGATACATTTCCGTCGTCTCTAGAGCCGCGCTGCTTTTTTGGAAGTAGATTATCAAGGAGGAAACAATATTTGTGATGGGACTGATCCTGAACACGAACCAAAAGGGTTGACTAAAGAGTACGGTCACAATTACCTGCTAACATGTCCCCCGGCAGCATGCCAGGATGGTTCGCTCCACCAATATCTGTCACTTTGCTCGGTGGCTAACCTAATTTCAGGGGAGTGCCTATAGCTCAGGACATGACTTTTACTGCATTGCTCTGTGCGTCTCCCCCCCCGACCCAAGCTGTTCTCAGAACCAGCGCCACTCGGCGTCTTGTCGTCATTCATAATGGAACCATAGAATGTAATTTGGGAGAGCGGTTGATCAGCGAAGCAAGAAGAGATGGAGGAAAGAAGTGAGAAAGAAAGAGCGGGACGGAGCTTAATGTAATGTCATTTTGAAGAGATGGCCTCTGCGCCCACACTGATCCATAATTTGATAAAGATGGAATATCATCAATCCCGTCGGTAAAAGACACAGTGGACACACGACTCCGTCTGTGAGGTGAACACAGCTCACATAGTTTATTGTACAGGGCCCCTGCGGAGTCGAGGTACAGCTCGAGGAAAGGTCACCAGGGCATCTAGAGCCTGACGACCAGATTCAAACCAGGAAGTGACTGAAAAATGGCCACAGATCAAGTCGAGTAGCCGTCCAACAGATTGTGGATGTGCACTATTGAATGTGAGGGAGCGGGAAGCAAACACATCACACTCTTCTGTAATAAAGTCACACGACAACAACTATTGTTTCATCTTAGTTCTAACCATGAGGCCAAAACCGCTGCATAAACACTAATACAGAAACATCTCAGATCTCCAAGTACAATGACTGACGTTAATAAAGTGCTTGAACACCATTTATCCACATGTCACTTAACCCTAAACCCCATTTGACCCATTAGCCCGTCAGAGGTGAGGAGGTTTTGTTGGAGCTCATCAAGCAGCCTCTACCACTGGCTGCCTGTGATAGGTTAAGACCCCTTTTAGGATTAACGTTACACTCCAGTCACCTCGTGTCTTAATATCATACGTCCTTGAAAAACAAAGCAGAAGGAGACACCTGACAACAGCAGAAATCCCTGACCTGAGAGCTGCTCACTCGCCTGTGGGTCCACTTAAAAAAAACTCTTGATGGAGTCATAAATTAAACTACTTTGGGCTTTAAGAGCATCTTGACTTGTCTCGAACATCCGTTAATAATCACTTATGAACTATTGCTCATCAGGGAAATACCAGTGCAATGTAATCCAATAGCACCGCAAACTAACACTCACGAAGGTGAAACTTACAGCAGACATGTTTCGTTGGATTGCAATAGTTTTAGTTTTAGTCAGATTGCACTTTGACCTTTTAATTCGTGCTGTTAACCAAAAAGCAAAGTGTCTTGATAAATGAAGAAAGCTACAGGAGCCTATTATCTCATCTTATCTTTCCAAATACGTTTGTATCTTGCTGACGAATAAACAAACAGAGCTAATAAAAAGAATCTCGACCATTTTGACTCGAGGTCCTCCCCCTGTGAGAGGTCGCAAATCAAGCCTCTAGCATGTTTGTATATTTCCAGGATCTGCAGATAAACCTTGTGGAGTTTAGACGGAGCAAGTAGAAAATCTTCTCTGCACTGAAGCTCGCTTTGTTACGACAATAAAAATTGTCATTACTTTCAACGTCCCAGAAAAACTAATCATGGCCAAATGGCTTTTTGCTGCCAGATGCTGAATAGAAGCACTTTGGGACTTTTATGGACGAAATCCAACAAATGAAGACGTTTTATTTCTTCCTTTATCAAACACTTGGAGGGATTTAGATTTAACTGACAGCAGCACTGCTGCAGCACTGATGCACATGTGGATTCAAGGCAAGAAACCTACTGTCAGCTTTTCTTTCTGCAGACAAATAACAAGAGACAACCTCCCTCAAACTGAAGATTAAAGCGTAATTACACATGAGTCTGAGTGTGTCTCCCTCGGACCCTTTCATACAGCGGGACATTAATTCCTGTTAAGCAATTATCACCACCTTGAGTGTCATCCATGCATCATCCACTCTGTTGGTAAAGGTTTACATGTTGAACACTTGGATTTTAGAGCCTTTTAAAAGAAAGATACGCTGCCACTGGAATCACCTCGTATGACTTTTATTTCTAAAATTTGTTGGTTGAAGTTAAAAAAAGTGTCCATTGTAAAAAAGCCCATATTTTACTTTAACATACTTCTGTTGTTTGAGAAATTCAAACAAATACTGTCATGTCACAGACGGACACTTTCTCTTTCCCAGGTTTCGATGCTGGACTTTGCCTGAGTCACTTTTAGGATATTGCACTGATGGGATCTGACGTCTACCACATTGGCTTGTTGGGAGATAAAGTGAGTCCCCAGTCCTACATCTCAAAAGTTAAACTAATTAAAAAAGCTCAGAAAGGAACAGGACTGTTTTTTCCAAAGTGAATCTCTGGGGCCGACAGGGTCCCTGGTCTCCGTCCGGCAGAAGAAGGTTGAAGAGAGGAAGGGGAATTGGACCATGAGGCAACTATTTGGTCGTTGGTATAAGAGCGTCCAGAGGTGAGTAAAAATAAAGTGAGTGAAATCATCGTCATTAATTCAGCTGTTCCACTGAAAAACGTGTTATTTATAAGACACCAGCTGTCCCTGTCAAAAAGCACAAGCCACGTTCATCCTCTGCCAGGGTTTCATTACACATATCATCGGAGGATGTGACACCTTCTCCGACAATAATATGTGTGAAAGTGTATCTCAGTTTAGTGATGTTGTCAATCACAGATTATTCCCAAAGAGTAACGACACACACACAAGAACATTGGAAACAGATCCCAACATTTTGACCAGGACTCTATTTTGTCCATTTCCTGTTTATAGAGACATAATTAATTTGTCATTTACTTACTTTAATGAACAATAACTCTCTTACCTAACAAACTAAATGATAGACTCCACTACAAGGTCCAGGATGGTTTAAAGAATAAGGTATGAACTGGTGTTGATTAAATATCATTAAATGGTGTGCGGCTAACTTTGGCTTGTTTGTATGTGTGTGTGTGTGTGTGTGTGTGTGTGTGTGTGTGTGTGTGTGTGTGTGTGTGTGTGTGTGTGTGTCTGTATTTAAGTTGTGTGTCTGTGCCAGTTTCCCTTTGAATACAACTGTACCAGCATGTGTGAGCTTTGAAGACAAGGTCAGTCCTTGCGAGAAAATATTGTGTATTCAGAGAAGAAGAGAGAGAACGAGGGAGGAAACAAGTGTGTGTGTGTGTGTGTGTGCGTGCGTGCGTGCGTGCGTGCGTGCGTGTGTGTGTGTGTGTGTGTGTGTGTGTGTGTGTGTGTGTTTGTCACTTACTCACTTACGACAACCAGAATGGATTTGAAAGGTAAAAGTACAAACTGTTCCCTCTTCGTCTCTTCACTATTTCAGCAACTCTCACTTTTCTCATGTGATCACAGAGACACAGTGTAACCCCCCCCCCCCTCTTTCAACCTGTCTCTCTCTCTCTCTCTCTCTCTGTTCTTCTAATTGGTGCAGCATCCACCCACCAGCTGTCAGGAGCGGGCCCCTTCGCGGAGCTCTGAGCCAGCCAATTACTGTCTAGGCAGGCTTACACCACAAGGACCCAGCCAGACATCCACAGCCTCCCGGAGGGCTCCGCCGCGGCCACCCGGTGACGTGGAGGGCAAAGTGGGTCAAACGTTAGGGCAGCATCTCCCCCCCACTGTCCACCGCCTCGCCTTCCTCTTAATGGATGTGACAAACAATGAACAGCTCACAGCACACGAGGTCTCGACGGGGGGGAGGTGGGTGGGAGGACGAGGAAATGCGAGGTGAGGAGGCCGGGAGAGGAGACGCAGCGAGAGAGCCCGGAGAGGGGCCGACTGCACGGAGCAGAGTGAGTGTGAGCGGGTGGTAATGGAGCTGATTAAACATCACGCATGTCCGGCGAATCGCAGGAATGTAGCTGCAGCTCGGAGGGAAGAGATCAGAGGGCGTTCGACAGGAGGACCCAGTGAGAGGAGGAGGTGCACAGGTGGGTGAGTGGACATGGGAGACTGGCAGCCAATCAGAGGGATGGATGGAATGAGGCCAGCTGATATCGCCTTGCACAGATTTTAATTGCGTTGAACTTTGACCTATGAAAACTCTTTCCCCTGTAGCGAGTGTCGGGACAATGGCTGAATCCTGCAGGTTGTGTTCAAAACGCAACACACGCAGTTTCCTGTTTGGCCACACGACGCTCACTGTGTACAATGTGTGTTTCTGGAGTATTCCACTAGAGGGCACACCACAGGACACGTGTTGTATAGATTTCTAGGATTTGCATTCTGTTGGTACAGGAAGTTAGAAGATGGCAGAAACAGCTCTCCTGGCGCCATAATGGAAGGTACCTGAGGCCGTTAAAGGGATAGTTCACCCAAGTGTAACTCCAGTGTTAAGTTCATGATAACACGTCCTGAGTGAGACATGACCTTTAACAAAGAGGGGGTGGAACTCCGGTTGATAATCTAAAGTGAATCTTAAATGGATCAAACACAAGAATCTGCAGTTTGACTTTAATGGAATCACAGTTCTGAGTGCAGGTCGCTCTGCTTTCCCGTCAGCAGCACGCCGCTGCTCAGTGTGTTTAACGCTACATCAGTCCCCAGCCGTGGAGCTGACTATGTGTGGAGAAGCTATTAAAACAGCACCGACCTCCCAAAGGCGCCACGTGTTGCTGCGGAGAGACGCCAGGGACGGTGGCGGTTACAGGAGACGCAGTGAGGGGACCAAAGGGAAATTTAAATGGAAATCACCGGGCCGCGTCACAACTCTGCGCAAACACAAACACACGGCGCTGCCGCACCACCCTCCACCAGATCTGACATTTTATCACATTTGTGTTATTGTTCAACAAAGCGCCTGTTGTGCCTCTGAATAAAGATGCGAATTGGAAATGTCACTCACTCCATAACGGATTTGTTTTACACATAATGAGAATTAAAGCACTTTGCAGTGTAATTGAAGTGAGAGCACAGAAAGGAAAACAGCTACACTTGTAAACAACATGCAGCTCTGCAGCAGTAAAGGAATCTACTTAATGCACCTCATTGAAAAGAGACATTTTCTAATCTCCTTAGGTTTGATAGTCAACAGCAGAAAAGTTTACTATGACAGACAGCGTGTTTTATTTGGTTTCTCCACAAAATTCTCCACAAAAACTATATAACTACATTTACTTTATTTATAAATATGTTTTAGTTCAGTCGTAGAAACTAGAAGTTTAGTCTTTTCGATATATTCCAAGTACTCAGGGTTTGAGATTTAAAGGCACTGACAAACATTTTCTAACATTTTTGGACCATAAACTTTGAAATACCTCTCTCATCAGAACATGAAATCCTAAATGTGTTTCTTAATTATTCTCACATGATGCTGATGAAACAGGCTTTGGATCTAAATTCTTTTCTTACAGTCTTTATCTTTGACTGTGATACTCATCGAAATGCTCGTCTCAGTAATGATAGGCCCGTAAGAAATGTGAGAAATTTGTGCAAACTGCCAAATCAGAGACAAAGTGATGAAAACAACGGTGAAATAATGTTGTAAATGTGCATATAAACCAAATGTAGAGGTTCATCACCTGCAGCTGATGGGATTAGTGCAAATAGGTGGACTTACGTTGTGTTTTTAGCAGCTAATCACATTTAACTGTTGCAGAAGGAAGCCTCTGTCTCTGCAGCGCACAAGAATGAGCACAAGAAAATAAAACATTAAAATTCAAACAAAATCAGGAAAGTATCAAATATCAGAGACTTCTCACCATAAAGTTAAATGCAAAACTAACACATAACAGTTCCTCTTTAAAGGGCAATGACAATATGCATTCATGTGGAGAGACTGCACACACCATATTAAAGCATGTACACACACAGACACACACCATGTTGCTACCTCGCCTGTAAACATTAATAAACCTGAAGTGCCAGCACCAGATCCCTCCATGAATCACAGCTGCCGTCCTCCTCCCACAGCTCCCGTCATTCATCAGGAAACGTTCCACCGCCATTCACCACAAACGGCTCAGCAACAAGCGCTGCCATGTCGGACCCGCACGGCTCCCTGGAATCACTCACCAGTTCATTTAGCCACAATACGTATTAGCATACCACAACGAGGGGGCCGTGATTAGCACATTGTAAATTGATTACCTTGACGAATATCTCGCGGCGCTGCCCGCTGCGCCTGGCGGAGCAACCGAAGTAAACGTCAGAGCGAATGAATGCCTGAACGTCGCTCGCTCGCTCGCGTAATCTCACAAAAGCAAGGCCTGTGAAATGGTGGCAGAGGACGCCCTGCATCTGGCTGCACGGTTCCTGGGCTGTGATTAGGGAAGCTGAGCCTTTTGTCCCCGAAAACAATAAACCACCTGTTTCCCCCGGCACACGTACATTGTGGGACACTTGGTGGATAATTGGTGGAGCCATCGGTTGTGTTTATTTGTCGGTAAGAAGGACGCAATCAAGGCCTGATTATGGAACATTTCAGGGAGATTGCTCTTGGATTGTGATGCGAACACTAACACCAAGGTCCCGGTCGGGGGTGAATGTGTTTCTGTGGGCGGTGATGTTCCATTCAGCTGCTGCCGAGTTCAGCAGGAGACGCAGGCAAACTTGTTCCATCCTCCTGGTTCTTTATGTGACAAGGTTATGGCATCTATTTTAATTCGACTCTTTATTTTGAAGTTTAGTTTAGTTATAACTAGCTTTTGAAATGGAAATATGGGGTGTAGTGTGATAAAACCTCAACAAACCATTATACCCTCCTCCTGTCTGGCCTGGATTTAGCCCCTGTTTTGGGGGGAGGGGGGCTCCAGGGGATCCACTAAACTCTTCTCTGACTGGAGAGGGATTACGAGTTTAGCGAGGTCAGTGAGACCTTGATAGAAAATACAACAGCTTTGCTCGTAAAAGCGTGAAAATGGACCTGAGTCAACATTATTCTGTCAAAATGCCGTTTCCAAGGTCAAGAATGAACTTTCAAGCTCAACACAACGAAACAGGACGAAGTACAAACTCACTGTGACACATTCATAGAGACAGAGACACTTCTACGTCTCCCGGACGTGGAGAACAAGAGACTTTAAAGCCTTTGTCCTCCTGACCATCACTCGCCCTCCGCTCCCGCTTCATCTCACTCGTGTGTCCCCCTTGTTGTTTCTGTCTTAACGAATCCCTGCGCTCGCTCGGCTTTGAAGCCTTAAGCCGAGCAATTAACGCTGAGCAGAGGCGCGGCCGGATTCATGTGAAGGAAGTGGCCACGCGCTCGTGTTGAAAGTTGCATTGAACAATTTTCAATTAAGTGACATTTGAACTTGGAGTTTAAACAGTTTTTCCGAGTGTTCGAGACTTTGTCAGGGAACGTTTGTCCTCGTTCAGATAGTGACTCACACGGTTCTCCTCAGGGAGCAATTAAAAAGTGTTGAGCGAGTACTCAACACAAACCTGATCAGATACTCAGACATCTGGATCATGTAATCAGATTACACTTCTCCTTTGCTTTTAAAGTCACTTTCTTTCTTTACTGTTTTATATGCATCTTATTTGTATCTATATCGTATGTAAAGCACTTTGAGCTGTATTTCTTGTATGAAAGGTGCCATACAAATAAAACGTATTATTATTATAACTATTATTTTTATATAAGTAATTATACTCAGCTCAGATTGCATTTGAAACGTGAGTGGCTCTCAGTCGCCTTAAATCAAATCAAGCTGCACCACATTTCACACTCAACACATCAGTCATGGTTTGTTTCCTTAATTATTCGCTGGAAAAACTGTGAAACTGTCAACAGAACACTGTCTCGCCACGTTAAAGAAAGTGATGTAAAATATCCTTTGTACGCATTCTCCCCCAAATGTTCGTTTAATCCTACACGCCACCGAATTTCAAGGAAGGTTTCAGGTTTTGCATCATCCTGCTCACAAACAAACTCCCACAACAACCCGTCCCTTCAGAAACACTTTAACTCAGCGTTAGTGAGAAGTTCTGTCGTTCCAAGCGTCCAGGCGACAGAAAGTTTTTGTAGCAGCAGAATAACTTTGAAGCTGTTATTTTAAGGTTTAAAAACTCCCCAGTGTCGCTTAATAAAGACTTAGAACTGAGCTAAATGGATGAGAAATGCTCCAGTGATAAGAACAGTCACATTGGGGAATAATCCTCTCAGGGTTCAACACTATCTCCTTCACATTACAGATAATCGTGTGATCATGACCATATAAAACACAATCTATGACCCGGTGTCTCCGTCTTCCACCGATTCCTCCCGTTTCTCGACGTCAGGCTCGTTTCTCAGATTTCTGTCACAGTTTGAGCGTTGTCCCGCCACACTGACCGCCGCGGCCTCCTCGCACTGTGGCGTGCGATGGGAGTGAGAGTGGAGTGATTAGGCGTGATGGAAAAAGACGAGAAGTCGGAGGAGAGGCAGATTATGTTTGATTACTCACGTCAGATCCAATCACGCTCATATCGCGGGAGCTGATGAACTCATCCAGATATCGACAGCAGTGGAAATTCCAGTTTGAAAGCATCGCAGCTCAAATCCGAGGGTTTGAAGTGTGAGAAATCCCAGCGCTCCTTCTGATTCAAACTGCAAAGAGTCTGATCTTTATTTAGTTGCAGGTGAGAAATGAGCGAGCGTCACGTGGATCTGTTTTCACCGTGTGTTTGTCTGCGCTGCTCAACGTGTGCTTCAGCTCGGCAACTCGTGAAAGATCACAAGGTCAAACTAACAATGTCTGGCTGTTCTTTACTCTAACCACCTGATCTGTCCCGTCCTCCGTTCATGCTGCTTCTCCTTCATGTCGTTCACACTCTCTCCTCCCTCCTTCCTCGGCCTCTCCGCTAATTAGCTCCTTTGCCATCGAGCGTTTAGAGACGACAGAGATTACAGATTTTACAGATTTTTTAGAGTTTACAGATGACAGAGGAGCCGAGAGGCCGCTGCTGAGCGAACTCGTGCAGAAATGGACATGAATGCTGGGAACGTACAGAGGATAAATTAGTATTTCACATAAAAGTACAGAGATGTGAATTCACACACACACACACACACACACTGACACACACACGTGCACGCCACTCCTGGCCTGGACTCTTCACTTCACCCTGATGCGTACAGACCTTTGGCCCCTGAGGGCAGACGATGGTGTTAAATAGCATCACTGTCAGAGCTCCAGCACCGTCGCTCGGTGCCGGTGCAGCAGTGAAATAAAAAAGCCCCCTCACTCCCACCACCCTCGCCACCGGAGGCCATGTTCTTCACGTTATCCTTGCTCCGACCTCCTGCTGTTTCAGATTATATCATCGTATGGATGGAGAGAGGAGAAGTGCTACGGGTTGAAGGGTGTGAAGCTTAATGCTGGAAACGGGCCGAGGGGACGAGGTAAATGGTGGAATCGACGCCTTCAGACATGAGAAAGACCAGAATTTAAAAGAAAAGAGATAAGATAGAATAAGATGCATTGATCCCACACGGGGGAAATTCACTTGTTACAGCAGCAGATAGTCAGAATGACACATTAAAGAATAGAATAAAATAGGACATTTAGGACAAATAGAGCTAGATGTGTTATATGCATGTTAGAATATGAACGTTGAGAGTTACAAGACCCTGCACAGCTTCTTAAACGTCTTTGAAGCTGGATTTAACAACTGTAGAAAAGTGTTTTTACAGCAGAAGGACGTCTGTATCTTGATGTTTGCAGCGGGGAACACAGAACTGAACTGAAGGCCTCACACAGAGTCTCTGCTGGACAAACTGGTGCTTCCTGTCCGAGCCTCACAGCCGCTGCAGAGACGCACCTGTTGCATTCATTCTAAATCCCTCCCAACAACCAAGGAGGTGCCAGGACGACAATCCAAAACAGCTGATTTGCATTTTAGATCCTTCTTGAAAGCACATTTTCAGATTAGTCAGAGACGTCCAGTTTAACCTGCACAGTATCATTTACCCCACAGCTACCAGTCTTTAAAATGACCCTCTAATCACACTCTGTTCACGGCTGAATTAACTTAAACCCTTTAAATTATTTAGTCAAATGAGCACAAATACAGGAAAAGGAGATTTGTTTTTCCTGTCACATTAATACGCTACAAATAATTGAAAGTCTGTTCCCACCGGAACTGTTTCATCGACATGTTTCAAACGTCCATCAGAACAAATGCACTTGGCTTCTGAATTCATGCAGCTGCTTAACAGCTCATGTTTTCACTCACGCTTCACGTGTGTAACTGCAACCTGAGGCGGTTTTAACATTAACACACACGTACACGCTGCATATTTTAACAAGCTGCATCAAAAACAGGCATCATGCACGTAGGAGACGAAGATGTGAACTCAGAGACGAGATTCTACTGTTGGTGATAAGGGCCGACGTCAGTGGGGACGTGCTGTCAATAAAAATACTTTTAATATTTATATATTAATGTATAAGTCATGTCCTGCCTCCACCAAGGCTCCGCCCCTCGCCTGAACATCTTCCTGTTGTTGTGAACGAGTCTGATCCGAACAATCTCCCGCTGCTTCTTCACATGAGAAACACTAACTTCAGTGTTTCTTTAGAAAAAAGACGACATTAATATAATGAACCTGAACTGCTTGTTTAGATCGAGTAGCCTGGAACACTCCAGTGAAATTGATTTTGTTAAAGACGGAGAGAGAAAGTGCAGCAGGTGAGCTGGGATCGCTCTTCATTTCCCGGCAGCTCCCGTTGTTTCCTATGTGTGTTCGCAGTGAAAGTGTCTGTTTGAATCTGTGTTGAAGCTAAAGAAAAAGACAGGAGGAGGATTTCAGGGTCTCAGAGTGAGAGAACAAAACAAAATGGAAATTAGGAGAGAGAGAGAGAGAGAGAGAGAGAGGGAGAGAGAGAGAGAGAGAGAGAGAGAGAAAGAGAGAGAGAGAGAGAGAGAGAGAGAGGGAGAGAGAGAGAGAGAGAGAGAGAGAGAGAGAGAGAGAGAGAGAGAGAGAGAGAGAGAGAGAGAGAGAGAGAGAGAGAGAGAGAGAGAGAGAGAGGTCACTGAAGTAAACCACATTTAGATCATCTCGAATGATCCATAGTTTACTGTTGGCTCGTCACTATTAATTCCTCTGAACCACCACAGGATATTAAATTACACCATTACATTACATTATGCATGTGCACAATTTGATGCAAAATTTTGCCTTTTTATAATATCTAAAATAAGAATAATCATTTTATTTGTATTGAGGAATCTTTCAAATCTACAGAAATATCTTATTCCAGTATTATATTATTATTTTATTGGATTTTTGTCTCTGTTCCTTCCTGTATTTGTGATGCAACTTGGTAAAAATATTATAAAATTCTAATGAAACGTGATTTGAGTCTAAACAATGTTCATAAACCTTCATGTTAGCAGACGGGACGTGAACCAAACTTAATAAACGTGTTTCTGTAAAGTGAGAGACACGTCGCCCCATCTTTATTTACAGACTGTAGTTTGTCATTGGGTTGGAGGAGCTTCATCATCATGTGTTATCAGAGGTTATAGATGTTTAAAATTTCTTACGACATTTTAAATCTCAGCCAAATCCTAACCAAAGTGCATTGTATCTACTGTCGTGGAGCCAGATTAAATCTGTGTGGTCGACGGTTGAAATGTTTCTCCCTGTGACTGTCTGCTGACCCTCCTCTCCACTGGTGTATATAAATATACTATACGAGAGGAAACCCTAGAGAGCATGAACACACACATGTGTTTTGACAAGAGAAGAGAACGGCAGAAACAAAAGAGCCGGAGACACGTGGCACACAGTCGTGGCAGCGGGGGAAGCGAGAGAGAGCAGAGAAAGCAGAACGGTGGAGAGCAGCAGTCAAACTGAGGCGACCTGGGAGACAGCACGATGAGGGAAAAGATGAAATATTTACCCGTCTCAACTAGGCGGGTTTATCCAACCCTGAAAAATAGATGAGTTCTCCAAGGAGCTTCCAGGTTCTGCGGGAGTCTGGTTTAAAGAACGGTGCAGAGATTCAGTTCTAGGTAACTCGTCCACGAAAGATCCAAATACATGCAACTCAAAGAAATAATAATTGCTCTTGCACAAGCTTCTGCGATCAACCACAGAGATACAACCCCTGTACCTTCCATAACTACGTGTACATAAAGCATGGCCCTTTTCAATGTGAATATGCACAAACAGCAAATGTATTTGTGGGTCATTTGCATTTTTAAAAATTTCAATTTTGGCCAAAACAAAGGTGCAGATCAGTGAAGAATAAACTGATTCAAGATTTACTTCCTTTAATAGTAATTATTTATTCATCTTTGCAGATGTATGCAGATTTATGCTCAATGAACATCAAGGTTATTTCTATCACTGGTAATATTTCAGCACAGGGAGATAATTTGTTTTGTGTCTCCCATTGGACATCCATCCATCCATCCATCCATCCATCCATCCATCCTGGCATTTTCCTCCGCTCATCCGAGGTCAGGTTGCAGATCTTTTAGCTCCTCCTGCTGGATCCTGAGTCCTTCCCACCCCTGATGGGATATGTTGTTCCTCCTACAAGTTCTGGTTCTGCCTCGAGGGTCCCCTCCCAGTTGGACGAGCCCGGAAATCCTCCAGTCAAAGGCGCCTCCTGAAAAGATGCCCGCTGCACATCGAGAGGCTGAACTCTGGGCTCCCTCTGGATGTCCATACTCCTGACCTTGTATGTTAGACTGAGCCCTGCCACCCTGAGAATTAAACTCATCTCCGCTGCTTGAGAGGGTTGGGACGGGGATCGATGAGGTACCCTGGACCTTTAGACGTTACCACATCCCAATATTCTTTGTTGCACATCATCTTTTATACATTTCTCTTATTTCATTGTCTTGTCTCAACTGTCATCTTGTACAAAAACGCCCCACAACCTAAACATTAAAGAAAAATAGGTGATTGTCTTCTCCATCCCACTTCAGGAGACTTGGAAGAATCTGTGCCGAGATGCACTGAAGCTACCGCGGCTGCTCGTGGCGTCAGGGTGACCCTCACATCTGTCACCAGAAAAAGTTTGGAAACTATTGAAACTATAAATGGTCACAAACCTCATCCGGAAATTCCCTGAATTAGACGTCGAACATGATCCAGTATTTAAACTGACGGCGTGTTTCCGATCCAGATGTTATCATTAACTGAGCTTCTTCTTCTTCTTATTTTCCTGATGTAAAGAGTCGTGTGATAACGTAAACAGAATCAGAAAAGGTTAATTTCATAGAGAGCAGAAGACTGTGTTCAACACGACTCCTCGAAGAAAAGACAAACTCAAACATTCTGCATCAAACGGCTTCGACAGCAGCAGGATGCAAATGTTGCTTTACAGATGAGAATGAGCACAATATGTAAATGTGTTGTTATATTTAGCGAAAATCATCTTTGGGACGAGAACTTATGCAGATCTGGCTTCAACGTTAAGTGCGGAAAAGAAAGTGGGACGGAGCATCGTTGTTATGGAAACAATAGATATATTAATACCTCTGCCATGTAGTTTACGTGTCGTGACTAAATGACTGAACATTGATGTTTTATGTTCGTCCTGCGGCTACAAGCAAAGAACTTATTATATACAGATGATAGAAGACGTGTTTCAGCAGCCAGCTTGTTTTAGTTATACAATCGATCAATTCAATAACTGTGTAATGTCCACGGTAAAATAACGACCGAAGGCAACTCACTGGTTTTAATAGACAACATCACATCACCTCACTCGCGCCGTTGGCTCCCTGCGCGGTGTGGAATTGATTTGATTTGACTTTTAAAGCCCAGACTACAGTACTTGGAGATGTTGGGCCCACACATTCCAAAGTCGAGGCTCAAGTCTAAACATGAGCTCACAGATTCAGAGACTTTATATATATTCGTAAAACCCTTAAAACAATTAGAAGAACCTCAAAACAGTTTTACAGACTTGGATTTTTACATTTTGTTGACACGTTCTGATTCTGAGCAAAACGTGGGCATGAAGAGGTATTTTAATTCCCAGCAGGCACTTCTGCATTAACAGCAGAACAAGACGGAAAAGGAAACTCTTAATGATGCGTTTTTTTGTGTGTCTCTTCTTCCTCAAGATGAGATATACAGTTTAAATGGGCGACAGTTGAAGGGGCTGCAGAAAGAAACTGCAGCGCCGATGAATAATACAGAGAATTTGACGGTATTTATACCCTCCACATTTACATTGTCAACCAATTAGATGGCCAGAGTCGCCGTCGCCTGCGAGAATCCTCCGTGTGTCCTCTGCCTGCATATCTTTTCTTTTTCAAATCTCTCCCCGTCTCCGTCCAGCATGCAAAATAAGTCTTTACCCCGGAGATGGAGCGTAATTAGCAGAGAAAGCGCCTAAATTGACATTCTCGCCGCTTCTCGGCTCGGAGAGGTCCTCCTAAGAGGCTTACAGCGTGACAAACCTGCTGCATTAATAGGTTAATCCTTAAGCCTCCCTGTTTCCGCCGCTTCCTCTGCACCTTCATGTGTTTG
The DNA here is from genome assembly GCA_026259375.1 of Verasper variegatus. NCBI lineage: Eukaryota > Metazoa > Chordata > Actinopteri > Pleuronectiformes > Pleuronectidae > Verasper > Verasper variegatus. The sequence continues at coordinate 2,202,432 of CM048044.1, read as the reverse complement.
TTATGAAGGCACTTAGTCATTTCCCCCCCCCCCCGTTTCGGAATATACTTCCAATTCCTTTCATCCTCCCTTTCATAACGCGATGCCCCGTGTGCTGCTTTTTGTCTCAGGTTAATTAGTGTTTAACTAACACATTGTTGTGCTTGTGAGATACTCCCTCGCCGTCCTCTTCTCCTTCTTCTTCTCCTTGTTCTTCTCGCTCCTCTTCGCTCCCTCGTTGCTTTGTCTCCCTCTCTGTGCCGTCTTTGATTTCAGCCCCGCGGCGAACTGGTGAGTTGTCCTCGAATGGATAATTAGAATTACACAACGCGGCGGCGCTGTATATTTGTGGAAGTGTTTCATATATGATTTATGTAGCGCCGGGCTGCTTCCGTCAAAACTCGTGCTCTCACATATTCACACAAACACATCCTATGCTTCAGACTTTTATCCACCTCCTGCCGAGCTGCTCCTCTGCTTCTTGTTCCCCGTCCGTTTTGGAAAAAATGTCGGCGTTGGAAAACGGTTTCCGAGCTGATAGAAGCCGTCAGTTCAGTGAAGGTTGAGGGTTCTGGGGATTTTTCTCTGTTTCTCTACGGGCTCTCCTGATTCACTTCAATTACTCTTCAACACACACACACACACACACACACTTTCCTTTTCCATCACTTTGCATTGCTGTGTCTCATCTCTACCTCTCAGTCTCTCGTCCGTGGAGAATAAGCTGCTCTGCAAACACACATGAGAAGAACTTGCATACATATACGTCTACAGACATATGCAGAAATACATGGTGTAATTTAATTGTCTCTTTTGTGTGTCCGCTCTCCATCTCCCTCAGCTTCATCCTTAAAGTTATTCCGAGGGATCTTCTCTCCTCATCCATAAAACACACACACATTCCTGCACAGACACACACCATTGATGGATTGACTCTCCACATTTCCTGTCCTTCCTCTTTCCCTCCTCCTCTCCCCGGATGAGGACTAACAACCCGCCCGGCCTCCTCGGACTCCTGTCTCATAATGTGATATCCATGTTTCTGCAGCCCTGCAGCCGTTTCCCTGCCCCGGAGGAAAGCATCTCTCTGCCACCACGCTTCAGGAATCATTACAGCATGTTAGCCACTCGCATGCGTACACTTCTTATTGCTCCGCTCCTCTGAGGGCAGTAATGGCCAAATGAGTCTTTTATGAGGGAGCTTGTAGTTCCAGAGCTTCCAGAGCCGTGTCCGCAGGAGTAACTTCTAACAGGGGACCTGCTTTCTGCTGCCATTGTACACTGTAAAACCGAACAAGTTCACAGTACTGAAAATGTTTGACGTAACTGATTACCTGAAAAAAATGAAGTAACAGAAACATAACTTTTAAGTTAAGTAGTACTTAAAAATTTACATTTGTCAACTTGAGAATTTTAATTTTTAAAAAAATTGTTTACTTAAATATATTTGGTACATTTCCTAAAAATTTTAATTTCAGCATGCTCAATCAAGTTAAATTAACAATGCTTATTAGATTTACATTGCACTGACTATTCATTTACTAAAAAAATTGATTTTGAACAACTTAAAGGCTAGGGGAAATTAACTTAAATATTGTGACTGTGCTACACTCCGACACTGACAGAAAGTCACTCAACAAAATTACTACTAGTCAACTTAAAATTGACAAAATTCATTAGTTCACAATGCTCAAAAATATGAATACAACTCCATTATTACAATTCAAGTGTTTTATTTAAAATAAAACAATTAACTTGAAACATTTTCAGCAACTTCACTATTTCGTTGAAATATTCGCATTTCTATTAAACAAGTAACCATGAATGTCCATTGCAGCAAATTTACTTAAACAATAAACAAGGGTTATTTAAAAGCACATTAAAAGAAAATAACCAATAAAGGTTTATTTAAAAGTGCAAATAAAATATATTAACCAATAAATAAAAAGGTAACCCAAAATGTTAATGCAGTGCATAGAACAAGCCAAAACAAAGAACTAGCGCATCTGTCAACCTGGGGAGATCACGGACAACAATTTCGTCCACCACAACAGAAGTGTTCACTGCATTAAAGTGGACTGCAGCACTGGCGTCTTCAGTGACGAGAGTAAGTAAAGCCACAGGAGTGTTCGAAATGTCTGGCTCATCTCCCAGCTGCAAAACACAAGCAATCCAGTTAAAGGGATAATTTCAGAAGCAAGTTTGCAAATCATGCACTGTATGCTCATCTGTGATCTCCCAAAAAAGAACAACTTGATATTACCCCTAGTGTGTCTTGATGCAACACTCGCAGCTCAAAATGCATGTTTAGAGAACCTGGTCATATCATCTGTATCGAGTCTTTTTTCCTTTTCTTCTGTGCATTTCTACAAAAGTTTTTTTCTTGCTGAGCTGCAGTAAAGGGTCAATTCCTGGGAGTTGTACATGTTTATTGCTTGGAAAATATATGTACTTTAAATACATATTAGCTTCAACTAAACTGGGGGATACATTTTTGAATGAAACGAGGGGTGTGGATTTCATCCTAATTTCTTACAGTTACAAATCTAGTGTATTTGAATTGCTAAAATGCTGCAAGAGGTATTCAAGTTGGTTTTCTATACAATCTGTCATACTTACAGTAGTAACTGATATTGACATTTCAGTGTGTGAATTGAGTACTTACACAGAAGGTCTTGAAGAATTGTGAGCCATCCTCCCGTAGGTACACAGGGAGTGCACGAAGGGTCAGAATGCGCTTCATGTCAACATCCACTTGTTCCTTGAATAAAAGGAAAAGTAATTATACAAATATTTAATTTTAGCAAAACATCTGTATACAACGGTGGTCAGTGATCACCTTGAATTGACATTAATTCAGTTTAGACCTGTGTGCAGCATCTACTGTATCAGGGTGCCCCCCCCCCATGATTCAAACTTTAGATTTTTATAAAAATCTGCAGAAATTATATTTATCTTCTTAGGGTATAGCTTCTTCTGCAACAATGAAATTTAAAAAATCTCTACGTGTGATAATCGAGGGAAAGTACTTCTAACACTTCTGTCTGCAGTGTGTGTGTGTGTGTGTGTGTCTGCCCGTCTGTGTCGCTGACAAAAACTGATAACCACATGTATTTAGTTATTAATCTATAGTGTCAGTCAGATCATGATCGTTCTGGTCACTTTAATCCTGATGCCCTTACTGTGCACTTGTTGTGTTGTGTTTAGCAGATGAATTATGTGGACACGGTGCGCACACTTTTAAATACCTGCCTCATAAAATCAAAACGAATCAGACACAAAGTACACGTTAGTACTGTTCAGCTTAATTCAGCTCGTCTCAAGCTCACATAGTAGAGATGGCCCAATCTGTAATGTCTGCACAATATATATGAGCAACATTGTGCCAATGGCGAAATTCATCTTAAACTTACCAGGCAGCCATAAACCCCGAGGATATCCCGCAGTGCTTCTGCCGTCTTGCCTGTCTTGGTTGCCTTCTCCCTGTACAGGGCAAGTAGTTTTGGTGTGTGTCGATCAAGCTCGCAGTAGAATTGGCTGCCCAAGTTCACATTTGTGATTCTATGGAACTCCGCAAAAACCTGCAGACATAAAAACACATTCATGTATATAGATTAATTGAGAGTTTTCTACTTGGATTTTCACAGGGAAGCATTTATGATCATGTTACTATATGGCAAACATAAGAGGAACAGTTTTTACCTGCGTCTGAACACGCAGGGCTGGCCATCTCTCCAAAAAGTCCCCCTATGCTGCAAACGATAGTGTCTAAATAACTTTGCCAGAGTGTTTAGGGATACAGAACACAACTTGCACTTCCATTCCATTGAATCACTGGAAACCTGGTTATCAGTGAGGAAGAGACATTTACTTTGAGGAAAACCTTATGATGCTTGTAGGATCCTTAACGTGCAAGATATGCAAATAGAAAACATACCTTATATTGCGGTAGAAAGAACAGTGTCACCCTCAATGTGATCCTGCAGGAGCACATTTAAAAACAATATGAAATAAGTCACCTTAGTCCAGTCATGGACATCATAATCAAATGCAGATTTAAAAAGAGAATTGTACAATAAAACTCACCGACAAAATATTGGCTTCCTGGTGATTCTGGAGTGGTTGATGAAATGCCTTCACCAGCAGTCTCTATAACCTTTAATGGGCATATAATACAAATTAATGGTCAGGTAAAAATATGTATTCACATAAAATGGGAACAATTTGTAAATTATTAAATATGACTTCAAGATCATAGATTTGCATATTCATCATAAAAACAGAGGACTAAAACATTGGACTTTGGACAGAGGACTTACAGCTTATGCTGCTTTCATTTAGCTTATTAGGGGTGTAGTATTTACTCAATTATTGCACTCAATTCAAAGTACAATTTTAGGATACCCATACTTGACTGTTTAACATTTTATGGATACTTAAAAAAGGTTCATTGGACATGTGGCTCACAAAAAAATCTTCCTTCCTCCATCCATTTTGTGTGTATTGCTTTCTTCCCATTTTTTTTTCCTTGAATCAGTTCCACATTTTGTTCTTATTTAATCTTTGGACTATGCTAAATTTTAACTGCCTGCTATTCCAATTGAATAGGGGATTTGAAAATATCCCAGATTGAAGACGTTCCTTTTTTAGTTAAGTGAAAAACGTCTCTACCGGTCCTCATTTATCATACAGGTGCTGATACACGACGGAAGTTAACAAGCTAACGTTAAACAGCAACGTTAGCATGTGCGCAACGTTACAGCGCAATGAAAAGTTTCTACTGGTGCTCATTTATCGAACAGGTGCTGATACACGACGGAAGTTAACAAGCTAACTTCGAACAGCAACGTTAGCATGTGCGCTACGTTACAGCGCCTGACTGAAAAACATTTAAATACTTGATGGCTACTTACCCGAACTTTTAAGCAGTTTGACTCGACTCCCCTCTCTCGCATCAAGGCAGCCGTCTTGAATTTTGAACACCGTTACATCATGACGTCAGACGTCACGTCGACGACGTCAGACGCTACGTTCCTCCGTTTACTCATACATTTTAATTTATATCAGGATGTTCACTCAGAAACTTTGATCCATTGGAAATTAAAACAGCATCAATAGTGAACAGAACTCAGAAGTTTATTGTTGGGTTTACTCGATAGTTGTTTTTGAGTGCTCTAACCATAATACTTATGAGTTCGTAGTACTGTTCGGGTTTACAGTGTACCAGGCCACGCATTTCTGTCGCAACACAGCACTTCACTCGGGCGCCTTCCGAGGCAGCCGCCATTTTAAAGTCCCTCGTGTTGTTTGTAATCTTCAGTCACAGTTTGGCCACAGAGCTAATGTTCATATCTCCGGGTGTGTCCTCCAAACAGCAGGAGTCAGGATTCAAAATCAAGTCCAGGTCAGTCCAGTGATTGGTGAGTCTTTTCTGTGATCTCCATGACACGATGATACGGATCAGTGGAAACAACTCCACCTACGAACCTTAATCGTGTATTTTCTCGTAGCATCTGATCAACGTTATCTTTGTAAACTATCCAGTTATCAAACAGCTGTTTGTGCCTTCAAGCGTCAGTCTGACAACATGCACCATCACCCCAACCCCCATCAGCGTATAACACAAGATGCACATTACAGCGCATTAGAAGCCACCGAGGCCCCCCCCCCCCCCCCCCCCTCTGTGCATCTTTCTAACATTTATCCTCCACTTTTTAAATTGACGATCATTAGTTTGCGGATGCTGTGCGGGAGAGTCGTGAGATCACTGTGGGATTAATTAAATGTTTCTCATCTCATGCAGCCCCCCCCCCCCCCCCCCCCCCCCCCCCTGCAGAAGTGCATATTTCTAATGAAATAGTCTGCTCTGCTCTGCTCAGCTCAGCCCTCACCTGTCCATGTCACATAAAACAGTCAGAGGTCTACCGGACGGATTTAAAGATGTTTGACTGTTAAGGAAACTTATATTAAATTAAAGTTGAAGGATTTTTACACATTCAAAGAAAATCTTTTGGCTGAATTTACAGATCTCGTCCCACTTGACTTGAACGTATTCATGCATAGGCTGGATGGGTGTTCTTTAAATTTCATAATATGATTTAAATTTTGCTCAACAACATTGCTAATATTTCTGTTGGGCTCCGAGTCCGAGAAGTTCTCATGCACAGAAAAGAAAACCAATAACTCCCTTGACCAGAGCTCCCAGTTTGATTCAATGAACCCGAAAGAGCCGTCGCTGCAACAAACACACAAACTAAATCTTGATTTCTGAGTTTAAAAACAAAACCTTCATATTAACTGATCTACAGCTATAGTTCAGATCTATGGTTCAGCATGTTCTCGTTACTGAACTTGTTAAAATGCAGAAACAACAATGAGAACTGCTTCTGTTTCTGCTGCAGAGACGCGTCGTGTCACGTGGCGTCTGCTGATGATGAAAACATCTGCCGCCGTCGTCGTGTTTTTCCAGGGTGTGGTTGTGGCAACACGAGTGCAATCTATTGCACCATTCTCTTTGTGGAGTTTCCGTTCACTCAGCATGTAAATTTCATTCATTATCGAGTCGTGCATTCAGCCAATAAAGGAGGTCGGTTTGACGGGAGCCTGCTTCAGTGGCCACAGTGGACAGATGCTCTTTCACTGCTTGAAAACTTCCCAAAAGACCTCAACCATTCAAGTATAATTGGTACATAAGCAACCTGGACTCACTTTTGACTCTCCAACCCCTGTTAAAAAAATCAACACAGAAAACTTTGCTGTCAATTTTTGGCTCCTTCATCTGCAAAGATTAACACGAGAAAACGAAGTATTGAGCCAAATAATGATTTGAATTTCCATAAAAACAGATTCTGCAAGATTGTAAATTATGCAAACATCGGGATGTGTTTCCAAAATGTCTGTAGTTGACAGAGAGCAAAGGAGTCACATGCAAAATCACACCGTGGTGCTCATTCACATTGAGGTTGACTACATCCGCTATTTTATGTATGAAGTATTAATGCTGCAGATGTAACCCACTGACAATGTTAGCGTTTGCATTTCATATTTCCATGAACCCCGTCCGCCCACATGAGGCCTGACAGTCAAACAACTATGCTGCTTCAGAGTTGTTGCGTTTCATTTTTCCAGCGGTGATTGAGCGCATGTGTGAGTGGGAGCTCTGAGCGGTACACACAGTGTGCATACTGTCCGCCTCTTTATGCAAATCCTTCACGCCGCAGATACCGAAGCCCTAATGACCCCAAACTCTCAGACATTCCACTCGCATCAGCCGTGGCAGAAACATATCTGCTGCCGTCCTGGAGTTAGCTCTGTGTCTGAATAAATCAGCTGGTGTTAATAACGTGGAGAAAGACATGATGCTACACGGATCAGACACGAAGACAAACAGGGATGTGGACTTGATAGTTTAGGATTCTACCAAAGAGATTTTTCTGTCTTTGGATCGTTTCCTAACTCTGGAAAGTGGCCTCGGAGACCTTGGAATTAAAATCAAAAGTTAATTATTCTACTTAATTGGTTTAATAAGGAGTTAATTATTGTTTTGTAATTTGTATTGTATCATAATTATCATAAGTGCGGTTGGAGTGGGCTACACAGGGAGGAACAGACTCTTTATTCAGTTTTGTCTCAACAGAAGACGACATGTTCTGCTTCAGTTAAGATCCTCCTGTCGAGCCTGATTCAGAACCACCTACCGGCTCCCAAAATATAGCACAGCCTTATTTTGATGACTTAGCTCAACTACTGTCTGTGTATCGATTTCAACCGTGGTTGAATTTTATATTCTGATTTATAGTCCCCAAGAAGACAGGCGTTTGAATTTGTGCATCTTCGATAACTTCCCCTGCAGATTCAACACTTATTTCAGACCTAATTATTTCCAAAGGTTTTGCGGTGACTGGTGTTGTCCTTTCTCATCCTCCTCGCTGACACCAGCAGAATTCAAAACAGAGGTGATTGGAAGCTCTGTATCACTGAGGAACATCTGCATCTTCATCACAGGCTCCCGTCAAAGAGCTTGTTCATGTTCTCAGTTCTAAGGTGATGAAGGTTATTGATGCCTTTTCCCTCCATGGAGATCAAAGTTGTCTCCGGGGAGGAAAAGAAGCATCATAGAAACTTAATCTGTTTGTTCAATGATTCATTCTTCACCTTTTTGGAATTATCCCCTGAAAAATCAAGGAAAATGTTCTTGCAATGTTAAGGGAAGGACAAACGGGTGAAAACTTCATCTCTCTGGCGCGAGCAGGTAAATATTTAGACCTTAACTGTCTCTAAAATTGTCATCTCTTATGAGAAAATGAGAATCTCCCCCTGCAACCAGAGACGCTCAGTAATTCTCCCGAGCCGCTCACAGAGCAATAACACTAATACCCAGAGAAAGCGTGTGAGAGCGCCAAAGCCATCTCACTGGAAAACCTTTCTCCCAGCAGCCTGGTGTGCAGCCCTGACCACTGGCAGCCGTAATAAAACAATTCACATACTCTGGCTCCGGGAGCTAATTATGCCGCTGCTGTTAATCTGTCTGGCTGCCTGTCTCTGCTGGATTGTGGTGTTTGTTTGGACTCTCTGCCCTTTGGCTTTGGCCTCTGCATTGATCGTGAAATGGAAAAGAAATAAAACTTTTAAGAATTGCATAAAGTCGACCGAGAGAGAGAGGGTTAGAGAATGAACAGTTTATTTGGTGCATGTGGCTCATTGGAGTCCTACAGGGATACAGACAAAACTCAAAAACCCACAACAACATCACAAACAGCCCTGGTCAGAAAACCTAGGTGCCCCTGCTGGTGATGAACGGTAACAACAGGTTGGAGATGTACATGGGTCCCTGCTCTGTGTGTATAGAATATAAAATGGATGTGATTTGGGTGATTACTGTTGTCTGTAATCATTGTGTAATCATTAAATGCAGCGATAGAAACATGAATCATTATTCAGTGGTTGTTGGAGCTCCAAAGTAAAAGCATCAGAGTTCCACCGTCTGTGTCTCATCAGGTTGGATTCAGAAACACGGGGCGAAGCTTCACAGTTCCTCATGTTCTTGTTGTTGCCCTGAAGTGTAGTTACATCTTTGAGGAGACCCGTGTCGGCGGTGCAGTCGCCTGCGGGCCCGCTGGAGCAGCTCAAAAGAGTTCTGAGAGCCTGAGGCCGTAAACTCAAATCATTACGTAAACTGCTGCGGTTAAAGAAAAGGTCACATTCAGCGGTGATTCATTCATCCGGGTCCTCGGAGGTCGGATAACATCTGCTAGCGTGTGGAGACAAACGGCTTCTACCTGGTGTCCGACGTGTAAATCAGTCCCTGATTAGATGGGTGGAACAAAAACTGTGTCCTGATGATTCGAGAGAGTCCCACTGAGTTCTGATTGTGGAACATCCCGATGCAAAGGCCTCAGACGAGCGTGCAGCACGAATGACGGGCAAACAAGAGGGGGCTCCATCTCAAGGAGTCTCATTTCCCCCCCCCCCCCATCCCCCCTGTCCCTGCCATCCCAGATTGCTGCCAAGGAAATCCAATTAGGAACGTTTCAACATGGCAGACAAACGACAGCAGCCGCCCTGGCGTTCGTTCCACACTCGTCACAGCGACCATAAAAACAACACTTTGATCTTAACCTCACAAAGAGCAGACCATCCAAAATAAAAGGTATGGCTGGCAGTGACCATTAGGGTGCGACGGCGAGGTGGAAAATCCATTTTCATTACATGACCAATTCTTTTTTCATTATAGATTATCCTCCAGCTACTGCAGCAGTGAGGAGCTCTACTTTGGACACACACACACACACACACACACACACACACACACTTATTTGTACCCTGATTAGTTTCCATGAAATGTTTGCCTCTCTCTCTGCTGTGTGTCTCATTGATTTACAGAGTGAATCGAGGGATGCTTTAAGGGCCTCCTGCCACATGACTCCCTTTCTTTGCGGAGAGATCGATGGACTCCTCATACGGAGACCATGCTCTCGAATACGGACATAAAGATTACACGGGACAACTCATTAGAGACAAGCTGCGACATGAGTCAGAGAGCCACTGAGTGCGTTGGCTGGTTTGAATGATGTTCACAGAGAAGAGCAATCTCTTAACGTATCATACGATAAGACTATAATTCAACATAAATCTGAATTATATCATTATACGACGCACATCCAGAAACTCGAGGGGAAAATAAATACGAATGAAAGGAGTCACATTATGCTTATATGCATCCATCCATTATCTACACCACTTATCCTGAGCCAGCTGACAGTGGGAGGGAGGGTAACACACCTGTGTATCTCAGGACTGACACTTAGAGACAAAACAACTATTCACACTCACGGTTGATTTATAGTCTGCACACAGAAAGGGCCCGATGACCAAACCGGATTCAAACCGATAACCTTCTTGCTGTGAGAACACAGTGCCAACCACCGTGCCACTGTTGGTTTCTGTTATTACTGTAAAAGATTTACATCAGAAAACATCACTTTCCTCAGACTGTCCGTTGCCGCAGCTCCTCTCTTCAGCCTCTGTCTGAAGCAGAAAGAAACCCCAGTCTGCTCTGATTGGCCGGTTTGTCGTGCGTTATGCGAAAGTATCGGCCTGACAACTGACGAGGCGGAGAAGAGCAAGCTGGAGGATAGAAAGCATCATATGCCGCAAAGTAGCGCGAAGTAACAGGAAACAAGTTGTTCAAATACAATTTAAAGCCCTGAGTCGAGTAGTGAGGTACTTTTATTGTCTCAAGGTCAAGGGAACAGAAAATAACAGCGGTGACTCAACAAAGAACCATGATGTCAACACCTGGTTCTGCCTTTAACAACATCGCAGAGATCCCACGACTGCAGCCTTAATGAGCAAATACAGATGATCTACTCAACTAAGTGTAATTCTTGCACAAGAGTTATTTTTTAACAAGTCTTCCGGGAGCAGAATTACATTAGTTACTGTGTTTTACCTTTAGAAAATGAAACCACATCACACACATTGTCACCTTGAAGGAGAAAAAACTACATGGAAACATCTGATCCTGTTGTAAAATGATGGATTATTGACCCATCAGTCATTTCTCTTCCAGTATGTGAAACTCCTGATGCTGTGAAAGAAGCTCAAAGTGACAACAACCTGGACCTGAACTCGCTCTGGAGAAACGGACAGTTGATTTTTATTTTCCTGTTTATCAGGAGGCAGAACTCCCAGTGTGAAGGTTATTTCAAGAAGGTGCTAGTTCGTGCACTTTATTGATTGTTGAACTACCCAGAGCGTTCGATCTCCTCTGTGATTCTAAACCTCCGTATGAACACAGCCAAACACTGCTGCACCAGAATCCTGGAGGAACGAGGAGCGCTCGGCTGCACAGCACGACTCCCGACTGGAGGAGCTCCCTCGTTACCGCAAGAGTTTGCTTAGCAACCAATTGAGTACATATAGTTTAATTCCACGGGATTAATTAGACCACAGTTGAATTGTTCGTTTTAGTAATTGCTCGACTAAAACTGCTGCGTGGGCTGTTAAAAAGAAGAGAGACATCACACAGAGGCTCTTTGAGGGGGAAATACAGAATTTCCTTTAAAGCAGCTTGTAGCAAGGGTGATGCAATCTGGAGATATTTGATCTGAGAAATACAAACAAACCGCTCCTCCGTTCAGGCACGATGGCGTCTCTGGACTCGTTATATTCTCCAGACATTAATAAACGAGTGTGCACCTTAATACCCCCCCGCACCATGCAGCTGCTGCAGCAGTAGCTCTATAGTTCTAACAGCATTGTATAAAAACATATGGTCTCCTGACTCAAACTTTATTCATCCCACTCGAGCTTGTTCCTTGATTATCTTAAGTGTCATTACTGCCACGTTCAGCATGAGGTTAATGGCTAATGTGCTGGCTAATGGTGGATGCTATATGGTTATGGTATGTTGGCTTTCTCCAGACTGTGGCGTGCAGGAAATGAGATGTTGTTAGTGTTGCACTGTGCCGCTGTGAGAGCTGTTCAATTAGTCTGCATTATTGAAGATGTGTCCATCACCTCACATCCCAGTCTATAGTCTCCACGAAGACAAATCCATACAAAGTAAAACAGGAGGTCAGAAGTTTAAAATGCAAACAACTGAAATATGAATTAAAAAATTCCCAAAACAAGTCATAATGTAATAAGGGATGTTTTATGTTTCTAGTCTTGATGACCAGTCAAAGAGCTTTAAAGGTCAAGTTGACATGTGACATACTCTCAAGGGGATTTGCATTTAGAAATAAAATAAAATCCCTTAATGCTTTCATCAAGAAATGCAAAGATACATCCACACTAACAGAGGTTTAATAACATGATCAAAACTAGATGATCATTTCTTAATTATTCCAAACAACCAATGCTTATCTTCCTCCTGTTATGATGTGGCGCATTAATGGAATACACAGAGGATTTTATTCCTTATTTCTTTGGGGACAATAGTAATAATCTGAATGCGCCACAACATCTGACTGGACAGGCTTTTTATTTTTCACCCCAGGTGAACCATCTCCTGCACCACACACCACTATCTTTGTTTGTTTTCCATCTTCCCCACCTGCTCTTAAATTGCTTGTTTTATTTGTGCAATTTATTTTTGTGCATCTTTTCCACATCATCACCAAATCAAATAGTTTTTACCGATGCAGGAGTCCCCCCCCCCCACAGAGCTCATCAGTCATCTAATGTGATCCTGAAATGAAGCTGTGTCTCGGTGCAGAAGTCACGAGTGGAGTGAAATACCAGATTTCAGCCCGAGGGAGAAAATGACAAGTCAGATTCCACTTGACACATGAAACTGTTTCACACTTACATCACATTTCATTACACTCAATTTTGATATCATCAAATAACGAGTTCAAACCAAACTTATAAGAATTGCGAGAAAAAAATATTTAAAGTTTACTTTGACGTCTTATTTTGGCCCATGTCCCATCTGCAAACGTGGAGGAGACAGGGTTCATGACCTGTACTTTTAGATTTATATACAATCTATGGGTGAAAGATAAGCAAACCTCAAGTTATACCAATATTAATATATATGTTCTTTATTTTTTGTTGTCATGAATACAACAGTGGACGTCTTTGGACTATAAAGAGACATTCAGGAAGGCATTATGATAATAAAGTGTAATAGTAGAGTAAGTAAAGGTTGAGGCAGTTAAAAGTGACACGTTTGCACTTTCTCTGTCTGCTGATTGATTTGAATGCAGGAAAAGTGAATAATTAAAGAGCTGGGAGTAAAAATGAGAGTTTAGTTCATGAAATGGTTTAAAAATGTTGTGTTTTATCCAAATAAACGCAGTTAATCGTCACTTTCAAGAAACTGAAACGAGCAAACATTTGTCATTTTACCTATTTACGTCGTAGATTTATTTTCCCATATATAATTTATTAATCCCACTGATGGTTTCAGCCCAACGTGCTGCTGCTGCACACAAGGAGACAGTGTCAGGCAACAAGACAACGAGAATAAGACAAAAACAGAAGAAGTAGGAGGAAAGCAGTGATGAGCGAACACACACTTAAATAGCTATTTTTACATAAGGAAGTGATATAATGGATATGTAGTTGGATCTGCTGCTGGCAGCGTCTGAGTCCATAATGGGCTCCTGGCACGGACGCCTGTGTTGTACTCTCCTCTTCACCGTCACAAGAAACAAGTAGAAAATGAAAAGATTGTGCTTCTTCCTTTTTTTGGAATCATCCTTGTGACGCGGGTCCAAACACAATCATGAAAACGCGAAGCAGGTAACAGCGAATCGCACCTCGTTCCCCGCCGTCTGAATAATGCAACTCCAGAGTGAGGAGCTTGTGCATGTAGCTGCTGCACAAACAAACACACATCAGTGGATAATAACTCCCGTCTGCTCTGTTACATGAACACACTGTCACACTCAGACACACACACACTGTCACACTCAGACACACACACACTGTCACACTCAGACACACACACACCACCAACACTGTCTATCCCCCCTTTTCAAAAATCTGTTCCTCTCACAGTTTGAAAGGTTTGAAATCCCCCCCAGTGCAGGTGAGAATTTAAAGTTCATTATTTATAAAGAGAGAGACCACCCTCGGCCCCCAAAACACACACACACACACACACACACACACAGGTGATTTATAACAAGGAAGCCTGTTAATAATTGATGCCAGGTTTTATTACCTATTCATCCATCACTATTTAGCCGCCGTGCACGCTCACGCTGGTTACCACTCCCATTATTAGCTGAGCAGACGCCAAATGTTCAGCAGATACACCTTCGTCATCCTCACACACGACGACAACGACTCCTCTTCGCTGATTAGTCTTGAAATGCAGGAGAGGTGGAAGGTCACAGGAGGAGGAGCAGCTCACTCGGCAGTGGTCACACGTGCTCCTGGTGTTAATTAGTGTAGCACGAGTAGATTCGTCGAACCAGAGCATTGTGGGACAGTTATACTGTGAAGATATATCTGTGAAACCATGTTCTAACCATGTTCTTCGGATGCAAACTCCACACGCACTCAGGGTGTCCATCCAGCGGATCTATATCTATAATCTGAAACCCCTTCATGATGGTAATACTCTGTGTACTTTGGATTTTTACTTCAAGTACAAGGCCCAATGCAGGTTTCTACGAGTACTCTCCAGTCTGTGTTTGCAATACATTGTAAATGTTAACTACCTTTTTTTTACTGGTTAATTACAGAGCACATTTTTCATGGGACGGTTAATGTTTTCATTGGGTAAACACACATTGTTTATCGCCTCACTGTGAACTTCACATTGTCCACTTTTATGTGCAGGATTATGGGTAATTTCACCTCTGAGCCACCACAACAAGGAAATGATTTTCCTCTAGGAACAGTTAGAGTTGAAGCGTCTGACTCCTGCTGCAAAGAACGTATATCAAACTAAGTGAAAAGCACCAAGTGAGGTGACTTCTGGCTGAAGGGGACATGATGTTTTTCCAGTTTTTCTTTCCTCTAATGTGTTATACACATCTGTCCAATACCTCTGCATCATTATTGTGTCGTGTGAGCCCCATTTCTATGATGCACACACCGAGCTGCTCGTCCACAGCCCCCGACAGAGCTTTTCCTACAGATTCTGAGTCCAACAACATGTTCTGCTCAAAACTGTACATTTACAAAACCCCCATTTGTCCGTTATGGTTGTGTTTTCATCACTGTATGTCAGGAAGCAGCATTACACACAAACTACTGGACGGATTAAGACTAAACTTGGTGGGAGGATGTGGTTTAGGTCGGGAATAAACTCGTAAATATTTGGTGCAGATCCAGCAATGTTTTAGGGGATTGTAACATTTTCTGTGACTTTTATAAAGAAATAATACAGAGATCTTGATGAAATAAATCAGGCATATTTAGAGGACTGATTATTTGGCTCGGCTCGATTGAATTAAGGAGGATTGTTGGGCCTTTGCAGAGATATTCACACTCATTATCATTTTAGTTATTTGCATCAATATATTATAAGCGGCTAAACGTGTATTTCAAAGTTTTAAATGTGAAGCCCTGTCACCTACCTCAGAGATGAATGGTTTTCTCAGCTGCCACAATTTCACTGTTTACTTTAAATAAATAGAATCGTTACAACCATCCGTGTTTTCATCTGCACAGAAACATTAACGTTAGAATTAACTCACGATGATAAAAATGTGCTGCTCTCACTTATATATATCTGTGCTATCAAACTTTATGGTGTCTAGCCCTGTGATCTTCTACAGATACTACACACGGTTGTGCTGACATTTTAAAATACTCACCGATTTATTCTCTTAATAGGGTCGTTGCCTCCTTGTCAGGTTTTCATTATCTGCAGAGGAACAGTAATCCACGACTTTTCCTTTGCGTAATTTCCACAGGACAATCGGTCTCGACTTTCAAATATGACGGCCCCGAGAGCCGAGGCCTCGAAAACCCAAGGTCAACACTGAGGACTTTAATGAATGAGGTTAGAGCTGGTTCCACTGCTCCACTTGTTGCCTTTAACTCGTTTTGCTCATGGCTGCAACATGGGCTGCTCTGTAATAATGTGATTGCTCTGGAACTGGGCCGTCACGCTATGACTCACCACCACAGTGAGTCACGGCCGTGGAGAGAGGAACGGCTGGAGGGATTATTTTCGAGTTGCTTATAGAATAGATATCAGGAGGCCGTGGCTCAGGAGAAAGTGGGTTGGCCACTAACCAGAAGGTCGGTGGTTTGGTCCCACTTGAACCATAATTGATGAGTGGCCAAAACTCTGCTGTAAAGAGCTTTGAGACGTCATCAAGACGAGAAAAGTACTTTATAAATACAAAGAACCACTGTTCTGTGCTTTCGTCTTTTTTTTCTATCAAAAATAAACGTGACTTTTTACCCCGTGAACATTTATTTTCAACATTCACTCTGGACTCCACCTCACTACACAACCCAGAAGAAGTTGTCCCCATATTAAAAACCCTCTGACCAAGAGCCCATTTGAAACTGAACATGCTGGTGTTAGAGCGGAGGGTGGGTGGTGATAATGGTGCTGGAGCGAGTCGGGATAATGGGGCTCAATTTGCCAGCCGTCTGTAGCTCCTAATGGCCGACCTGGATAGATTACAGTACCTTTAAGAAAGAAACACAGGAGTCCAGGATGGGGTGAGCTGTTAGTTCAGACGTGCAAGGAGGGAGAAACAGAAAGACAAGAAAAACAAAGGAAGGGGAGAGCAGAGAGAGTCTGATGTCAGCCGAGGGAGCAAAGACTGAGGCTGCAAAGAACTAAGCTGTCAGGTCGACTCTGAACAGAACAAAAAGATGAGGCGAGTGTATGAGATGAAGAAAGAAGGGCAGGAAGTGAACTAATGGAGATGGACGTGCAGAGGTCAGTGACGGGAGAGAGACATGTAAGAGGAGGGGATAGAAACTGAGGAAGGAAAAAAGGAGAAGACGCAGGACAAATGAAGAAATGGACAATGAAAGCGGGGGAATGAGAGGGGGAACAACGGGAGGATAAAGGAAGAGAAGTCATCAGAGTGTAAAAGGTAGAAAGAACAAAGTAAAAGAAACAACAAGATCGACAAACTGAGAAAACAGAATGAGAACTGATGGAGAAAGAAGTAAATAATAACATCAGCTGCAGTCACTGATTTCTCTAATGACCACTAGGATGCATGACGCAATACACAGTGCAGTTTTCAACCAGTTGCCAGTTCTGTCACAGACCTGCAGTGTTTCCCCTTAACCACGTTTTAATTTGTCCCACCACGTTGTGTCATATTGAACCCAAACATGCTCTTACACTTCTCATAACAACACAGGAGATCTCTAAATTTGTGTTATGCTCCATTGCTGCACTGTATAGCTGCAATT
The DNA here is from genome assembly GCA_026259375.1 of Verasper variegatus. Classification (NCBI taxonomy): domain Eukaryota; kingdom Metazoa; phylum Chordata; class Actinopteri; order Pleuronectiformes; family Pleuronectidae; genus Verasper; species Verasper variegatus. The sequence goes on along the minus strand of CM048044.1, from coordinate 2,185,098 downwards.
TGCCTCGTGCTCACTCACGCTCTCGTCCCTAAAGTTTTTACCGTCCATGCCAACAGTCAGACGTCATAGTTTGGGCTGCGGTTGTGCGACTGACCCGCGTGTCAGGTCACAGTGGACTCACAAAACCTGTTTCTGGGCTTCTTGAACATTTTAGCAAAGTTTTACCAGCTGTCAATTGTACTCAATCAGTGTACAAAAGTATAATTATAATATTACATGTATGAGGATGATTCTGATCCCAGTTTGTTGCCGAAGCTTCAAACTGACACTTTATTCTTTTGATTTTAAATCTCGGTGTATAATGTAGAATGTTGCTCTTGAAAGTGAGCGACGCACACACGAGTCAGAGGATAAACGCCACGCACAGAATAAACAATCATTACATTCATGCCAACAACTCTCAGGAAGCCGTAAGTGAGCGGTGTGATGCGGCCGCTGCCTTCAGTGTGTCGGCTGAAAGCTCTCACGCTCGTTTCATGGGAACGAGGGAGGACGGGTGGGAGGAGAGGGAAGAGGATAAAGACGAGATGAAAGGGCCTGACCTCAGAGAGGAGATCTGACAGCTGCTGTGGACAGGCCCATTTATTCACACGCTCGTGTTGGCACGGTGGTGCAGCGGTTGGTGCTGTGTTGCCTCACAGCGAGGAGGTTCTCGGTGTGAAGCGCTCGGGCAGCCGGGGCCTTTCTGTGCAGAGTTTGTCCTCCTCATGCCTGAGTGGGTTTTCTCCAGGTACTGACTCCATCCCACAAACCAAACACTTTCACTTTAGGAAGGTTAGAGACTGAATTTGAAATGTGAGCAGTATTAGCTCTGTGATAAGAACTGATCCAGGACCTGAAGGGATCAGCCGTGGTTCTGGGGTTGGTTCATGTTGGCTGGACCCTTCTACCAATTAGACTCTGTCCGACCCAGAGAGGAAGAGGAGGGTGAGAGCAACACAAACCAGTCAGAAGTAAAGATGCTAATGAAGATGATCATCATCCTTCTAGTATTTCTAGTGTGCGTTATTAAAAAAACATTTACAAAATACATGATGCAATTAAAACCAAATCAGACGTTGTTGCATAAACTGTATTTGTGTAATGGAGAAAGTTTTCTACACACGTGACGAAGAGACAGTTCTGTTTTGTGTTTGTTTTTCTTCATGCAAATGTAGGATTTGATTTCAGTTTCTTTTTCTTCAGCAAATAATAATTTACATGTAATTGCGACTCTTCTCGTTTTACTAAATGAAAATGGTGCATAATGTTCTCAATCTGCTCAACGTGAGGGAAGGTGCTGTGTGTAAAGCACAGTGGTTGTTGTTGGTGCTTCAGAGACCGGTGATGACATTTAACAGTCAAATGTAATTAATTTACACACTGAACATTTGTGTGATTTGTAAAATCTTTCAAGTGAGATCATCCCCGGGGGAAATGTGAGCGACGTGCTTGTTGCTTTTTACATTTGTTCCAGGATCGCTAAAGGCTCATTTATTCCAACGTTAGATACAGAAACTGACAAGAGCCTTCTGTGCGAACTCCGCGATCACGTGGCGTGTATGTGTGTGCGTCTTCTGAAAACCTACGGATAAAGACGAAACACACGAACAGTCCGACTCCGGTAAAACACGTGAGGAACAGGCAAGATTCCAAACACACTGAATAAGTTCGTACATGAGGAGAAACCCGGGATTGAGCCCGCGAGGGAGAAAAGGCCTATCTGGGGTTTCTGAGGTGGAAGCACAGGGGCGGACTAATCAGGTGCAGGTGAATCAAGTGACCAGGAAGCAGGAAGTGAAATGACAGGAAGGTGATAGACATTGTCAAAGTAAAACAGGGAAGGAGGCTGATCATGAAAGAAGCGGTTGCAAATGTAGACACGTTGATGGACTGAAAAAGGATATTTCAGTCATGATTATTATCGATGATTAATGGACTATAGAGGAAAAATATCTATGTGTTGATGTGACCAAAACATACTGATCATTAAAATGCATGATGGATTTGAGAAGGTTTTTATTGAGTCGTTCTTTTATTGGGTTTTCCATCGTCCATATAAACAATAGGAACAATCACACATAGGGACCAATAAAGTAAATAAATTACTTGCAAAAACTTTTTAGTAGTTTCTACAAAAAAAGCTTTGCCTTTTTTAAACACTCACACTTTTTTAATGTTGAGACGTTTTCATGAGCTTTTTGAAAACGGGTCATTATTGATATCTTTTGTTAGGGACTTGGAGCCCAGCTGACCACGGCTTCTTCTCTTTCCCCGACAAATGAAACAACTTCACTTTAAACAGTCCACTTTCAAGCCGACAGGAAAAGGAGCGTTTGATTCTTAAAAAGACTTTTGAGAGGCTTTGTGAAAAGGTTGTCGTTTAAGGAACTCCCTCGTCGCCACAAAAAAAGGTTATGCAGGATTCCCGCTGACATTGAAAACCCATAAAAGAAAAAACTTTTCTCTTTGTGTGATGCTGCTCAAATAACCTACAAAACCAAACCAAAACAATGGGAAACTGCTTTCACTTGCTTTGGATTGTTATATTTAAAGATATCTAATGTATATGAGAATCTTAAGGACACATTTTTAAGTCTCACAGTCTCTGGAGCTGCTCTGATTTTCCAATCTGTCTTCAACAGATTACAGTTGTCACTGGATATGATAGATCCTCTTTTTACTCAAAATGAATCAAATCAAAACTGTGTTTTCTATAAATACTATAATACCCAATCTATAAATGCAGCTGTAGCAGTCGTGAGGAAAGTATTTTCTGAAGATGTGAGCATTTCAATGACAGTGTCAAACTTTGCAAGTGGGAGAAAAACAAAACAAGATGTCATTTCTGGGGCATTTTGAGCAACTTTTGTCCAACTCTTTGTTTCTCTCTCCTCAGGTTGATGTTTTGAATCCTGAATTCAAAACCTCCCGAAGCAAAAAACACTCTGTCTCCTTTTCTTGCAGTGAGACTTGTGGAAACTTTCAACTCGTCCAACTTTCAAAACACAGAAGATATTGTCTCTGTCTCCCCGAGGCATGTGTTGTCCTGCTGTTTCTTTTGGCCTTTTCCCCCCGTGGATCGTTTTCTGAGATGAAGAATCGTAAAATGTCAGTGGAACAGAGAATAAACTCAAACCTCAAAGACTGATGTAGCATAAATTCAGCCTTTACCTTCACCCGTATCTCAATGTGCAAACGTCATCCATCCATCCATCCATTCACTCATCCATCCATTGTCTATCCCAACCTGCTCTGTTGGGTCTTTTAAGAGAAGAGAAGAGAAGAGAAGAGAAGAGAAGAGAAGAGAAGAGAAGAGAAGAGAAGAGAAGAGAAGAGAAGATCATCCTGTATTAGTCCCACAATGGGGAACTTTGCAATATTACAACAGCAAGAGTCAAAAATAGGCCTCAGTGAGTAATAATAAGTAACATGCAGTACTTAAGTGTTCGGAAAATGGAATAAAAACTAATATACACAGTGTAAAAACTGCAATAATATGTTCAGTGAATGACTTAAACCATTGTTTTGGACAGACAGAATGAACATTGCACAGTTAAGAGAGTTTGACCTGATCACAAACTGCAGCATCTTGAACATGAGCCGAGAGGCCGTCTGTAACATCTGAGCCACGGCGGACAGGAGGGCTCTCGTCCAATCAGCCGACCGTACGACAGGCCCCGTGCACACACTTGACACCGTTCTGCCTGCCGTGCTGTGAAGAGAGCAGCGGGGAGACGGGGGCAGAGTCGGACTGAAGGAGGAAGCGAGCAGAGGTAGAGTGGAGTCAGGATGAGGAAAAGTTGGAGAGTGCAGTGTGAAGATAATAAAAGGAGAGATAAGAGGAGACGAGTGGAGGGGACAGGAGAGAGAGAGGGAGAGAGAGAGGATGCACTCCGAACTGATTTCCCCTGATTGATATTACTCTCACACTCTCTCTACCCCCCCCCAGCACAAACTGTCTTGTTTCACAGTAAAAGAACAGACTTTGCACAATAAAGAGATAACAAATCAGCAGGAAATACTGCTGCGTCTGCAATTAGTGTTCGGGTCAAAGTTCTGATTAAACCCTGCTGTGTAAGTGTGTGTGTGTGTGTGTGTGTGTGTGTGTGTGTCTTTGGCATCCCTGTGCAGAATATAATTGATTGCACAATGAGGTCAATGGCAGTTCCAATAGGTAATGAATTGCTGTGTGTGTGTTCTCAGAGGATTAAATTGTGTATATGAGTGTATCCGACTGGTGTGTGTGTGTGTGTGTGTACTTGCCGTGTGTGTGTGTGTGTGCACAGCCCTGTAGCAGTGCTCTAACACACGCCTCATGGCCAAACATGTGCGATTGTCAGACATAACTTTCATAACAGCTTCTATTCTTCTGGGAAGATCTTGACACAAGGTTTTAGAAACTGGCTGCAGATATTTAATCCCATTCGACCACAGGAGCTTTCGTATGTTTTTCTTTCTGGTTCATCCCAATCAGGTTGAATGGGGTCAGAGCTCTGAGCAGGTCAACAACTCACGTCCAACTTACAAAGATTATTCCTCACCTACGCAGAGGAGGTTATGTTTCCGTGTGTTTGTCTGTTATCATCACTGATCTTTTTAGGAAAGCTTTTCATTGAGTCATCGGTTCAACGCTAATAATATGTCCTTTTAGTTTCAGAGTACTATAAATCATAAATTATTGTTTGTTTTTAATCTTGTATTATTCACAGTTTTATTTGCTTCTGCCCTGTCATATTTGATCTTGTTTTAACTGAGTAAAGCACTTTGTAACTTCTTTAATATTATTATTATTATGCAAAAACTAGTAGACAGATTACCACAGAACCTGATGGAAGGATGTGTTACAGGTCACTGAAGAATCTGGGATATTTACAGAACTGATATCTGTGTGTGTTTGCACTTTGGGGCAGCTTGATTTATTTAAAGGGACAGTTGGGCCTTGGTGGATGTTATAGACATTTTGATTTTTACACAAGCACACAATCATATTTAAAAACGAACCTTCCTCAAACTGCCCCCACACAAAGTTAGAAACACATTAAGAGTCGTCCGTCCGATGTAATGTACAGCACACGTTCTAATTAAAGACAAAACTCTGGCCTCTAAGAAGGATTGTTTGTGTACAACTTCATCTTTTACTTCTTTGGGAAGATTTAATTCAATTCCTCACGTGCTACATGTGTGACCTTGGTGTGTTAACGGCTTTGTGAGGATATTTGGGATGAAACTAATTCCTGCAGCAGCTCCTCTGCCTCCTGTCACACCAAGGGCGACCTCCGCTGCCGTCCAGGCCGCCGGGCGGTTATTACCTGTCAGCAGCTGTCAATGGAAGCACTGCATCATGGGCAGGGTGATGAAAAGGGCAGAGAGGTTTACTGCTGACCCCACCACAAAGCCAGACAAGCACCTGTCCTAAAACAAAACCATCCCCTGGGAGACAGAGCGACTGTCAGGATCTAGAAATCCCTCAGTTAAAGAGTCACCTGCAGCTTGAATGAACTAAACTACCGCCAGCCACCAGGGGGCAATCCAGCTGAGTCGGTTTAAAACTTTGTCCATTTTCATGTAAAGTCTATAAATCAGACAAAGTTGAAGGAATATTTGCATCTTTCACGCCACATAAAAGCTGCAATGCCACAGAGGCCTAATTCAGTCCCTGAAGAAAAACAGAGAGAACACACATCTGTCTTGTCCTCAGCTCTGCAGCAGCTGTACTCTGTGAAAAGTTCTGATGAACCACAAGTCAACATCTGTCTGTGTCCAGTCTGCGTGCACGAGGAGAAACTGTCTGTTTAAAGGTCCACTGGTCTCAGCCAGGATTCAGGTCCTTTGCCCATCGACATGCAGGGAGAAGTAATTGAAGAAACTCATGGCTGGTTTGTCCCCATGGCTCAATTAGCCCCTTGTCTCTATCGGCCTCATTTCTCCTCATCTCTTTGCCGCAGGTATCCCATAAAAATGTTAATTAAAATATAATAAAAAAAAACAATGTTGATTTACCTGAAATACCATCGTGCTACCTCTGACTGAACATGATCTACTCATCATGAACCGCTTCACCCTCTTGTCCTGCAGTTATGTCCCTGTTCTTAACTTTAAAACCTTTATTACTATAATTTGCAGTAATATGTTCATGCAGTTTTTCTTTCTGGTGTTTTCAATGCAGTATGAATTCCCTTTGTGTCTGAAATGTGCTGCACAAATAGCAGTGACGACGGCGTAATCATCCACCGAGAGGTACTTAGAAGCCTCAATATTTCACATATGACTGGGTGTATTTATGTATTTCACCATGTGAGCACTTTTTAAATGGCTTAGAAAGAAAATATAAAATATATATGTTCTGCAGAAATTACCACCGATAAGAAAAAGCGCAGTTCATTTCCCTGAGATGGATTTTGAAACGACACCCCTCGTATTCGCCCTTTTTACACGGTGCAGGCAATTTTCCATCTGAGTCATTGCGGACGAATGACCACATTAAGTGCTGCGGCGGGAGGCTTTACCGCCGCTGACGCAGCACTGAGAGCGAACAGGTTTCCACTTGCTCTGAAATGAGACTGACACGGGTCAGTTCAACGGAGCCAGAGCGCGGGTGCGTCTGAAAGTATCATGGAATAGGAAGAATAATCAAGAAGTAATAGGGCTGCGTGTTATCTCTCAGGACTCCACGTTCTCATCCCATTTACAGCGTCTCACGATATTATAACGTAAAGAGGAGACTCAATGGAGCTTTTCTCCCCCAAAAAAACTAAAAACTCTGCAAATACAGATTGTTTTTACAGAAGACATTGTCAGGAGGGAAACGACGTCGTGCTAAACATTAAAGTGATGGGAGCCGAAGCTGCTTTCACATCATTACTGGTGAGGAGGAGCAGCCGAAAATAAAAGTGTGAATGTAAAACCAATCAAACAAATGTCTGCTGCTGTGAGCACTCGTGTGTGTGTGTGTGTGTGTGTGTGTGTGTGTGTGTGTGTGTGTGTGTGTGTGTGTGTGTGTGTTTGTATTCACGGATCGTTTCCTCGTCACATTGTGTTTTTTTTCCTTCAAGACGACGCAGAGAAAATGCGTTTCTGTGCGTCGCTGCGTCACCTGCTGTTCTTTGTTACGTCCATAAGAACTGAGCGATGTCATAGTTTCAAGGTGATCAAGGTCAACGCACAGAGTTAAAACTAATACTGAATCATTTATTGGTTAAATCACGAGCCCTGAGAGTGAAAGTCGTGCCTCCCACTGTGCAAAACCAAGTCTTGGGACTGATAATGCTTATCTGAGGAGACGTGATTGGAGCGTTCTGTCTCCCCGGGCCTCTCACAGGTGCTGCATGTGGCTATTAAAGGAGCAAATTGTGCCGGGACAAGAAGGAAACCGAGACACGGCAAAGTATAGTCATTGCAAACAGTTCATCTGGAGAGTGAATGGCTCGAGACCTTCGCTGTAAAGGACGGCAGCCGCTGACAAGGCTGAGCCCTGAATGTGCTGGGAAAGTGCTCGACATTCACTGCTTCAACCGAGCCGAATTGCGACGTCGGTTTGAATTGCAGTGTGCAGCCGCAGCACAACACAAACTTCAGAGGGGCACTTGGCAATTTGGCGAGTTCTCAGCTCCAAATGGCAATAGGAGGAGAAGTTGTAATCAAAGCCGCTCAATGGGCAACTTCACAGCCACTGGACCCACATGGAATCCTGGAGGAGAAAAAGGTGCAAGCAGGGAGCCGCCTCAGCCGGTATCATGACAGCACTAATGAAGAAAGGAGGATTTACAATGTGAAGCAGCAGTCGACCAAATGTGGGCTGTTGCACAAGAAAGAAAAGAAAGCACAGGTAATAGTTCAAATCATAAAAACAACATAAACTACTCTTTTTGGGGACATCTTGCACCAATGACGTCATCTGGAGCTGGAGTCTTGTGCAATAGCAATCGGGGGATGAAATGGCATCGAGACCCCGCCCCCAATACATCGCAAGTGAGTTTAAGCTGTCAATCATGATGTTTGAACTCTCAGATAACTAATTAAAACCAAAGTTATCGAAAAAATGTACGTGTACTTCGACATGCTATGTTGGTCAATGTCCCATCCACTAACATGGAGGAGGGTTTATCACGTGTCCTGCAACCAGCCACAAGAGGGAGATTCAGGGGCTTTGGCTTCACTTTGGGAAACAGGTGACACAAGCATATATTTTTTGTTTTATGTGGTAAAAAGAAAAAGGTTAAAAGATATGTATTCCTCATAGCAAACCCCAACACTACATTCTGTCTGGCTCAGGGGGGAAACTAAAATAAATAAAAATGTTTTACTTACAATAAAACTTTGCAGTATGTCCTTGTGGAACATGTGTTTTTTTCCCATTGCTGCTGACACATGATTTCATTCTGATCCTGTGGGAGCTGCACATGTATCCGGCCTCACTAATACAGGCAGACTGGACACGGACCCACTCGGGGCGGACGAGGAGCAGATGGACAAGAAAGTCAAGAGGCCAGTTGGGGCCCAGGTGAACGTGTCAGCTCAGGTGGAGCAGAAGTGTCCTGGGTCTCAAACACAGGAGTTTGTTTCTGTGAATTCAGGGGTAACAACAGCCGACCTCGACCAAGATAAACTAGTGTCACAGAGCAGATCACTGACAGGAAACGAGACATCCACAGACCACAACATGGAAAGTTTGTCTCTCCGGCCTGCGATGGAACAACAGACAAGAAGAAAACATCAACATCTCCACATTTTGTGCCGAGTGATGAACTTGGTGAAGAGATGCTAATGGAGAAAGATTTATTTATTCATTTAATTATTATTTGAGTTTTAGCTAAAACCATTGGCTGTTTCTAAAGAAAAGTGAAGCCAGTGTGTCCCAATCGCCCCCTGGTGGCTGGCTGCGGTCTATGTCATATACCCTGTCTCCTCCATGTTAGCAGACGGGTCATGGGCCAAACGTGACCCGTGTCAAAGTAAATGGTTTCTGTCACTTTAGGTAGTTCTAGTTTTGGGTCGGGGGGGGGTCACGCTCTACTGTGGGTTTCACCTTCATCATCACCATCTTCATCATCATCACTACCATCTGTCATCAGACGCCTCTCTCTACAGTTCCAGGCATCACATTAGAGAAGTTACTGTGTTGAATAATTTATTATCGGCCCCTCGCAGGATGTTATAAAAGTTGAAGTAGCACTTAATAGAAAAAACGCCCCCCCCCCCTCGCTTTAATCCTCAAAACGCCCCCAAACTGGACCCTTAAAAAAGATATAATGAATGTACGACGCCTGTATAAAAGTCTTTTTTATCAAACTTCATCCACAAAGCAAATTAAAAGTTTAGTGACTAGATATGTGATCTGTCTCCGTCGTGACTGTTCAGTTCTTTCACTTCTTCTCTTTCTGTTTCTGCCATTTTATGAGGAGCTGATATAAAATGTCAGTGGACCGTCTGAGTCTCCGCTGCTCAGTCCCATCTCGCCCTGAGCAGCCATTGTTTCTGTGGCCCAGTTACCAGGTTTCTGCTGGGGGGGGGGGGGGTTGACGCTCTGCATACCGATATGCAACAGTCACGCTCCCTCTTTCGTTCTCATTAAAACAATGGAGGGAGGGAGGGAGGGGAAAGGTGGCAGTAAAATGGAGAGAGAGAGAGAGGACGAGAGGTGAAAGACAGAACATATTAAGACAGACTCGGCAAAGAAAGGGAGATAGGAGAGGTGGGGGTGGGGGGGTGGATCGTTAAACAAAACGCCGGTGCCGCAGCAGTGCTTCAAGTCAGCTGTCAAGTCGGGGGCCCTCACAGCGAGATAGCGGCCGGGAGGAAAACAGCGAGAGAGACGTGGAGGGAGATATCGAGGAACTTAAAGGTCAGAACACAATGACTTCCCATCAAGGAGGAGGGAAGAGTCAAGTGCTGGTATCTCCCAGCCCATCTCTGTCTAATGCCGCAGGCCACCGGCGCCGTTTCCTCCCGGGGCAGCTGCACAAAAGCAAAACAAAACTCTCATCGCCGCCCAGAGGGAAAGTCAGAGGGCACATGCCACATGTGCAGTAAGTTTAAATCCTGCAGGATGACGGTGGAAGCTGTTCATTTCTCTGGGGGAGGCTTGGTGGTTTTTTTTATCTTCCAGTTTAAGTTCCAGTTATTAGAGTCGAGTTTTAAACCCAGAATATGTAACTTTGGTCCCTTGGGGCCTGTCAATCAAAAACAATAACATAAGAACTGCTTTAATGATGTTGTGACGCAAATCACGTTCAGGGATGAGGTCATTTATCAAAGTTGTGTTCACGTTATGCAGCTAAAGACAATGAATGGTCGTGATCATTGCAAGCGACCAGAACAAGGCTGACTCTGTTCTTTTCTTCAGCATCCGTTTGGTTTCTCTGGACGTTATAACAGAGACGGACAAAGCCATGAATAAAATGGAGGCATTTCCCTGGGTTTAATAAAGAATTGTGTTATTAAGTGGATTAAAATTCTACATTCAAAACATGTAAAGGTTTAACTAAACTAACTACAAATGAACTTATTAGCTTCTCCCTAATGTAAACTGCAGCTTTAAATGTTAACAACACTTGTAATGAACAGTCTGCAGACTCCATGCCACATGTTACCCAGTTAACTCACTTGATCTGGATGTTGTGCTCGTCATATGTGTTGCCACTGTCTTGTGCAAGTTGTTCTTTGGGTCATTGCAAATACACGTGCATGCGTGTGTGTGTGTGTGTGTGTGTGTGTGTGTGTGTGTGTGTGTGCGGTCAGTATGTATCAGAACTTAATGAGTATTTTCAGCCGGTGATTGCAATACTAAGATAATGTTGGTCACTGCTCATTTAAATGATATTTTAGTGTCTGAGTGACTTCATCCAGTTGGTTCTTGGTTCTATCTCTTTGGATTATATATATATATATATATATATATATATATATATATATATATAAAAGCTGTTTTCAGAACTGAGGTACACACAGCTCAGTGTCTGGAGCTGTCCAGGGTGCTGATGCTGGAGCTGTCCTTGGTGCTGCAGTTGGATTCCTGCTGGTGCTGAATGACGTTGTTTCCTTTGACCGACGGAGAATCTCAGCGCTGGCGTCTCCAGCTTCTAATATAAACCTTGTTTTATGTCGGATCCCAGTTGCTGAGACTTGAAGGTTCCAGTGTCAATCTGCCCTCAGTTCAGTTCTGCTCTGTTTGGTCATTTACTTTCCTGAAGTCTGTGGTCACTTCACTTCACTTCAGTCCAGTTGACTCCTGCACTGTGCAAGGAGCTTTGTCTAGTTTGTTATTGGCTGTGGTGCTTTTCAAGTCCCACATTACACAACTGGGTCATTCTCGGTTTTTTATGAATGACACATTTACTTCAAGACTGAGAGCACAAAGTAAAAACTGTATTTGAGGATTGGAAGGTTTAGTCCTCGGTTAAAAAGACTCGAATATGGAACTGGTTCGTCGATGGTCAAAAATACAGCCCAAACATTTTGATCGTCCCGGTGGCTGATTGCAGTACAGGTTATAAACCCTGCCTCCTCCACGTTAGCAGATGGGACATAGGCTCGACTAAATGATGAACTCTGACAAACAATAATCATTTAATAATTTAATCGAATACATTTTGTTTTAAATCTTACTGACTCACGATTGGTTGCTCAGGATCGCGACGATGTGTCACCAATTTCTTGCCTCGTTTTGTACAGTGAGAGGATGTATATACTTTATATAAAGTCTAATTCTAATGAGACCATTCAGGAAACATGTTGAATCTGGTTCCACTTCTCAGTGAAACATTATCCGGCTGCACATCTTCAATCATCAGGACGAAGGATCCTCAAAGCAATAAACCCACATCAGTGAAGCTCCTGCTGTTTTTTAATATCTTTTTATTTCACTGATTAAACCGTGAGTTTCCCTGAGGAGATAATCTGAGTGGAAATTTATTTTTTTTACATTTGTTTGGATTTATATCAACACCAGTAACACACTTTAATCCCTGAAAACACTTCAGCCTTTCAGCCAATAATGAAGTAAATGATAAGCAAATGTTTTTTAAATAGAACTTATTATCTTATCCTCTTCTTTACTCTTTGGCTTGTTTTCTCACATCCTTTACTTTCACCCTCTTCCCTGAGTGCATGACGCATATGAGAAATAAATAACTTGTCATTTGAGTCTCACGTCTTCTTTCAAGTCTCAAACTAGAAACTTTAAACTTGAAAAGAAGATTCCACCCACTGAAGTGACTGTTTCCTGTACATATTTAAAGTGTGAGGTCCATAGTTTCCCATATATTTATATACCAGTGGTTTTCCATGTTAAACTCTGCTCCTCCTCATTCCTATTCTCTGTTGCTGTGCAGCAGATGAAACAGTGTAAGCAAAGCTGTTTAAAGTTGACACCTGTCGCCTATTGTTGTTATCATGAATTAATAAGTATATTTACAGATCTGAGGTTTTTTTACATCTCAAAGTATATATTGTACAAGCGATACCTGGGGACAGAATCTGACAAATTACTTTGTTGGAGTCAAACCTCACGAGTCTCTTTTTAAAGTCACTTTTTCTTGTTTTTTTTACATCGGGGACTTTCAGCAACAAAAGCCCCATGTGACTGGTTTGTGTAGCGTTTTCAGCTCAGGATGCACGAGAAGCAGAGCGATGCTACAGAGCTCCTCCCCTGTGGCAGGCGTTCTTTAAGAAGGAGAAGCTGTAATGCATTTAGAGTTTTTTTTCTGGGAGGAGTCCGCGTTTGAAGCCTCGATTTAGAAAATGTAAATCCGTCTCTCGCGGGAGAAAGTTTGAAAGCGGGATTTGTTGGGGTGTAATTCCAAAACTCATTGGAGCGGGTTCTCCCCGCGCCTCGGAGGACACATCTACTTTGAAAGAGTTGCTCAAACGTACGACGCTGGCTGATGGGAAGATCAGATTCTGGCGGTGAAGAGCGAAACAACAGAGAGCGAAAGCAACAAGAGACACTCAGCAAACACTTAGGTTCGTCATAAAAGAGCTAAGAAATCTGTATATTTATATTCACAGAAGAAAGTGACAGTTTTTCATTTTCATAATTAAACAGCTATGACGTACATACACTCAGTATACACAACCATAAATATCTGCTCCATGAAAATACAGGGAATCATGCAAATATAACACTTTATTTCATTTGTCACAAGGGACATTTTTTTCCACCTCTATACTCTGGATTCTCTTAATAATTACAAGTAGTCATTGCACAGTCCCCGACCGTTTGCAGAAAAATCTCATCCCTCGTTCCCCACGACCACAACCGCCCTCTGCACGGAGGACATCATCCCACCCTCCCCACCCCCGTCCACCAAAGAAACATAGATTGATAACAGGCTCGGTAGAAAAACAGTCATTTCTTCCTACAGTTTGTACAAAATTCACAGGTTTATCTCGTTTGTTTGTCTCCTCCGTTTAGTTTACACACCGACTTCCGAGCGGGAAACCAAACGGCTGTAAAAATCCCACCAGAGACATGAAATCAAGCAAATCACAGTGAGAAAAACAAAACAAAAAGAAACAAGGGGCGGGACAGGAAGTAGCTGCCGCCACTGACACGGGGTCTGTGATTGTAACAATACAGGAAGTCTGTGGGCGGAGACAGACGGTTTGTCACGTTTCGGCTCATTGTCTGAATCACGTCCGTGTCCATGCACGTGACAGGACAGCGTCATGGTTCCCCTCTGATCTGTCGCTCCGCTTAACAAGCTCAACTAATAACAACCGGCACATCGATGAAAGGCTTCATTAGGGTGGACGTTTGTGTTCTGGATGCGTCTGTGTTAATGATGTCGAGGAACTGTGAGTCCAAAGAATCAAGAAGAGGAGGAAAAGATAGAAACACTAAGAAAAGAGAGTGAATATTTATATATAAGATAAAAATGGTAAAATACTAAAAACAACAATATACAATATTCCTTAAAGTTGGAATCGTAATAAATAAGATTTATCACAAAAAAGGGTTTTCAGTGATAATCAGTCTTTCAAAAGTTTGCCGAGAATGTTTCGAGCAGTGAAAACGAACACAAAGTTCCATAAAGTTGAAAAAACATCACATGAAACCTGTTCGAACTTTTTCTTCTGTGTTGATCTTTCACATTATGAATATTTGAATTTTTATGAATTTGAAAAATAAGACAATAAAGTTCAAACACCCTCTGACAGTGTTTGGCTGATGTCAGTAGACGTCGGGGTTTCATTTCAAAAGGAGTTTGATAAAATAACTTTATCAAATGATTGAATCTTTCACCGTGTTTGAAATAGTTGAACAAAAACGTGTTTGTGAATAATGTTCTGAATCAGAGGAAGCAGCATCGTTCCAGAGAAGCTTCGCTGCGTCTTGATACCGAGTCCCTCGTCTGCAGGCGCTGATTATCACTGTAAATAATACTAACAAGACTCAACATCCCGCTAATGGTCCCTTCAGGCGGCAGCGCTCATCACCACTTGTTGCACATAACGAACGACGATCTGAGGAGCTGAATCCCAGTCCTTCAAAACAAAGATAAAAAATGTCAGGTTTATCGTCTCCAGACATTTACTGACAATCTGGAAGTTCCACACAGGAGTTTATCTCAGGCTGGAGCCAGAGGAGAAGTTACTGATTGTCCAAACTCAGGGGTTCAAACAGCACGGTCGCCTTCCTGTGTGGAGTTAACGTGTTCTTCCCGTGTTTCCATGTTTACATGCTTCTGCCATCAGTTCATTCTAATGCAGATTGGCGCTTAGATTAATTGGAGACTCTGAATGTGAGTGAGAATGGTGGTTTGTCTGTATGTTGGTGCTGTGATGGACGGGAGAGATGTCCAAGGAGTCAGTCTCCTCTCTAGTGACTTCTGGGAGTGGCTCAAGTGAGATAGATGGAGGGATGAAGGGGGGGGGGGGGGTGGAGTGGAATGGTCGGGGGGCCAATCCAAAAGTGTGTGGTGGTTCTTGAACGTGCTGCGGAACAAAGGTGAAGTTTCCTGCCCCTGGTTTATTTCAGTGTCGTCTAACGTCAAAGAAACGACTCGTGGGTGAAATCTTTTTTTTTTTCTCTTCGTCATCCGTGACCATTGAATATGTTTCCACTCCCCCGGCTTTAACAGGCTCGGAGAAACAAACAGCTCCAGCATTTGGCTGCGGGTCGGATGGTTAACGCTGGGAAATCTGTTCACAGGGGCCGCGATGCTAACGAAGGCGAACGACAGCCAATAAGACACGAGTGTGAATGTGAGAGTGTGTGAATCTAAATCCCTCTTTGCACGACAACAATGAGCAATCAACCGATGCTCATTGCTGCGCACGGTGACGCTCTCTCACCAGAAGTGTATTCACGTGCACGTGTGAGTTACTCCTCGGTGGGGAGCGTCTGACACTGATGTCGCCGATATGAGGTCAACGCAAAGTCACAGTGAAGTGTGTCAAGGGCTGCAGGCGCACACAGACACACAAAATGACTCCCACGCGCAGCTACACACATGATTAAGGGCATTAAGCCAAACACACATGCACGCCATTAATGGGATGGCCCTGCCTGTAATAACCCCCCCATCACACACACACACACACACACACACACACACACACACACACACACACACACACACACACACACACACACACACACACACACACACACACACACACACTACTATCATCATCTGGGTGACTTTCCTCTCTGCCTCTGTGGCTCCAGTTGACGCAGCACAAGCCACATGAGCTGATATAGCAGGAAGATGAAGAGCAGCATTAAGTCCTAAAATGAGAGGAGCCGAAACCCGGGACGTGGTTCTGAGCGTTCACGGCTGAATCAGGTCGAGCTCGGGTCTGAATCCTCCACATGAGAAGTGGATGAAGGGCCTCCATCATCATCATCATCATACAACTGTGTTATATCTACATATTTTGAAAAATAAAAACAGACTTGGTCAGATGTTGAACGCAGGAAGTGAAACATCCCATTTCTTTGGTTTTAAAGCGGCAGTGCAGGACACGGGAAGTGATTTGTCTTCTCCTCAGTCGAGGACGAGGGAAGAGAAATGAAATACAAGGCCAAAGAGTACAAGAGAGGGAAATGTGGGGGAGGCGAGAGGACGGCGGGAGCGTGGCAGGGGGAGGGGGGACGAGCCGACATCTATCTCGGTCCCGGAAAAAAACAGAATGAGCCGTGAATATCTGGCAGAGGGGAGAAAATCCTCCTCGGAGACGAGGGGCGGGATGTGCGTTGATTGGCTCGTCCGGCGAAACGCTCACTTCAGAGAGACTATTGTTGGCCGCTAATTGAGATGGGGACGATAGCGCAGCGGCGTGAGAAACTGTGGTGGATTTGGAGTCCACCAACGTACCACCAGGGGCGATTGCCATGGCAACAGCTGGAGATGTGGGCAAAGGGGGCCGATTAGGCCGACGTGATTAAGGTCATACAACAGCTCGTGAAACACAAGTATGTGTTTGTGATCTTTTCTTCCCGGAGAGATTTCATTATCAAGGTTTGTTGTTAATGTAAAGTAGGTCCTGGGTGAAAAGACGTCCAGGACACGACAGAGTGGACACAAGACTCGAGACTCAATTACAGAAGGAATATTTATTCAGGTCACTGTTTTAAAATAGCCTCACGACTGAGTTTGAAATCAGATGAGCTCTTTTTGAATTTTGAGAATAAGGTCAAATGGTCAAACTAAATTGAAGGAAGAAGTATTTTTCTGGTCTATGAATAAAGTCAGAATGTTAAGACAATATCGAAGGGTGAGGACAGTTTAAATGTCGATAGCAGAGTAGAAAAACATTATTTTTCTGCATTTGAAGACCAAAGACCTGATACTGATTACCACACTGCACACACGTGTTTATTTCTTTTTTTACGTGTGGATCCCCGACCTGAGCAACCCAACGAGCCTGACAGGGTTTCTACAAACTTTTTGGAATGATATCCGGGTTCTGTTATGTTGGTTGGGTTCTCTACTCGATTTCTTGCGCTGCTAAATGTCTGCTATCGAGGAGAACATCGGTTTGAGGTCGGGTTTGGTCACAAACGACAGAACGCTGGTTCGGTTCGGGACGGGTTCGTCCTCCAGGGCTCAGTCGGGTGTGGACAGAAGATTTCCTCCAGACAGATGATTATTCCATTAATAACAAAACTTTGATATTCTACATATACTATCCATGGAAAGTGGGACGAAGTGGAGACACGTCGTCCATCTTTACCTGAAGTCTATGGGTGGAGCAGAGGAGCCAGTGCAGCTCTGACAACCAGGATTTTCACGAGGTCTGCGGTGAAAACAACCACAGCTGTGACACGTTTCATCTCTCAGCTCCACATCCTTATAATCCAGCTTCTTCTTTCCGACACCATCACCCGTGACACACAAGCAACACACAGCTGCGTCCACCTTGCTGCCCTCATAGAAGTTTCTGAATCCAGAGTACGGACATAAAGAAAAAGCCCTGGAAGGTGTAGTTGGCAGTGGAGGCTCCCTGTGGACAGTTCTCGTCCCGACTGTTTGCTTTGTTTCCAGCGGACATGAGTACATGTGTGGGTGCATCTTGTTTTGAAGTCATCACTCAAATGCAGCTCCCCTGCCTCTTAACAACCTCTTGTGATGGATCAGCCCACAGGCCACAGCACGCCGCCCTGCAGTTTGCACAGCGCTCGCTCCCTCTCTCCTCCTCCCTCTCCCTCTCTCCTCCTCCCTCTCTCCTCCTCCCTCTCTCCCTCTCTCCTCCTCCCTCTCCCTCTCTCCTCCTCCCTCTCCCTCTCTCCTCCTCCCTCTCTCCTCCTCCCTCTCTCCTCCTCCCTCTCTCCCTCTCTCCTCCTCCCTCTCTCCTCCTCCCTCTCCCTCTCTCCTCCTCCCTCTCTCCTCCTCCCTCTCCCTCTCTCCTCCTCCCTCTCTCCTCCTCCCTCTCCCTCTCTCCTCCTCCCTCTCTCCTCCTCCCTCTCCCTCTCTCCCTCTCCCTCTCTCCTCCTCCCTCTCTCCTCCTCCCTCTCCTTCTCTCCCTCTCTCCTCCTCCCTCTCCCTCTCTCCTCCTCCCTCTCTCCTCCTCCCTCTCTCCTCCTCCCTTTAACGCTCGCTATGTTTTCTCACTTTCTGTTCATTTCGTGTCTCTCAAAAGAAGCTCCCTGTCACAATGAAGGGATCATTAATTAACCGCAAAAGCTCACAAACACATTTAAAAACATATGCCACGTCCCCCTGTGATGTGCACATGACATTCATTGAAACACTGTGTGCACAGTGAACAGGAGGCACAGCACGTGGCTCGTCCCCTCAGACAGGTTCTGATGAAACTCCAGGAACATGCTGTGATTTCATCTCCCAAAAAAGTCAGGGGAGTGTGGGTGACGGAGGAGGAGGAGGAGGAGGAGGGAGGGAGAGAAATTGGAGCGAGGTAGAAAGAGATAACGTCAGAGTGATGGGGGGAATAAGGGAGGAGAGTAAAACGAGGTCCCGTCTCGTCTCCACTAAATCTGCTGCCCTCTCCTCCCTCTCGCTCGAACCGTCTTCAGCCGCCACCTTTCTGCATGCTAAGTGTTCTACTGCGCCCGGAGCATGACAAGCTGCCTCCATCACGTT
Source organism: Verasper variegatus (assembly GCA_026259375.1). Lineage (NCBI taxonomy): Eukaryota > Metazoa > Chordata > Actinopteri > Pleuronectiformes > Pleuronectidae > Verasper > Verasper variegatus. The sequence goes on along the minus strand of CM048044.1, from coordinate 2,166,571 downwards.
TCAGAACACGCTACACGCTTTTCCTTTTTGGAAGCGCTGGATTCTTCTTTCCCTGTCGGAGCGTATCTCTGACACTCCTGTCCCTCCTCCCACTGCGGAGCTCAATTTAAAAGTCTGTGAAATGAGATCAGAAGTTTCCCTTTTCATTGACTTCCTTACAGTTTCAGTTTTCCAATGTTGGGCAACTGTAAAACATTAACTAAAAGAAATAAGGGATTGCATCTCTCTCTCTCTCTCTCTCTCTCTCTCTCTATCTCTATATATAATCACCTTTTAGGTAAAGAACATGTCATGAATATATTCCTTCCTGAATAAAAACAGTTTGCACAACCGGAGCTTTTGCATCAGGACAATGTAAACATAGCTTTCTCTCACGTGACCCATGATGTGATTCTGTCCATGTGGACGGACTCTTACAGGATCATAAAAGCGAGCACACGCCGTCTGAGGCCTCGAGGAGCATCTTTGCAGGTTGATGCATTTCAACATGGCAGGATACACGACTACTGTCCAACACAGGTGGAGAGAAGAGCTGGGTTGGACTACCCGAACACAGCCAGTGTTGTTATGAAGCTATTAAACGATCCCATGTACGTGTGCATGTGTCTTTTTCCCCTCGATTTTCTGTCTGTGTTGCTCTTTTCTTTTATTCATCCGCTGCCGTTGACAGAAAAGTCAAACTCGCGGTGCTGCATGACGGAGAATTTATCCCGAGGGGAAGCCAAACCGAGCTTTCACCACAACCTTTGTGCAGACGGAGACCAGCAGAGTGGACATGATTTTCACGGAAATGTCACAGCTACTCAGTTTCCGGCTCCTTTAGTCGCGCGTGGCGTCAACAGGGGGACGGACGGCAGTGACAAACGGATGGCGAGGGGAAATCACCTTCCACCAAAAATCTGTCAGTTTCAGAAAATGTAAAGTTCACGGTGTTCTCTTCAGCCCAGGAACATGAATATGCTCCATATCCTCTGCCTTCCAGCCACCAATCCCTCTCTACGCCGCTGATCCCCACATTCATCTTGTATAAATTACTGTGCTCGGCCTCTTTCTGGTTCAGAAGTTACCAAAGCAGCCTCGTCAGTCTTTCAAGAACCTTTTGTTTGCCTTCTTCCTGTCTGTATTAATCTCTAAACAGAACCGGATATCCATCAAGTCATCTCCTTTAGCGCCCCCCCTTCACTCCCTCTGCCTCCCTTATCTTAAAAGAGCAATTTCCAAGCATCAGCCTCGACTCTGACGCTACTCTTTGATTATCTTCCTTTGCAATCATCCGTCCCGTCCTCCTCGAGCTCTGTTCCACACTTCTTCGTCTCAGCTGATCCATCAAGACATCGTTTCTCTCAGCCTCGACTTCCCTCGTCACTTCTGCATCTTCCCTCCCCGCTGCCTTCAGGACGTAACACGAGACAGATTGTAAATACAAGTTTTAGGGCCTCACTGCTTTCCAAACTCAACAATCCATCAGGTGCACCAGTTCATGACTGACCACCTCTCTCTGCCTCTCTCTGAATGTGAGGCCCATTACCCTCATTTGTACATTTCATTGCCCCTCAAACTGTCCATAATGGCAGGTCCCATTCCAGTGTCCGTCCTTTCATTTCCCTCAGAGACGCCTCTCCCTCTTGTTTTTTATTCCCCATTTCCTCTTTGCTCTTCTGCTACAAACCAGCATCACAGACTCTGAAGCAGCAAGTGGTGGAATTTCCTGCAAATGAGGTGAGAAGATCAAGTTGAGGGAGCGAGAGTGGCGCGGAGACGGCGAGCCTAACAGCATTTAACGGCGTCGCTCAAGGAAAAGCTTGCTGGTGAGTGTGTGCCGGTGAAGTGGTACACAACACGCTCGACACACTCACTCCACCGTCTGTAAGCCGAGAACACGAGTCTTGGGGCTTAACATCCTCCCTCTGAGCTCAAGCTAAAAGGTTTTATTGAGTTTCAATGCGGCCGCAAAGCAGCACCGGGCCGAGCGAGACAACTGTATCTTTAATAGGCGATGCCCGGGCCGAGGACCCACGTCTGGACTTGAGAGCGGCTTAGTTGTCGGGGTGAGGCAGGAGGCAAGCTGGGAAAACTGACGCCTGATTCTGTATAAAACTCTGGAGGTAAGTTAAATAGACAGGTGTACAGTAATCCACTTTTAATCAGGTGCTCTATACATGAGAGACTTCCCAGTATATTGCTTTGCATTTAATCAGGCAGGTTGATACAGAAGAGGGTTGCAGAGCGGGGGGGGGAGACAGTTGCCCATTTAATCAGGCTGCTGTCATATAATACGTGTTTACTAGACGACAGATGTGTACAGCGCTGGGTTTAATGAGGTGGCTTCCTCCCATTAGAGCTTCACACAAACAGGAAGCGGCAGCAGCGTCGCCACTTATTCTCGCTCGCACGTGGCCTCGCTCGCTCAGAGCACCGAATAAAAAACGGTTTTCAAAGGGACGTGCGGAGGATGATGGTTATGACGTCACCGCCCAGAGGCTGCAGTTTGCTAGAGAATTGTCCAAATTAGCCGTCGACACAACAGTCATGATTTTTCTCATTTCACTGCACAGAAACATCTGATGAATGTCCATTTCTATGATTTGGTTTTAATCAGTTATTTTAATGCAATAAAAGAGGGATGAAACGTGACTCAATCACAGTTGGAAGTGAAATTTCAGAAGATGGTGGCTCCTGTATCCGGGATATTTGGGTTTTATTGGGGTCTTGGCTCAGATTCGGACAAATTTTTGTGTTTTGTGTCGTGTTCGGCTTTGCAGCCTTTTGTTGAGACACGTCCTCCATCTTTATTTACACTCTTTGGTCCCACGAGAGCAAAAATCCAATTATTATTCAGTCTTTTCGAATCCCCCCGCCTTGTTGATGTTGTCTCACTCTCTGTTTCCTGTTCCTCTCATGTGGTTCAGCTGATTGATTGCTGGTGTAGAAAGGTCATTGAACCACTGACGTGTGTCTGTAGGCCTGTAAGTGTGTGTGTGTCTGTTTGTAGGTCTGTATGTGTCTACGAATGTGTGTGTGTGTGTTTGCATCCCTCATGTGTCAACACCCAACCTCCTGTTCTTTCTCTGCCGTCGTGTCAGAAGCCAATTAATGGAAGCCTGTGTTCTTATCTGCTGCCTAGCAACCATTACTTTTCCCGCCTGTCGCCCCCGGCAACCACTACCGCTGCCTGTAATCGATTGCTTGGCAACCTGGGAGCGCGGCGTGGCTTCGCACTGAACCGCTGAACCGTGGCGCTGTGAGGGGCGGAGACGTATAAAAACGTACACAACCACAATATGACGTTCTGACATTTCAGCATTAACAATACGTGTTTACTGTAAAATGTCAGGTTTGGGGTCAGTGCAGATAATTTAAGTGCAAAATAAGAGTTGACATTTCACATCAATGCTCAATAGCTGAGGAAATAAAAATGTCTCAATGTCAGAGAAAATAAAAATCCAATTCCTTTCGTTAAAATGAGCAGTGGAGCAGCTGTTCAGGCCACATCAGGAAATTGATCCTGGGACCAGATCTGTCAAAATGTGTCCGACTTTGCTCATCGGACCACAGCGACTGATCGATCACACTGTACCTTCAATAACCGTTTACTCACACATTTCCTGAGGGGACACCCTGAGCAGCCACAGGGAGGAACATCTTTTAGAGACCAGAGAGAGATCTTTCTTTTAAATGAAACTGTTTTCTCAATCGGAAACAACCTCTCGTGTTGTCTCTGCATCCACAGCTTCCACCGACACTTAGCAGTAACAAAATAAAAGTGCAGAGCGAGGGGCGACAAAGTGGTTCTGGGAAATGCAGGGAACTGCTGACTGATATAAAGGAAGATGAGCAACGTGAAGAGGAAGAGAATGCACCGAGAAATGGAGAAACAAAACAACACATGGACCAAAATCCACCTTCTACTGTACAGGACAGTCACCGCCTGCTTCCTACCATCTCCACACAGCTGCTTTCCACTCCTCTCTTTATTTGGATGCCTTTTTTTTTTAAAATTAAATTTGCAGCGTCGCTCGCCCCAAGGAGCCGAGCAAAAGCATAAAAGCATTTCCCTCAGATAATGTTCTGGAGTTGGTAATTACCAAGCAATTGTTATTTAAGTGATGCTTAAGGAACAAGAGGTGGCACGCTGCTGTTTCTCTGCACTATTGTTAATATTTTAATGTGCTGCGCTTCACTCTGCTGGGACTGGATGACTCCGCTGTTGTCACACAATTGGAGGATTAAATCTTTTTGTCGGTGCTTTGGGACGTTTCTTAAGTTTTCACCATGTGGACACGTCGCCGATTTTTATCATGGGACTGTTATTTTACCAGGACAGAGCCACAAGCAAGATGCTGAGTCTCAATAACTCACTGTGAACTACTGACATGCACACAGACGGCCACAGAATGTCTTTAGAGATTACATATAATAATAATACGTTTATTTGAATAGCACTTATCTAAACAAGGTTACAAAGTGCTTCTAACCCCTAAAATAAAAAGCATGTAAAAAGGTAAATATATGATAGAATTTAGCTGCAGAAATGTGTATTATACTGAATTTAATATTAAACAGCGCTGTCCACTTAACTGTGTATTTTAAACCCCACTTTTATTGAGGAACAAAAGGTTTCCGGTCGGATTAGAAGTACTAAAATAACCTTTGTCGTCATGGTTACACGAGATTAAGAACGTATCCTCTCTATTGCTCCCGTCCAAATGACTACAGGTGAAAGTAAATGCAACTATAGATCATAATAAGCAGAGTATCTGTTTTACAATCAGATTCGTTTCTATTTGAGAAACGTTTGATAAAAAGTACAGTGACGTTATTTAACTTCTTCAACAGAATCCCTGGAACGGGCCGGGCAGCAGTCGACTGTCGTACTGGCAGATTGTTGTTTTTCTCTTTTTTTTATGGTGGAATAACTAAAACAACAACACACTCCTTATCTTTAGAATCCATGTTTGTTGAGATCGGTGAATTCATATCTCGGAGCTGCAGAGCTCCCAGCCTCAGTCTGACCAACATACAGGTGCATCGCACACGTCTTCAGCTTCAGTGCCTTGCTCGAGGATATTTTCTGACAGTCGGCTCCAGGCCAGTCAAATGAAGCCGCCTGCTGTCTCTGCACGGGGCCGCTTCTCTGTTTCTGTTTCTGCAGTGCTGTGTGTCGAGGTGATTTACACAAAGGGATTTACCCCAGAGAGATTATAGATGACCAACAGACCATCTAGTAGAAGAGACGCTAAGATGTTTACTCTGTGGACTCTTTCTAGATTGTTATTTTTTCTCACTTTCTTTTTCTTCTTCCTCTCTTTTCTTCCTCCGTCCTCACAGAATCTAAACTCAGCAGACAACTGCGATGGAATCACTGCAACGCCCGAGTTTAAAAGCCACAAAATCAAACCCCCTTTACTTAACCCAGCTCTGTGTGTGGGGGGGTCATGCAACACTTATTCTAGCCCCTGCCCCCCGCTGCCGGGGCATCGAACACACCACGCTAGCTGTCAGAGTGCAAACCGACCTGCTGTGTTAATGCTAATCGGGCATCAGGGGGCAGGAGGGTCAGGAGTGGAGGCAATAAACCAAGGTTAGAGGAGGGGAACTCACTCAACCGGGAGAATGAAGAGGTGACAGTGATGGGTACGGGTGCATTAGCTGCGTGTGAGGTGCATGCATGAATAAGTACGTTCATGTCGTACAGCGTAAGACACAATACTCCTGTGTGGGTGACTAGTGTGTGTGCAGAGGTGAGACTTCTGTGAGAGGAGGAACCCGTGTGTTTGGCTGATTGTTTGCATTGTGTGAGTGTACGAGCACATGGCGAGTGTGTATGAAACGGGCAGCGTGCCATTACAATATACACGCATGTGAGACAGGGCGAGAGAGTGTGTGCGTGTTTTGTGTGAGAGTGACAGCGAGCGAGCCGAACAAGCGCAGCCTCATTGTGGAGCCCTGAAGACTGAAAGGCAGATTAATTAAAAAAGCTTCAGATACCCAGACTCAGCCATCACTCCCCCGACAGAACAGAGCTTCATAACAAAATCCCTCCAAGACACACACACACACACACACACACACACACACACACACACACACACACACACACACACACACACACACACACACACACACACACACACACACACACACACACACACACACACACACACACACACAGAATGGTAGCTGGTCTCATGTTGAGGACGCACTCAAACAGAGCTGCACTGTCAGACACAGCAGGTTGTTTGAAAGCAGATAAAATGCACACACACACACGCACGCACGCACACACACACACACACACACACACACACACACACACGCACGCACGCACACACACACACACTCACACACACACACACACGGCAAAGGATGATACTAATTCCTGGAGCAGAGCCGGTTCAGTTTTCCACTCAGACTGGTTTTTTTCCTCCTCTCCTTAAGAGGGACTGAGAAACAAGGTCCTTGAAAAGGCCAGTGTTGACAAGAGCTTCAGTGTGACAGACACATTATCAGCTCCTCAACACGGCTCTCAGGGTGTGTGTGTGTGTGTGTGTGTGTGTGTGTGTGTGTGTGTTTAGCTGCAGACATAACAAAAATGTCACTGGTGGTTATTAATCGATTAGGAATTGTGCTCTCAGTTAATCCATATATCTAACGAGGTCTCTTCAAAGTGAAAGTTCTCTTTGGTTGTGCGGAAATTATAATTATGACCTGGAATCAAACACGTGTGATTGCTCCGAGCTGCAAGCCGGACAGATCAGAGGGACCCATGACAAATATTTGACATCCACAATATGCAGTTTCATTCCAACACACACACACAGAGCGATAACAGAGCATGAGAACTAATACAGTAACAAATGCAAACAGTTGAACAAATAATGCATCGATTATACAGAGAAGTAAATACATAGTTTAAACCAAAAATAGAATAAATCACACGTTAAGTTCATTTCTACAGATGTTCGGTTCCGATCCGACATACAAACTCGCCGTTTGGGCACTTCTTAAAGACCATTTGTAAACGTGGATAGAAAGATTCAGTCCATATTGTGTGTAGGCAGGTGTGAATATGGTGTGTTGTGTTTGTGTGGGAAGGTATATGTTGCGTGTGTGTTCTCACATTTCATGTCCATATAGTGTTACTCTACTCTATTCAAACACATACAGTATATTCATTGATTCACTACGTTAGTGTGTGTGTGTGTGTGTGTGTGTGTGTGTGTGTGTGTGTCACAGTTGGCCACCGGTAGATTATCCTCCACTTTTGTTGTGTGTTGGTTTCACGAGGGGAACTTCCCTCGGTCAAGTCTTTTCTCATTTGGTTTGACGAGGAGTCAAACGATCGACCCACAGAGGAATCAACCTCTCGGCCTCGACGGCAGACAGACGTGCTCAGTCCTGCTTCCTCTTCAGAGCCGGGGACACTAGCCAGGACCAACGTCAGCATACCAGGGGTTTGGGGGTTGAACTCGCTTTGAGTGAGATACACACTGTCACTAAGGGGCGGAGCATCTCTGAGGGAAAACCTAAAGTAACTTAAGACCAACTTAAGTGTAAAGTAAAGTCTAGTTTGTTTGCTAAGGCAGAATAAAACTCAAAATTCTACATAAACTGTATAACAAGGTGGACAATGAAAGTGAAGCCTAAATCATCTTGATTGCCCCCTGGTGGCTGGCTGCAATAGAGTTCATAAACCCCACCTCCTCCATGTTAGTGGATGGGACACTGGCCGATATAAATGAAAACACCCACAATTTTGGGTTTAAATGGTCACAGTGTCTTTCCTTCAAGTACAGACATTTAGTGAGTCCATATTAAGAACGTTCTTTGGCCCCACGCGCCCAACAACTTTCATTGCGATCTATATATCACAACTCAAATGACAATTTGTTCATTTATTGACTAAAACCTTATTGACAACAGGCCAGGAAACTACCAAACTAACCAAAATCATCATATTTAACAACCTTCTCTATAAATTCTGGCCTTGTTCATTGTGCTCCAGTTAAATTTGTATGAATGGGGCATACACGCGCTCTGGAATGAGCCTTTCAAGCCCGACTCGTCACGTTGCCTCCAGCAGCTTCTGTCAATCAAACGATCCGAGTAATTAAGATTCAGATTGTGGCTCCAGAGAAAAGTCGTACATTTCTATACATCCTGAGATGAAGGTTTGCCTTTGAGATGATGTAGTGAAGCCTCCTGCTCCTGAGTCAGAGCAGCCCAGCAGAAGTAGTTCAGAGACCCTGTAGCATATTTGGAATAACATGCAATCACCTTGTTGAAATTAAAATATGCAAAGTAAATAATGAAATAGCTGATAGCTCCTCTCTGAGAGCAGCTGGAAAGTGTGCGTTCAGCCCTGGCTAGCTGTGTTTAGCCCTGTAGTGGAAAACAGGACTGTCCCACCCTGTCACACTAAAGCACAAAGATACTTTTCTTCAAATTGCACCAAACCGCAGCTTCTGAAATGTATCTGATGTAAAAAGGTTTTTATATTTTACATGTTTACAACATAAATATACTATTCTGTTGGGCAGAATGCACAAATTGTGTAAAGGGGGAGGGGGGGGGAAGCTGGAGATTAAATCCTAAGAACATTTAGTTGAATTCACTTCATCACATTACGTCTGACCCAAAGGCCCCATTTCTCGTTCTGTTATTAAATTCCAGGAGAAGTGACAAAAAAAAGTAATGCTCACAACACTGGGTCTTATGGTCCATTAACTTGTTAATGGTGGTGGGTGAAGGGGCATAAGGGGGTAGGAAGAGGAATGCTTCTACTTTTACTCCTGCAAGTGTGAAGCCAGCCTATATCCTTACAATGTGTTCATGTTTTCAGCATTAAAACCAAGTCCATGTTTCCACTGCAGAACCTGTATGGATTCAGAAAGATGAATTAAACAGGAGCCCAGAGAGCCCACTGGCATTCCCTGGGAACATTTGCCAAGGCCACAGTTTCTCTGCCAGAGTTTCACCCTGAGAGCAACTGCAACTCCAACGGGAGGCAATCAAGATGGCTGCTCCATTATTTTCCATGACTATTGATTTGTGTTTTTCAATAAGCTAGAATTTCAAAAAGCCTGCAAAACTGAAATGAGAAACCAAACTTTTGTAGCAATGAGTCCCCGAGGCAGCCAGCAGCATCGTCTGAAACAGTGTAAAACCCCGGTGAATTACTCCAAGGCGTGGAGACACTATCCCTCCAGCTCTTAGATTAATAAAACGCTTGTTGCTTATGCACCAGAGCTGTTCCATCCAGTGTGCCTGTTAATCACAAAGACTATACTCTTGATGTTGTGGTTTTATTATTTGGTCAGAGCAGATAATGCCTGTTTGCCAATTCCAAGGTACTTCTGGGATTCACAGCTCTGGACAGAAAGGGTTACACGCTACTCCTCGGAAACCGCCACAAGTCGCACTGTCCTTCTGAGACTGTCAGCGATTGCTTCACAATGATTCATCATCGTTGTTAATTGGCCGGACTTGAGGGGAGACATGCGGGGCCATCCCTAGGGGTACAGTGTCTGTACACATGTCTGTCGCAGCTTGTGGATTCTGGCCCCTGAGGACTAGAGTCATTGTGAGGGAGGCAGATCAAAAACCGAGCTGTCAACTGAGAATAACTGACAGAGATGACTGCATCGCGTGGGGAGTCAGGGTGTTCACACAGAAAGAGGAGCAAGGCTTGGCCAAAACTGGAATGCATTGTTGAAAGTAGACGCCTCAAACAGGGAAACGAAGTCTGTTTGGAGAACAAGCCAATTAAAAAGTGTATAGATCGAAATAAAAGCATGTAAAACACTTTGCTGTTGAATGGAAGTGAGTCATTTGCTTAGATGTGAATTAGAGCAATTATTGGACGCACTGTACACATTGAATTATTGAGCTAATGTTTTCCTTACATCTAGATAAAAGCCTCGAGGGCACATGCAGGTAACCTCAGCTCGATTCCCCCCCATTCATCCAAATGAAGTCATTATTTTTAAAAAGCGTCCACCCCTGCATAGCCCCTGGTACTAATCTAAAACTAATTGACTGGTGATTCCTGGGACCGAACACAGTTGGGAGCTGCCAGTGGAATTTGAACAAAAGACCAAAGCAGAGGAGCGGGCGCTCTATAAAGATGGAGGTTGTCCAACCGAGTGCCCGAGGGAGTTTGCTCTGTGTTCTTTTTTTATTTGGTCCCACCTGCCCAAATTAAGTTCTATTGATCTGATGGCAGAGTAATGACATGCCGTTGACATCCCACTGTGAATGCTAGTGGGGTTATTGGATTGGCTGCCACAGATGACATAGAGAGGTCAGAGGGAAAGCCGTTACTCAGAATGAAGAACAATGGAACGTCAAGAGCAGAGAGAGTGGGTAGTTTGGGAGGATGAAGTCAGACAGCTTTTCATTACAGCTTAAGTAAATGGTTGGTTCACGCAAGTAACACAAGGTATTTTCTCACTTAGCTCCAAGGTGTCTCTACTCTTAAGATTGTTTTTTTGGAGGTGAGGGAAGATTTGCTTTGCTGTGCTCACAGAGCTGAAACATCACAATTAGGCTAAAAAGGACGCCAGTGGACTGAGTTTGCTGAAGGAACAAAATGTGATAGTCACGTAAAAGGTCTGATAAAGCATGCCATCTTGATAAACGTGATAATCTTGCTCGCTGACACCACAGAAAGAAAATCTTTACATGCCAACCTCAGCTCGCACTTCCCACATCAAACTCACACCTCAAAACAAAGGGTGAATTCGAGCCCTGTCAAAAACGATGATATCAGGGTTAACCCAGAGGAGAAACAAATAGGAATGTATAACTTACAGGCCTGACAGACTGGTCCTTCCAAACCAATCAGACTCTAACACAAAGAATAACACCCAGGAGGTGGTTAGCTCACCTTGTCCTGCTCATAACCTGCACAGTCACGGAGAAGCATAAATCCTCACCGTGGCTTTTCAGGGTGTTTTAACGTTTAGAGGCAACTCCGAGGGGTGGAACGTTGTTGTGTATCTGACGAGGGAGGCAGGGGCAGGAAGAGCGATGGGTGGATGAAAGGCAGCCGTCATTAATTTCAATCAGGCTCTCAGTCTGGCAGAGTTAATAATATCAGCCCGCTCCTCTGACCTCAGACGATGATACAACATCAACCTCCACAAATTACTCATTAATTTACCCCATTAAGTTGGACAGAGGTCGCGGGCAGGGAAGAAGAAACAGAGGGGAATGAATTAATTAGACGATTTTAAAACAGGATTTATGCCGTGTCAATTGAGATCTATCACAGCAGAGGAGGAGAGGTCGGCGGCGAGGATAGGATGAGTGGGCAGGAAACCAAAGAGAGGCGGGTGACGTTAATATGTATGGATGTTGATGCGGGGGAGGTGCTTATAGATAATTAACAATGGTTTTTACAGTTCTGATTATCAGTATATATGTCTCTTGTGTGTTAGAACGCTCTCTGCAGCTGTCTCTCATTTCTGCAGCAGGACTGAGCCTTGCCCCTGTTTGCATGAACACATTTCATTAGAGGACACATAAATTCAAACCCGTCTCTAAATACAAATAAAGAAAATTAACGTAAGCCACTTTCTTGCTCATAGGGAGAACAGAACAGCACAGATGATGAATGTAATAGGAACCTGTGGACTCCAACCTCCCCGAGGGCACTTTGGTCCATAGCAAGCTCCCACCCAGAGCAGTGCAGGGTCATATACTCTGAGCAGGGAGTATATCCCCCAGGCCTTCACTCGCACGTACCATCCGTTTTATCTCTCTGTGTTGTGCAGGTAGGGGTTTGACAGCCCTGCCTTGAGCTGATCCGTCTCCACCGTGTCTCCTCAACACTGGCATGTTCAAAATGAGATGTGGCTACAGTGAAACCTCTAACCTGCTCTCAATCTGTCTTTTTGGCCAAATGTGATTACTGGGTCCTTTAATATAGGAGCCTGTCTAACCCACAACCCCCCCTTAAGTAATTTCTGCATGACTTGCACTATTGAAATGTAAATGTCCTACTATGTGGCCTCTCTTATCAAAAGAAATATGCTACACAAGTAAATAAGAAATTGGCTCACAGCAAAAAAAGTCTTAAAGGAGTTTACTTCATGCCATCGAAACAGACCAGGCCAAATATACACATTGATATATGCACGCACACACACAGACACACACACGCAACTCCCCGAATGGTTTGTTATCTATATGCAAAGCATCTCCACTAAGCTATCCACTCTGCTACCGCGGAGGAGCCTGAGAATTGTGAAGGACTCAGCCGCAACCCTTCCCAGCCTCTCCCACCTGCCCACGCACCACTGAACAGATGTACTTGGGTGTTTTCGAATCGATAAGCACATTCAACACACAGCATCCCCGACCTGTTCTTATGCTGGCTAATTGCCAGGAAGAACAATTAGTCAGATAAGTATCATTTAATGTCCTCCCCAAAGTGGGAGATTCCGGCTATTCTAAAACAAATGCACCTAATTCCTCATCCTGCTCCCTCATCATCTCCCTAAATGATGCTCCTATAGGGGAGCAGGTGTTGGCGGTGCCGTGGAATGATTGTTTTGTGAATGGTGGTTTGATGGGATTAGAGAAAAGAGGGATGGGGCTTAAGTCATGAATGGGGCTGCTTCTGGTGAGATAGCTGAGCTACAGTGTGCCAGTAATGAGGTAGAAGACACTTGCTTATCACCACCTCTTGCTTTGCTCATAGTGGGTTTTTAGTGGGTGTGTGGAAGCCTGTGAGGACCAAAGTGCCCGGTATGAGGCAGTCTGGTGAACAGTTTGATTCTTGTTAAGTATCATTGTGCTGCAAACAGCCGACCTCTGAAACCACCTCTTAAAATGTAGAATCAACTCCAAAAAAATCCCCCAGAGAAACCGTCTTCAACTCTAGATTCAGCAGATCCATGTCAGCGGACACCTTAGAGGAAATATAATCTGTCTTGCTACATTAAAATCTGTTCCCCTTATTAGTCTGCTGTCCATCTTCACAATTCCCCTTACGGCATTTGACTTTGCTTCAGCTCACAGCTTCTGCTGGGCAGAAACCCCCTTCCAATAGTCCAAGATATCATGAAGGTCCTCGTCCTTAGCAAACTGCACCTTCTTACGCAGAGCATGGCCTGCGGCTATATAGGATGCCTCCTCTCTGGGGCTTTTCTTGTAAGGCCGGAATCGCTCCCAGATCCTCAGTGTGCTCTCAGATGAATACTCGGGACTAGAGGAATATCCAGAGTTGTAGTTGTGGTGACGAGAGGGTGAGAGCTGGGAGTAGGTGGCAGTGGCATCCCTCTTAGTGCGCCCCAGTGGCTTGAGAAATGAGGCCTTTTGGGTCAGAGAGGGTGAGTCGTTGCCACCTTCATAGTAGAGTGCGGGAAAGGAGTGGCGGTGCTCAGAGCTATGGTAGTCTGGCTGAACCTCCAAGTGGTGCTGCTGCTGTCCAGGGACAACAAGCCCACCTCCGCCCCCGTTATTACACCCCATCCCACCCCCATTCAAGCTCACCCCACCACCATTTATATTTCCCATCCCATTCCCGTTGCAGCCCCCACCTCCTCCATTTCCACCTCCTCCTACACAGCCCACAGGACTGCCCTTTTCTGTTGGGTACTTGGGAGGGTCGCAACGCTGCTCAGGGATATCCACACTGTAAACCCTGGTGTTCTTCACAGAACCCGCAGAAGAGGCACCACGGTTCTTCACCACAGCGGTGTCAGCACTCAATTGCCTTTGAAGGGGCCTCACTGCATTGGCTGGGGGTGGATCACGGTAAGGAGGGGAGAGGAAACCCCCTCCACTGATTCCCGGGCGCTCAGACAGGGGCATAACCAGGGGTACTGGGGCCATAGAGGGTGGATGAGGCTGTGGATGCAACTGAGGATGTTGCTGAGGATGCTGCTGAGGATGTTGCTGAGGATGCTGCTGAGGATGTTGCTGAGGGTGGACCTGAGGATGAACCTGAGGGTGAGGAAGAGGGTGAGGCAGAGGGTGAGGATGAGGCTGAGAATGTTGCTGGGGGTGAGACTTTGGATGCACCTTTGGCGAGGAGGCCATGATCTGATCTCCAGGGTGACCTGGAGAGAGGGGCAAGAGGTTGCGGGGGAGGGACACAATGGAAGCTGGAGGCTGGGAGAGGGACACAGAGTTGTCAGCTGTGGTCACAACGTTGGCACAGGCATCCAGCTTCAGGGCATCGATGCAGTTGTTGATGATCTGGTTCACTTTGTCTACCTCCTTGGCGATGGTGGAAATCTCTGATGCTGAGCCATGGCCATCATCGTCAGAGTCCTCCCCAGCCTCTGTCCCATTCTCAGCCCCACCTCGCACATCCACAGCTGCTTCCCCTCCAATGCTTACTCCTCCAACTGACACCCCTCCCTCCCTGCCTTCCCCTGCCACTCCCGCCGTCCTCACATCCATGTAGTTTCCCTTGCCGCCCATTGCCTCGGAGAAGGCAGTGGCCATTTTTTCCACCTGTGGCAAGGTGGAGAGGCGGGAAGAGCTGGTGTTGGCTGAGCCGTGCAGCATGCCGGTGCTTGAGGAGGCAGACTGAGGCAGCTTGCCTCCTGCCCCTCCTGAATGATGGTGCTGGTGGTGAGCCTGCTCCTGGAGACGCTGCATGGCACCTGGGTCATTGGTCACTGCTGCAGCCGCCTCTGGACCATACCTGAAGAGTCACAGATTCACTTTGGAATAAACTATATACTTGAATTCATCATCATAGTCATTTTGTGTAAATTCACTATCCTAAAGTTTGTTGGACGTAATACTTCAAAGTAGAGCTAGTAAATAAATTCTGAAAACCTGAACATATCCTCAATCATGACAAAATGTGTTTTTCTCTTATACTTGTATTGTAGAAACGAGGTATTTAAAGAATTCAACACAAATGAATCAGTTAATTAAGACAATGAAATCAATCATATTAAATGGACACACATAGGAATTTCTGCTGAAAACATCCCAGATATGGTTACTATGCCGATTCAAAAATACACTTTAATACAAAACATCCACAATCATTGACAAAACTGTGCAGTACCTCATCTCCAAAATGGTTTTCTTGACACTTATAGCTTTGTCCTTCTCTTCCTGGATACGTCTTCGTCTCAGACAGTAATAGACCAATCCAAGGACAATGACCATGCCAAAAAGACATCCCAGGATGGTCATGATGTAGTGGGTGGTTGTAGATGGATTTGTACGCTGGTCCTCTGGTCCCATAGCTCGTGTGGTAAAGGACAGGCAGGTGTGGTTGTAGTGCTGAGATTTGCTCATAGAAGCCACACAAAAGGTGTAGTTGCTGTGTGGTTTCAGTTTGTCCAGAGTGATCAGCTCCTTCTTCTTTTTCAGGGGCATGATGTCTGCAACAAAAGTGATGTTGTACTGGGAAAGTATGTACATCTTACTGTATGGTCGTGGGATTTGCACCATTAGTGAAGCTGTGTAGAGGGAGACAGTTTGAAGCTTCATAGAAATCTGATGGTTGTAGGTTGGGTCCGCAGTGGATGATATGGTTGGCTGGTGGTAAAGTCCTTGGTCTGGGTTGTCGAAACCCATCCCAGAACCATCTTGGTCCGGTATCTGAGAGGTCATCCCGATCGCGCCTTCATGACACTTGGACACAAGCTTGTAGAGGGCGCTTCTTCCGTGTCCAGGCACTGGGCTCAGAAGTGGATATCCGTTCATTTCAGGGGGGGTTTCGCACTGGAGGCGGTCATAGGTGTGGGTAACATTGTTAAACGCCTCCAGCCAGGAAAGAAAGCTGTAGAGTTCACAGCCACAGTGGAACGGGTTCGCTGCCAGTTCACACACCATCAGCCGGTTGAGTACGGTGAAGGTCGACGGGTCAAGACGTGCCAACTTATTGGAGGATAAGTCCAGGCTGTTGAGGCTGGGGCACTCCCAGAAGGCATTGGTGGAAATGACCTCAATGAGGTTGTGTTGCAAGAAGAGGCACTGCATTCGACCCAGACCCCTCAACATGCCCTCAGTTAGGTTGGTCATCTTGTTGTAGCCCAGCTGAAGAACCTGAGACAGATAGAATGAGACGTGATGGGTAGATGTTTTCATCACATAGTTCTCTGCAAGCTTTGCTTATTTACAAAAACCTCTTCACAACAATCGTGACATAGAGGGAACATTGTCATTGGGACATTTCTGAAATGGATATTTTTTTAATTTTGGGCCTTTAAACTAATATATAAGTAAGCTTTTTTTATATATATATATATATATAGATACAAACAAGCATAAACAACTGAGTTGTTATGTAGTCTTCAAACCTGTAGGTTGGCCTGTCCAGCAAAGGCCCCGTCCTCGATGTAGCTGATGTCATTCTTGGTCAGATTGAGGTCAGTGAGGTTTGTGAAGCGGTACATGGAGTTGAAGAGCACAGCCTTGAGTTTGTTCTCATTCAGCCTCAGGTCATGAACCTGGGGAGACAAAGGAGCAAAGGACTTTACAGGTGGTGCCTTGAATCCTCGGGCAGCCACAGAGCAGGACTTACACTCTCGGCCAGGAACAGTTGCAGAGAGAATACTGCACCTCCAAACATGCCAGTTTGATGTATAATGAGTGAGTTCTTCCCCCAATTAATACATCTGAACAAAATGTGTTTTGGGTTTATCAAAGCCTGCTTGCAAGCAGCTGAGCGTCCCTTCTGAGAGTGGAATGCGGTTACCATTGGGTGTTTACATAAACGGTTTTTAAGTTTTCCCATTTTAAATGATT
The DNA here is from genome assembly GCA_026259375.1 of Verasper variegatus. Taxonomy (NCBI): domain Eukaryota; kingdom Metazoa; phylum Chordata; class Actinopteri; order Pleuronectiformes; family Pleuronectidae; genus Verasper; species Verasper variegatus. The sequence continues at coordinate 2,149,843 of CM048044.1, read as the reverse complement.
CATGCAGCAAATTTCAGATGGTTACACTAATTGAAATACGCACTGAAACATCAAGCCACAACCCACATGAATAGCATTAGCACAAAGCATTAGCTGATTAAACTTGTTTGAGCATGTTGGAGATGGGGAATTTGAGGATTCATTACATGTAGACTCATCTTGAGGGTAAAGTTCTGATCATGTAGTCTCCATTTATAGTATCGTGTGACTGCATTTGATTAATCTGCAGTTTACATTTTCACTATCTAAAAATGATAGAATTACACCATTAATATTTTATTATCCTCTTTGTCTTTTTTACCACAATCAACACAGAATCACAATAAACCATAAGGACTATATTGCTTGAAGAAAGTGTTCGATTCCCCCGCAGCTCTGCAGAAGTCAGTGTCCTGAGTAATGGTGTGAGGTCTTTAGCTGACACCATCACAGTGGGAGTGCATGAAGGCATTTACAGAGGTGGCTGTGGTGGATAGATGGGTTCATACTGACCGTGCTGTTAATGTGCTGGGGAATGGTCTCATACGGAGGCTGGTTCTGACTGCAGATAGCCAGCCAGACGTAGCCTTTATCCCCCTCTATCAGCCAGCAGTCGCCTTTCACCACGCCGGGCAGGTGGAGGAACAACAGGGCAGGGAGCAGGAGGTGGGGGAGGAGGGCGGGAAGGAGGGAGGACACACGGAGTCGGCTGGTCATGGTTTGGATTGGGAACGTTTGACGTCGCCTCAGTAGAAAGGAGGAGGAGGAGGAGGAGGAGGAAGAGGAGGAGGAGGAGAGAGGAGTCGAGGGGAGGAGGGCGATAAGCAGCGGATCAGGACGGGCTGCAGGTCAGGAGCACGCCGGGCCAATAGGAGCAGAGAGAAAGGTAAACGGACGGGCGTCTTCACGGTGATTAGAGCTGAGCTTGCAACATGGCAGCAAATCCTGTCCCCATTTTAGGTGTTCCACGTCAACGGGTTTTGGAGACAGTCACCCCAGCTACTACTCATGGCCTCCGACAACCGCACGTCCCGAGGATGAGGAAGATCCCGTCTCAGAGAACTCCAGAAGGCCTTGAGAGAGAGAGAGAGAGGCAGAGACAGAGAGAGACGATGTTAACATTAATGTTGATGATGACAAAACGAATAAAGAAGTGACAGAAAATCGAACACGTCACATATCCGCTTGATGCTTTTGGAAGTAATTGAGTTTGAGTCTCATTTCTAAAAAGCGCTGCGTACAAAAAGGTATAAGATTCTAATACCCATGCAACCCAATCCCTTCAAGGTAATGCACCACAGAAATAAATCCATTAACTGACATTATTATTTATTTAAGTCTTAATAAAGCCCAGAGAAATACATTCTGACTGTTCAAATGAGGCCATGGTTTTTTTTTAATGTTCTGTAATTATTCACGATCATGAAAATAATGGCCTCGCTTCTGCTCACATTAGCATATGATGCGCCAATAAAAATGGAAATTGTCAATAGTATGAAAGAAACGCTGCTTTCCTTTAAGAGTTTAAATTCGTGTCATTGTTTACAAGCCTTGCCAGTTTGCAGCTGCAGCTCTATTATTTCAACTTTGAGGTACATAATGAAACAATAAAAATGTAATAGCTGCAGTTATATAGGGGTGAGAGCGGGTTGAGGGGGGGGGGGGGTTGGCTAAGTGGAAGACAGAGGAGGGCTGCTGTAATTTGCATGTTTTAAAAGGATAGCAGCTGACATTTAGCTATTTACCTTTCTCAGGGGATTAACTGTGGATTAGGCTCTAATCCAGCGTAAAATATTATGTATCTCATCGCCACAGCTCTGACTCTTAATTTGTTTCCAAAGTTTTGATTCCCTCCCAGGGGAAAAGTTATCAAGGCCCCACATGAATGACAGGGAATTGATAGTAAGAATAACTGAGTAATAGACTCTCCTCAGATACTCTCACTTCCTCTGTACTTTTATGTCTCAGCCAGATTAAGAGAGGACAACCCGAGGCGCTGACACGGTACAACCTCGTCAACTCAGTGGAAACCAACTGTTAAACTGCTCCGTCTCTAATAGCCTCTCCTCCTCTGTCCTCTGTCCTCTGATCCTCTGTCCTGCGTCTCTTTTGGCCTGGAGTCACATCTCGTTTCTGTCGTGCCACACCCCGAGCACGCAGCTCTCAGTCCTCTCCACAAATTGTTCCACGAAATTGACATTGACATTTCAATCCCTCCACCACAGGCTTTCAATTTGCCTTTGACCCAGCACTGTTGTCTTGTGGGTGTAAAATAGAAGACCAACAAAAGAAAAGCAATTTACAGATAGAACAGCACCCCCCCCCCCCCCCCCCCATGTTCACCTTTATAATTATGAAAATCATTGGTTAATCAATTATGTATTCTGCTTTGGTATCACTCCTGCACGTGTGTGAGTGTGTGACTTGTGGTTCACGGCACGCCGCGATGAACCGAGGCAAGCAACTGAATTATTGATCAAACAACAGTTTGGACATTGATGATAACGGCCACGCTCACACCGACACAGATGCTCTTTCTCCTTCTCTCATCCCGTCCCTGAATTCCCTCTCTTGTTCTCTGAAGAGGCCTCCGAGTCTCGTGTCCTAATGTGGTGATACTATCCTCCACATCCCCGTTTAATTGACGGGTTTTAGTTCCAGCAGCGTCTCTGGCAAACTTCAATTTAAGAAGATTTTGTTTTTTCCTCATCGGCTGATATTTACAGAATATCTGATACATGACTCCTCAACAGACCTGGTATTTACTTTGCTCCAAATAACATGAAAGACTAGTCAGACAAGCTGGTTGTTTTATGCCAAGTCCAGCCCCAGGATTTTTTTTATTTATAATCCTGACCTCACTACTTCAGTCCCTCATATCGCCCGGATCAGTCTCCTGTCTCTCTCTCGCCACCTCGGTATTTTTAGTTCATCATCATCTTCCTCCCTCAGCCTGCTTTGTTTTAATCCTGCTTATCTCTGCCGCCTTTCAACTAGAAACACAACTGATTGTGCTTCATCGCCAAAAACAAACCCTGACACACATTTGTGCCCCGCCGCGTCGCCTACTCGCTGCTTTTATCACATTCCTGCCACTGGTTTTCATTTTGACAAGAAGCCAGAGGAGGAGACAGCCCCCCCCCCTTTGCTTTCTTCTCCAAACCAGACTGTCTTTGTGTTTAATTATTGTCCCTGATAGCAGCGCTTTAATTAAAGCTTTGCATCTGACAAACAACTCTAATGATGTCAGGGCGCAGAAGCAAATGGAAAGTTCCCAAACGGAGGGAAAGTAAAGAGCTGGCGGCCTCTGAGAAAAACAAACAAAAAAATAATAAAATAAAAGAATCCAAGAATAAAGTGGGATTTCTGAAATCTTAGAGCGATGGCAAAAGTAATAATGTGTCTCCAGTCTCAATGGTTATTGCTGCACAGTGATTCAGTGGGTAAATGAAAGCTTTAGCATTAAAAGCTGTATGTTGTGAGTTGATTATAGCCTCAGTGACGGAGCTGACGTGTTGGAAAGTCGGTCGGTGCAAAAAACGTCAATTCACTGAACGTTGAGCATCGGTTTGTCAAAAAAATATTTCCATTACTTGCAAAAACACGTAAACAGTTTATCTACTAAATCTGAAAAATAGCTTCCTTTAGTACGTGGATTTTGTGTCAGTATTTACCTGAGGAAGAATGCTCTATACTGAATCTCTCTAGGACCATGAGTGTTATCCACTTGCTGACATACTTCAGTCTGGACCAAAGTGCTGGACTGACAAAGCCACCATCAGTTATTTAAAGCCACACTGACGCAGAGTACCACAGCTATTCAGATGGAAACAGCCATGACAGTGACTTAGGGGATTCAGGGCAAGACTTCGGTGTTCCTGCTGATCTGCAGGCCGAGGCTCAGCAGAAGAGAAGGAAGGATCTTGGGAAGAGACAGGCTCGATGAAAGAAAGAGGTAAAGACTGACCACAGGAAACGTCAGGATCACTTTACATTTATAGATAAACCTCCGGCGTTAGGACGCTGTTTTCAATCAATCCTTAGGTTCTTTAAATGCTTTATTAGAAGGAGCCTTTGGTCTTAAGGGGTTAACATGTGTACAGTCACATCCAGGGACATCTCCAGTACAGCAGGAGTTTACTGATTCATGATGTCTTTGCTACGTCAGCCTCAGTAAATTCTCCTTCTCACTGCACCACACAAAGTTCTGTTTTTCAACCAGCTACTGTCAAGGTAGGAGTCATCGTCAGCATCTTAAAACCAAACTGTTTCCCCTTGAACAAGAGCTGTGAGGAATTCATGAGCCTCAATTAACCTAACAAATAATTAAAGAATCGCTTCAAATAACTGGATGGACCATTTAAAGTCCCAGGGGACACGATATCAACCAATGTTAGCAAAAGCACTGGGAAGTAAATCCCTGGAGTCTGAGTGAGTTCTAATGAAATGCAAACCTTTGTGGACATATAAAGTCTAAACTTTACTTCACTTACTTATTGCCACTTTCATCCATATTAGCTGAACTATATCAAGCATTCATTAAGACACTGGGGCTGATTGACAGCACAATCTTTAAGGAAATAGGAAGGACTTTGCTAAGTTTCACATTAACTTTTTAAAGTGACTGGTGGGGAAAACATCTGAAAGTGGATTTTCAACATTTGCTTTAAGGTCTTTCTACGAGAGTTAACTGTAAATGTGTAAAAGTGGACAGAGCAATTTGGGTACTCCCGTTTGGGGATGCGTATCATGGTCCCCCAAAGGTTAGCCATTTAGTTTATGGTGTTAAGTGTTTTAAAGACGTTAAGGTTGTAATTGGCTTTAGATTAAAGTTAGATGAGGGTTAGGATGACAAATTTAGTGATTCCGATTAATATGAGCCCCCAGGAAAAGAATGAAAGTCAATGAAATGGCCTCACAAGTGAAGTCGGTCTGTCTTTTGTTCAGTGAAATAATGTCCCTGCCCAGAGTCGGTGCACCAAGACTAGAGAAGATGACAATAACAAGGAAAAGGTAGTAGCTCAGCCGCCCTGGGGATCAGGTCACGACCTATTTGACTGAGTGAGAACGAAACAAAGAGACGTGCAGACAGGAGACAGAATAACGGCTCAGGGGGACATGGCACCGGACAGATTTCACCAGTGGACCAGTCAAGCGATCAGCCAGTGATTAAGAAATCCAGCAGACCCCAGGGCTCCTTCCAGGACTTCAGTCGCAGGTCAACCAACTGGTCAGTCAGACAGACGGCCCAGAGACCAGCCTGCCAGCCAGCTTCTCCATTTGTCAATCACTCCAATCCGCCAGACAGCAGCCAATCAGGAGCCCAGCCAGTTAGCGGGGACAGCAGGTCAGTGTGTAGAACAGCCAGCCAGTCAGTCAGTCAGTGGGCGACTCAGGGAGGCAGCGTGGAAGCTGCGCTATCTGTGGGTCCCAGCTGGTCGTGGTTTACCTTCACAGCTCCGGCACTGTTCCTACAAATCCATTTTCCTCACTCCTTTCTTTTCCTTTCAACCTTTCATGAAGCGGCTGCAGTGTTTCTTCAAAGTATATTCAGTCTCCTTCAGGTTTTTCTCATTTTAAATTGATTGTGTTTCACTTGTTTTTTTTTTACTTGCTCCAAAACAAAGGCTATGAATCTTTGTGGTAATTAAATAGACTATCACCGTTATTTATCAGATACACAACGGTGTTTACAGCTGAGACAACAGCAGTGTTAATCAATCGTATACCTGCCCTTCTTTCATTTCCTCTCTCCTGTCTCCATCATCTCAGCCCCACATTTCCGGCGTCTCTTTCATGTCCATCGAATGCTCTCCACTTTTGTTTTCAGGCTGTGCAACATCTGTTGTCGTCTCCCAGACAAACTCCCACGGGACGAGAACAGATCAGAGAGGAGGCTGTTGAGTGCTTTTAGCCGCTCGCTGTGTTCTGAAAAACCTGGATGGATCTTACCCTGACAAACCCTTCCGACAAGTGGAGCATCATGGGACGGCACGGCGAGCCTCCAGGTAGACGGACAGGGACGATGTAGGTTCAGCTGCATCAACAACCGCACAGATAATCAGAAGTGGAGAGAGTCTGTCCACACACACTTCAATTAAACAAGATCTAGTTGTGTTCTCACCAACTCGAACCACAGGCACATCTCAGTGAGTGAGTGAAGCCTAATTTCCATCCATCGTTTACTCCTCAATAGTGAAGACATTTGTTTTTTAAATACATCTTGGCCAATATATTCTATTGCAAAGGGCTGTTGAGGAATGCTAATTCTTTTTCACAATTTTTATCCAAGCAGATTTATTAACATGAGTATTTTTGTATTATTTATTATGTATTGCTGTTTTCTTGTTGTACCTTTTACTTTGGTCAACCAAGTTGTTTTAAATATGCTTTATAAAGGGTTAGGGTAACCTTCAGGCTGTGAGAGACCAACCTTCTCAAGTATAGCTTAACTAATATGTGTATATAAGTCATGTTCATTCATGTGCATATTTTAAATCCAATATACACAGCCGTCCTCATTATTGCGGCTTTCCGCGTCCTCGTGCACGTGCGTGTACACGTCTGCTATACCTCTGTGTCTTAATTACTTTTTAAAACCCGAGCAGGAAGCTCTCCCCTCCAGCTCCACGCAGCAGGTATGTAGAGGTAACAGCTCTCGATGGGAGCAGCTCTCTTTACCCACAAGGGAGAGAGGAAGAAGTGAGGGAGATGACAGAAGGAGAGAACAAGATGAGAGGGGGGGGGGGGGCGAATGGGAAGAATGGACGAGTAGAGGAGGGATTGTCGCATGAATTAATCCCTCTGTTTTAATTCCACCTCCAACAGGTTAAACTCCACTGGGGTTTGAATGTCTTTCTTTGAGTTTGACCTTTACATAGAGACGAGAGAGAGGAGGATGATGAAGAGGATGATGAAGAGGAGGTGGAGAGGGTAATTCATCAAGTTAACAGAGCGAGAACTGATTGAATCTTCTTCAAGGAATTATTTTGAGATCAGTACTTGACAATGATAGAGACAAAAGAAGGAAGAAATGGTGACGCAAATGCAAAGTTACACACAAACACGTCCGTCAGTGTTCGCTCGACTGGAGCGACTCAGGGACCAGCGTCGGTTGTGTGTTCAGTTCACTCAAATAACAGAAATCACTTGTTGTATCACTCAAGTTTAATCCTGACGACGCTGGTTCATGTCCAAACAAACTGCAGCTTATGGCCTCAAAATGGCAGATTCACTTTCCAAGCTCTCAAACAGCTCCCGGAACCAGAGACCTCTCAACGATCGGCCACTTTATCACATCTCTGCATTGTTTCCTTGAGAGATTCACAGAAAAATGGCGAAAAACATCCCATTAGTTCTTCTTTTTGTGTAACACCGCTGACAAATAGACAAACAGAAATTAAACCATAACCTCCTGGGTGGAGGGGATTCCAACTCATGTCCATCAGCAGCAGAGGATGAAGTAGGTCAGAGGTCAGACAGGATAATTCTCAACCTATAGAAAGCTTTTGTCCCTGAACCCAATGAAACCTTAACTTTAACGGTGTCTGATCGGAGGATTGGGTTTATCTGTTGCATCATAGAAGGGAAAAGATGTGACAAAACATTCACTTGCAGGTTCCCTCTCTCACCCTCTGACTACCCACTGTGTAAGCACAGTACTGACACTCGTGCACAATCCACTGTAAGCAGATACATCACTCTGACAGCAGGCCAGCAGCTCGCTCCGTGGAACCGGGCGTCCTCTCTCACAAACGGGCACAAATCAACAGCTAACCATTATCTACAGAAGATAGTTGAGATCATTTGGAAAATGTCAGCACGTATGATCGAATCAGCGGGAACGTGCACGGCCATGATGCAGAGGAGGAGGCAACGCATGCAGGAAGGCTCAGAGACTCTGGGAGACACTGATGCACACGGAGACGTGGACGGATGCAGGCTCAGAGTCATCAGTCACTGTAATTGCATTTTAACAGAGCGGGGTGTTTCGTCTTGTCCTGCTAAACGTGGAGCGCTGACAAATTATGCGAACACATCATTCTTCAGCAGAGAGAGAACAGAGGGTTCACAGGGAGGAGGTTAGGGTCAGGTATGTGTTTTAGTATTTATTTATATATATATATTAGGGCTGTCACTTTTTATTCATTCAAACCTGGTAGTAAAAGTTCCCAATCATTATTTAATGACCTGTTTTATATTCAAAACAGTGTAGAAGCACATCAGACTTTCGAAAGTAGTTTGACTCAGCCTTTAACTAGATCTTCCACTTGCTCCTACACTCTTATATCTTCATCATAACTTTCTTTCTTTTCTGTTTTTATGCAGATTCTAAATTAGATTTTTTATTTCCTTTTCTTTTAAATGTCATTTTAACATTATATGTTTCTTAAAATCTCTTCTGTTCTTATTTGAATTACATTGTAACATGTTTTTATTCTCATCTATATTGTATGAAAGGTGCTGTAGAAATAATGCTTATTTATCCATCTATCTTCGGTCTGTGGTGCGAAGGACAACACGATGGAATCTCTCATCACATGTGATTCTTTGCTCAATGCCATTGATCAGTTTTATCCCATTCAGTCTGTGTAAAAATGTTTTATTTTACTGATGAAAAACAGGAAGAGCGTCGGCTGTGCCGCTTTAAATCTATTAAATTGAACAAATTAAAAGATAAATCAAATGATTTCTTGTCACCGTCGACTGCCTCCCTCTGCTCCGATGATCACTTCACACCTTGTTCACTTAAATCCCGAGACTCATCTTAATTATTTCGTTTCCAAGTTGCGTGACACTGCGGCAGCGTTGTACTGATTCACAGAGCAATCACACCGCAGCCCGTACCAGCTCTTTCAAATTACAGTTTACTTTCCGTTTTTCTTTTAGTGTGTACAGGAAATTAACAGAGGGGTCGGCGCGATGCAGGGCTCAGACGGCGTCGCAGTAAATTATGTGAACGAGGACAAGCTCTGATTTACAGACTCTTAACCTGCAGCTTGTCGGAGATTGTGCCTCCATGTTGGGGTGTGATGTGCATAGAAAATTGAGTTAAGCACCACAGCGCTGCTTGAGTCAAGGTCCCAATGTGGCAATGTGACATTTGACTGGAGGCGATGCATGTTGGCAGCTGAGAGACACAGACTTCTCATGCTCGGCTGTTTTACTGATTCCAAACCTTTTCAGCATCATGCATTTTTCTAATCTCGTGCCAAAGTCGACGCTTTGAACTGAAGTGGATTTAATTGGGGAAGCGACGGCGGCGGAGACGAGTCGCAGAGACGAGCAGCATCTGCAGGTTTCACAAACACAGACTCACACTCGCGCAGTGAATAACTGACTTTCACACAAAGCCAAAACAATAAAGACAGACTCTGTTTTGATTGCACATTATAATGAACATGATCAAATCTACATCGGCAGCTAAATATATATACGAGGAACCAGGAAACTGCACGATGCAGCAAATAAAGTCAGACTTTTTAATGAAGTGGCTTTGAGCCATATCATATTACCCCAGTGTTTAATCTACGCATGAATATGAACACACACACATCTGTCCATGCTTGGTCAAACACCCCCAGTGACCGGGATACTGTGAAATACTTCAAACGTTACTTTTAAAGTAACAGAGACTAACATGACTAAGAGGCTTCAGCCCTCTGGTGGTGGTTCGAGACTTTTAAATACTTTAAACGTCACATTTAATATGGTGAGTGATAACTGTTCAATCAAGAGATTGTGAAGAAAACTGGTCAGAAACTTGAGGTTTCTTCTCAACAAAGGAGTTGACTTCATTGTCAACCTTTTTGACTTCTACATTTATTCACAAATTAAAACAACACTTAAGTCTTCCTCTAAATTACCTTGACTCTATTCTCGGAATGCCTGGACCCAATAATCCATGTGCAACCATTAGTAGTAACACAGTTCTCCTCTTTAGCTTTGCCGTGTTCACAGTGTTTGTGCAGAAGAACCCAACGTGTTGAGGCAGTTTTCAAACTAAGAGAATCTAAATGTCAGGACATAGAGATCAAATCCCAGTTGTTGTCCACTACGATTCATTTTGAGATAAAAATGGTCAAATCCAACTTTAATGTTTTGTTCCAGTGTTTAATCTGAACTCAGCGGTAGAGGTGAAGTATTTTGATGTTGGAAGCCTGAGTTTTCCTAAATTCTTTATTGCTCTATTTACTTCTAAATGCACTGCTCCTCATTCTTTTTATCGTTCACTGCAGCGACCTTCATCTTGGTCTGAACCCATAATTACCCCCCGTCTTCATCTTGTTCTCAAAATTCACGACTCTTTTCTCCTCCTCTCTTCTTTTTCTTCGATTCTCTCAAAGCTCCCTCTTTCATCTCAGCTTCAAATTAGGTGACGCTACCTCTCCTCTCTTTCCCCCCCCTTCTGGCGCCTCCCTCTCTCCTCACACCTTAACCCTGTGATTCACCGCTCCTTCTTTTCTTTCATCTCTTCACAGCTTCCCTCACTTTCACCTCCGCAAGATCCCTGACAACTCATCGGCTCCGCTCCTCCTCTTGTTTCTGAATTTTACTTCCCTCTCTTTATCTTTGCACCAAGATTTCTTTCTCCTTCATCTCTCCTCCCATCGATATGTGAAACTCCTATATATCGGCAAACAACAGCTACGAGTATGTGCTTTGCATTCTTTTTGTGTACTGCATGTGAAATCTCTAAAAACCCACATCCAGTCTGTCTACACCTGGTTTCCTGGACACATAATATTCTCAGGTCAATACTGTATCTCATCCTCCAGTTCTTTAAGTGATAGTCTGGGTGTGAATGAAAAAGCTTCACGAAGAAGTAAAACTGGAGGACAGTGCAGCAAAGGGTGGAGCAGAAGTCCCCAGTCTGCTGAGTATAGTCTCAAATGGGATAAGAGAGATATGAGGTCCCGGGCATGCACCACGTATAAATGGTTTTTTGATACAGGACTGGCTGAGAGCAAACTGCTGGTGTAGCTTTCACAAAGACGTCCCGTCAGCAACTTAGTCGCCTTGATTCTGGGGCAAAAATTGGATTTTCTAAAGCAGGTGTAGTTGAGGAGGTACAACAGACTCGTGGCTTTATCTTGTAGTGGAAATTCAGTGAGAGACAATTATTTAGAAACCACACTTTCTGATTCAGTGTTTTGAATCCAGTGTGTTTAGTTCGTCTGTGAGCAAAAGATAATGAATCAGAGCGGGGGCTTGACCCAAGGAGGAAGCTCTTGTATCTGGGAGCAGATTCAGATAAACATGCAGCAGTTGTTCCGTGATGTAGTGAGATAGGTCGTCTTTCTAGTTTACACGTGTTTAGATATTTTATGGATTCGTGTTAAGAGGCAGAGGGCGGACTCCAACCTTTAAGACGGGATCCTGGATGGATTATTCCACAGAACTTGCACTTCACACGTCGCTGTGCAGCTGTGTTTTGTGTTGGTTGACTATTGTTCTGCTACTGAACAGGAAAGCTGAACATCTGGGCCTGAACGAACATCTGCTTCTCCAGTCACAGGAGGCAGAGCAGACTGGAGCCATCGCTTTTCTTTTTTAAATGTCTGCTATTTAGGCCCTTGCAGACTCTGAGGGCCACACATGCGTCTGATAACCATCCCAGCAGGGGGCGCTTCGGGGAACGGCTGCTTTACAACACTTCTCTGTGGAGTCGACTAATGGGACGACTAAGAGTTTTTCCCTATTCCTGAAAGTCACTCCAGCAGAGAACTTTAATGACTTCAATCAAGGAGAATATGTTTTTGTCTGCATTTGTCTGTTTGTTTGTCGGCAGGATTACGCAAAAACTACACAAATCAGGGAAGAACACATTCAACTTTAGGTCTTTGGTCACTTTCTTCCACTTTGTGAGACGCGAGGCGTTCTGGACATTTTGATATCTCTGATTTCCCAGGAAATAATTCATGGCTCTTGATCTCAATCATATTCAGGGGACTGATAAGTGCAGTTAGCATCTTGATTGAATTTAAGGGGACTAGTGGGACTATGCGCTCTACTGACATTAGTTAGATAAATAGCTTCGTACATGGTTACAGGAGATTGAACTCTTAACGACAGCTCGAGAAAGAATTGATTGCCTCACACCGGATCTGCGCTGTGATTACACCATTCTGCTTCTCCTACGTCGTTTTGCTCCTCGGTATCTCTCTGACCTCCTGATGTGAATCTATCAGACATCGAAGGTCATCCGTCACACGACGGTTCCAAGCTGCTGGAGAATTTAAGGCTGAAGCTGCAAAATATCAACATCGGCATTATTCAGATATTCAGAGATAATTGGCCCACAGCGGTGTCGTTGTTTTCAGCGTGTGTACATTCTGTTAACGTGCATGAAATGTGCAGGTTTTCTGAAGTATTGCTTTGGGAATTAACGGGAGAAAGGACAGATGGAAAAAGGCCTGGGTGAGGTGTTTCGATTTAAGGTTAAAGTCCCTCGGCCACCAGGAAACCCCCCCCCCCCCCCCAAAGCACATCTGCATCACAACTGGAACACTCACAATACTCTCTTCACACTCCGACAGCCGGCTCACTTATTGGTCCCCGTTGAGAAGGTCATGGGCAACACAGCTGCTGTCAGCCTGACGCAGACATCCTCTCATTACCTTCTTCCTTTTACAGCCACAGGACCGAGAAGCCACGGTCGGAAATAGATGAGGGTTGTTTAATTGCATATTGCAAAGAGCTGATAGGGAGGACAGAGGTTGTCATGAGTACAGATATATGGAATGTGGGTGTACGTGCGCTCCCTATGTGGAGATGTTTTCCATCATTTGTCTCCACCTGGCTTTTTCCCTCACGAACGCACGTAGCCGGAGAAGTGTCAGACATAACAACGAGTCGCTGTCTCAGAGAAAGGACACGTAAAGGCCAGTGGAGAGACGGAAAAGGGGGAAGATGGAGGAAAGGAGTGAGCGGCTGAGGGAGCTGACAGAAAACAAGAGGAGCTGAGAAGCTGTGAAGTGGCCCTGACGATGACTTCCCCTGACTCCCTCCGTATTTTACCTTTTTTTAACCTTTTATCACGTCTCCACTGATTCAACACGTGCACCCATTACGTGTCTTTTTTATTTCTTTCCTTCTTTTCCTCTTTGCTGAATGAATCCTCTGATGTAGCGTGAATAAACATTCTGTCTCTCCTAACTAAAGGTTGACGTGTTTTGGTTCACACATGCCTGATTTGGGCATAAATAGATTCATGTAAATCATGGCAAAGTAAAACATAAATCCTCTGTAACTGAAAGTGCCTCAGCAGTAAATACAAGAGGGGAAGGAGGTGAATACAAAACATGGTGGTTTATTGTCTTTAACCCACTGTTTTGCATAGAGTTTGAATGGGATTTGTTTTTATTTGTTTCCTGCTTGGTTTTTACGGTTTGTTATATCTGAGGAATTCTTTATCAACACAATCACTGCCTGTCTGATACTGAATATTCACAGATGAGCAGTTACTAAATTTCATTGTAATTAATCCTTGTCGTAAAATCTCACACCAGAGCCACAGCTACAAAAAATAAAACATTATAACCATCCTAATAAACTGTCTGCATGTGGTCGACAGTGTGTTTTATATTATGCATTTAACAACTATGTGCATGATTTATTGTGTGTGTGTTGTGTGTGTGTTGTGTTTGTATTCTAGCTGAAGGGCTGGATTGCCTGCGGTGGTTTTTCAGTTTAAACCAGCCACTCAAATGTCAGCGCACTGGGGGAGTTTTTCCCACCACACATCCGATTACTGGAAATATCACTGCTGCGCGCTGAGTGGGCAGAACACAAACGCCTGATTCCCACTGATGTCCCTCCCAGTTTACACACATTCTGAGTTTGTATATGTCGGTTTTACCCTCAGCTTCTTAGATTCATCCAGCGATTTCACTTTATGTATATTCTATGTGAGTATTGGTAAAAAATAATGTCCGGCAGTTATTCACGTGAATGACATTTTCAACACTTTTCACACGGTTCAACGTGAAAACAGCATCACTCAGAGACGCCGCGTTACGATTGCTTTGATTCATATTTGAATCTTACATGTGCTCTTCCTGGAACGTGGCACTTTAATGATGAAGTTGACATCATGTTGTGGTTTTTATTGCTTTTCTCAACAAATGGAAAAAAAAGAGCAAAAATAACAATGACTTTATGTTAGTGATGAATACAGCAGCCTGTTATTCAAAGGATGCTTAGCCACTAAACTAAAACTATTAGGAGCAGTTGTTTCTTATTTTAAAGTGAAAACATGGAGAGACGGTTATTCTCTGTGTAAACGTAGATGTAGACGTCAGGTCTGGAAATAAATAAACATGTTTCTGAGGAGTTTATGTCTGAATCTCTGGTTTCAAGTCTTCTTCAATGCAGCTGATGTTTTGTAAATTATGATCCATTTAGAGTGAAATAGACCATAAAGCACCGTGTGAATGAGGGTGTGGATACTGGGTCAACATGTCTGTGCCCATAAGTATATTTGTCTATTATCTATTTATTCTCATTAATCACATTTAAAAACTTCAAAACTTCAAAATAAAAGGGGCTTCTTCCTTGTGTCACGCCCCACCCACCCCCCAAAAAGAATTCATGGAAATCAGTTCCTTAGTCTTTGCCAAACTCTGCGAACCATCAAACAAATGCCGGTGAAAACACAACCTCCTTGGCAGAGTTAATAAAAAAACGGGTAATTAAAATGTTCACTTTGAAATAGAGACGGTCTAATGGTGTAAACCCCATGATGGAGCATCAATGCATCATCCATATTTATATCTAGCCCCCCCCCCGCAGTGTGTGATGTGAAAATCTTACATCCTCTTATATGTAGTCAAACACAATCGCTACAAGGTGTGTGTGTGTGTGTGTGCGTGTGTGCGTGTGTGTGTGTGTGTGTGTGTGTGTGTGTGTGTGTGTGTGTGTGTGTGTGTGTGTGTGTGTGTGTGTGGCTCTAAAATCTGTATTTGTGTCAAAGACGTGCAGCTTCCACAATATATACTTACCAGGGAGTAGTCTGTTTTCCAGTGTTATGGACAAATAGCAATCTAGGGCTGTGCAGCAGAGACGAGGACCCGTCGAGTGAATGTATGATCTGATTTCCCTCTCAGTGGTGGTGCTTTGTTCGAGAGCCAAGCTCTCGCACCAAGCACCGTCATTACTGTGGCAATGATTCACTGCCTGTGTGCGCTACAGAGACCGACATTAGCCGAGTGGCACATGATCTCGTTTGTGCTGAAATCAACACAAAAACATATGGGAATCTATAAACACACATGATGAGGCATACTGTACACTCAGCTACACACATGCAGAGAAGCTTACAGTCACACCAGCTGACACACACACACACACACACACACACACACACACACACACACACACACACACTCACTCATATGCCCTGGAGCTCTGAAAGTGAATCACAGATGGAACAGTCACAAGTTTAAAATCCAATCTACTAAGCAGGAAATCTTCAAAAGTGGACCCGCTGCTGAAAGTACGAGCAAACGGCTTAAATAGAAGATGGCGCCTGGAGCAGCAGGTGGACAGTGCGGCTGAATGCTTTCACACGAACAGTGAATGAGGGTCATTCTCATATTCATGAAAGATCATCAGAGTGTGTAAAGGGGCGTTTGACTCGGCTGATTCATAATTTACCTCGTGAGCTAAATATTGCAGCAACACAAGTGAAACCAGGGGTGAAATTTAAAGCAGCTGAATTTGACGTATCGAAAAAACTAAATCATGAAACGAGAGATGGACGTGGGATCTTTTTGAGTGACAGGACGATCTCCAGTCCGGCTTCACGCTCCCTCAACGCACTTCATCACAAGCGAACCGACCCACGTCGCCGTGTTTTCTCTCTTTCTCTATCAGAGGATTCAGGGAAGACCCTTATGAAGCTGTCACAGTAGAAAGAGAAAGCCCGATGAGCAGCCTATCAATAATCCAAGTGCTCCCGAGGAGGGAGGCTGGCGTTGAATATTCATGTCCGCATATTGAATATTCTCAGGGCGATAAACAGAGAGCGGCTCCAGTGATGCTCATTAGCAGGCATTGAAATCACAACCGAGCCACAACGGTGGACGGAGACAAAGACAGACAGTGATGGCGGCGAGCTGACGCACACTGCACCCACTTCCTGTCGCTGAGTCCTGCAGTATTGTCAATATATTTTTTTTAACTTATTTACTCCAGTATTAAATGGAGCCGTTCATCGTCCCAGCAGCTTCACAAGTCATTTGCTCTGTTATATTTTGCATTTGCTTTATTTAAGCCCGTCCGACTGTGAGGAAACAAAAAGTTGCATCTACTGAATGTCTCTGTCATTTGGGAGCAGTTTGGGAAACGATCGATTGCTTTTCTTTAACTTCAGATTAAATGTGCATCGTGCTGTGTCTTGTAATTTCCCTTGTGGTCGTGTTCCACTGTAGAGATCAGTAAAATAAAGTGTAAACAGAGTCAGAGCACCAGTGCAGGCTGACTGTACGTGCTGTTGTAAACAGGCTTGTGTTGTTTGGTAAAATATTGTATTAAATACCATGTGATGGCCATAGAGGTCCTAGCTGTGGGACTCTGGTGGTGCAGACTGTGCATACACATTCAAACTAGTGAAGTAGTAAACCTCCTCTACTATCCCACACACATTTAGACGTACTGTTC
Source organism: Verasper variegatus (assembly GCA_026259375.1). Lineage (NCBI taxonomy): Eukaryota > Metazoa > Chordata > Actinopteri > Pleuronectiformes > Pleuronectidae > Verasper > Verasper variegatus. Next base: position 2,133,202 of record CM048044.1, on the reverse strand, counting down.
TTCAACCAGACCTGTAACATTACAAAGGTTTCGCCGCAGAAGCACGTTAAGAAACTACCAATACGACTCTGCTCACAGCCGTGTTGAACAATGTAGAAAACACAAAAATCAACCACACACGTTCTAGTGGGAGGTTCTCTGAGCCATGCTACCTCCTCTATGGAGTTCTACAAGGAGGTTGTCTGGGGCCACCTCTCTTTTCAGTATTCTTCTGGTAACAGTTAGGAACATATGGATGTCGTTATACACAGATGATGCCTAACTTTAATCAAACAGCCACTTGGTCTCTAGGCTTTAATGCATTTATGTAAAAACAACAACAAAGTAGAAGGGTCCCAGGAGAACGTCCACTAGTCCTATAGACACTTTGTCCCCTTATCGGAGGGAACTCTACAGGTGTCTACAAAGTGTATTCAACAGATGGACATTCATCTTAATTTATCTTAATCAGAAGAGATTAATGCTGCTGTAGCTCCAGTGGCCTCAGTTGAATGGCAGGTCTCATCTTCTCTCTATGCAGACTCCACAATGAAGGCATTGTTATGGTCGCTAATCTCATTCTTGGCTTTCAGATACATTGAATATAGACACAGAGAGGATGGATGTTAGCGTTTGGTTTTCAGATTTTACGAGTTATTACTTTTAGAGCACTTCTCCGGTTACTGCCATCTCTTCTCTACTCAATAGCGACACATCTGACACTGGCCACGAATGGCTTAATCTAAAAATGAGCGACCCGTCTCTCGATATCCCGCAGAGTGTACGCTGCCTTCAGCAGATCGAGATTAACTTCTCAACACTTGACTTGCCGGGCCATCTCTATCATTCCAAACTAATACAGTGACAGAGATGGAGGGAGGGAGGGAGGGAGGGAGGGAGAACCACTAAGAGAAAAAAGTGAGAGGTCTAACCAGTGATTGGGAAATAGAAGCACAAAAAGAGTTTATTCTCAGGGAGAGACGATAAAGAAAGAAGGGAAAATGAAAGTAATGCTCTAAGAGGTTGATGGTGGGTTCAAGAGAAATAGGTGATACATCTACATATGAGAGTAAGTTGAAAAAAGAAAGAATCTGAGAGATAAAGTTAATTATAGGCGCCGACGAGAGAATTTAACTCGTTCTTGGAAACTGCAGAAACCAGCTTGGGAGATATTTCCCCTCCATCTGCAGCTCGTGTTGAACGGTGAACCTGATTAAGACAAACATGACACACACCAGAGAGAGAAAGGAGGGAGAGGAGACGGGTTCTGTTGTGATGAAGACAACAAAAGAGGGCGACCGGTGGGAATACCATCTCCAGCCAAGGTCTCCGGCTGTGGGCTTGGTGCGTGACGGGACTCCCCCGTCTCATTATTGTCCAAGATGAACGAGGCGCGTTGACAGGGAGAGTCTGAGGTTCCGTGCCAATTGGTTTTGGTAAAGTAAAGGAGGAGAGGGCAGGTGCGGAGAACAGGTCTGTGGTTTCCCCCACGACGCCGGCTGGCAAGGTGTGAGGAAGACAAAGCGCGACTAATAAAGAACAGATTCATCTTTCCCTCGATTCTCGCTCCCTCCGCCGCTCTGACCCGGGCGTGATTCATCATCTTCAGCTCACCTTCTTAATAATCCAACAGTCAATAAACGTCCAAACCCATTTATTCATGCGCCTGCTACATAATGTTCAATTAGAGGGAACAGTGGGCGACTTGTTTACCAGAGGGGATGGCCACCACCAGGCAACACAGCGTTATATCTTTTACAGTGGACTGATCTGCCATGACCGCTTTTTTTATCATATCAACTCTAACACGATGAAAACTGGTTAAAAATGTAAATAGAAAGAGTTAGTTGATGTAGTCGTGGGATGTTGTTGCGCTATATTATGAAGAGGGTGGTATAAATTTAGGAAATTCCCACACGTGTCAAGCCAAAGACTTTTATTTTGAAATATGCAGATATATTATATTAATATATTAATACTACGTCTTCCTAAGGGGTAAAATGTTATTGTTGGAAGTATAGCAGGTTTGTAAATGTGACGTTAAGTTACTGGAGAAGATGTGTAAATGTTGTTGTGGTGATTGCAGTAGGTTTTGCAGTAGTCCAATAGGAGAGAGGCCTGGGAGCCTGATGTTTTTACTATGTCTACCTATTGAGGAACAGGGAATCCCACGGTCCCCTTTCTCCATTCTCCTCAGTCATGTTGCACCAATAGAGACTTTATTTGCCACCGTTCTGCTGCCTAAATACACAAGTGTTACCAGAAGGCCGTCCTCCCAGCAGTGACTCATTTCTAAACCAGTCAAGGCCACAACCGTCACTCAACCAGCTTTATCTCGAGCGTCGTAAAAAACCAACAGCATCCAGCACATAGAGGCTGAAACCATCTCACTGCCTCCTTCCATTCCTCTTCTGTCGCCTTCTCTTTTTTTGGTTTGTTGTGTGTGTGTTTGTTTGGCTGCTCTGTTTTCAGAGGCGGTTACACACTAATTAACGAGCAAAGTGTCGTTTTGATTTGGCTATCATGCTAATTAGGATGAAACCCCCTCCAGTCCGAGTGCTCATCACCATCCTGCTCGCCAATTACCAACTGGAAGGAGGAATTTGTTTTCTGAGTGTTTTGCGGGCGTGAGCTTCTTTGTGTGCTCGTTGATTTTTTTGTGTGTGTCAATGGAATATTTGTGAAACCGAGTGAGAGGGGAGTGAGAAATACAACAGAGGTAGAAGTGGGAAACTTCCTGGTTCGTTTGCATCTCAGAAATGAAAAAGGTATAAAAAAAAGAAAGATGATGGACTCTGAAATAAACGGCCAGCAACACTCCCTGGAACCATAAAGATATAAAGAAAATACAGTTTGAAGAAGACAGCGGAGGTTTCTCAGATTTAAACCCATCTCCCAGCAGAGCAATGGGATGTAACAGCTGAACTTGAGATGCACTTGTGCTTGGCATTGCATATCAGTATGTTACAGTGTATGCTCTGCACTCAGTGACACTACAGAGAGAACGATACGGGGAGAGAACACTTCATTAGGGTTCGTGTTTATTACTCTGACAAAGGACGTTCGGTTTTTTTTTCCCTCCCTGTTTGTTTGTTGGTTTATTTATTTTATTCGTCTGCAGGATTAGAATTTCGATTTCCAGGAAACTTGGTGGATTTGGGCCAAGAAGGAACCCATTCGATTTTTCGGCGCGTGGATCCGCACAAAAAGGGGCCGGCTCCATAAATCTTTTATCACTTTCTTCTACATTGGGAGATGGCGTTTCTCTTTCACAGATTTTAATCGGAGAATAATTCACGGATCTCGATGTGAGAGGACATATTTAGAGGACTGATATATACGAGTGTTTGCTGCTTGATTGAATTTTAAGGGGACTGTTGGGCCTTGGTGGAGATGCCCACTTAGTTAGGAGATGTGAATGAGCCGGGGGAGGCTGAAATCTGAGAATAATAATGTAGGAGAAAAAAGTACCTGCTGTGTTTTTAGTCACCTGACCTCTGCAGATTTGCTAAATTTGTATATTTCAGCGATTCATCCCTGTCCTTGTTGGTCTCGTGTCCTTCCTCCTGACCTCTGTCCGTCCTTTTCACCTCTCTCCACACCAACAAGTCTTTATCCATGTGTTTCTCAGGCATTCTTAACTTCATCTGAAAGCTGACGCCATGAAATCATTAGTTGTTGGAGTTATTGTCGTGTTTCCAGCGGGAGGAAACACCCACGCACAGGACAACACCACTCCTACTGTACGTGTAAGCTCAACAACACCATATGTTTCTGTCCCGGCATCATCACACATCCATCTATCTGTCCCCCCCCGCCCCCCCACTCGAGAAGCCATACTTCATCCCTGTGCTGAGCTGAACATCTGTTTATCCATCCATCTCAGTAGCCTATTAAATCTCCATGCATCTCTGTCACTTCCCATATTTACAATTCATCAGTCAGCCACGCATCCATTCATTCATCCACACCTCAAGGACCCGCCCGCCTGCGCACGCACGTGCACGTGCACGTGCACACACACACACACACACACACACACACACACACACGCACACACACACACACACACACACACACACACACACACACACACACACACACACACGTTAAAGCACAGACAGTATTTGCACTAAATTTCTGACACATTTCCAAGAAAGTTTTTCTCACATTCGGTGAAACTCCAGCTGCATTCAATTAGCTTTTTTAACACCCACATTATTTTAGTTATTTACAGTACAAATACATATGTACATACTGTATATAGAGTGTAATTGTTCCAAATCTACACACACACACACACACACACACACACACACACACACGCACACTCAGCAAATCACTGATGGATCTACAGATGTAGTTGTGAACACATGTTGTGCAGCAGTGTAAACACTTGCAGGACCAGTAACATCATCATTTACTGATTACACACCAGTTCTAACTGGAAACACACACACTCACACACTCCCACCCATTGACTTTCTACACACTTATACATATTAATCCACTAAATGTGACCTGATTTCTTTCCATCAAGATCCATGAATTACAATTGAAATTGGGGAAAATCTGAAAAATGTGAAAATGTTAAAGAAAGCGACGACACATTTCCTGGATGTCCCGCCCCTTGTGAGCCGACAGGAAAGGTCTATCTTAGCCCCTCCCACATCCTTCCAATGACTTTCATTTAAATCCGTTCAGTAGTTTTTGTGTGATCCTGATAACAACCAGGCGATTAATGGTATTTTCTTTAGTCAAATAAATAAGCAAGAGACACAATTTTCTATCAGATATGTTCTAAATCAATGGTCAGTTATTGGGAATTGGGTAAAATAATGTGGGGTTTTAATGGAGGTGCAGTAAGAAGGGAGTCATAATTCCCGCAAGTAAAATCTCTCTGGCAAAGTAAACATTATTTTTCAGACAGATTTGGAAAAGTAAGTGATTTTGCATCCTTTTAAAAACAAAGTCAAGCAAATACAGAAAAGGAAAAAAGGTTAAATTGTAAAATGAAGCCATGTTCAGCCCCTCGGTGCAGGTGTGTTGCAGGTTAAATGTTGAGCTGCACCAGGTTCAAGCCCCTGCAGCACAGCGGCTCTGCAGGAAACCAGCAGGAAGCGGCGCGCAGCACCGCACGTGTGCTTCAAACAAAATGTAAAACCAGCCGGTTGGCGGAAAGTTCACAACTCCCTCTTGAACAATCCTCCTTGTGAATGCACGTTTGATCAGAGCGGAGACGCTGCACTGGATTCACCCACTTCTCTCTTCCGTCGGTTTGTCTGAGAGCTCATTAATGAGTGAGGCCCTCATTAGCAGACACTTGTGCAGTGCATACAGCAAAGACTGCGCCGCGTTCAAACAGCAAAATCATTTATTTTAGCCTCATTAAACCAAGGTCCAAGCCTGTTATCTCAAATCTGATTATCCGCCCGTCCCTGCTGACTATTAGGAAATTGGGTAATCAGGTTGGGTAATAAAATTAAACATAAAAGGATTTGACTTTGTTTTCAAAAGTGCTTCTATCAAATCCAGAGCGATGTCCGTGTTCAGCAGTTTCCGTTCCCGGCTTGTTGTCAGTCGAAGTGAAGATCTGGCACCTTTGCTCATCTGCATTATTTGCCACAGTTGTGAAAGCTTTGTGACGAACCACGCGCGCACAAATGACACTTTAATAAGAAGCTCTGTCGTCCTCACAGACATTTGATTTGTAAGTAGAGGCCAGAACTCACCGAATGTGACGTCTGACGCACCTCAGCCGACGAGCTCATCTGAAACTTCCTGTGTGGTTCAGTGCAGGTGAGAGATTTGAAGGCAGAGTCCATACGGGGGGGAAAGCAATATCCTGAATGAGATCTCCTCCACCTTCCTTTCATTCACACGGCTTTTATTTGAGCCCGGTGTTCAAACTATTTTCTCATGCGCCAGATGTTGCATTTCCCCTTTTGGGGCTGTGACGCTTCGACATCGTACTGTAAATTCAAGATTTGGAAAGTAGCGCTTCTGTTCAGAGAGATGGGGTCAAAGTCACCACTGGATTTTCACCACAGATGCAAACATCTGTCTTCATTGCACGTTGTTGGACTCAGTGGAGACATGAAACAATCGGCCTGTGTCCGACATTTGATTCTACACAACCTGCCGTTGGTTCTTCATCCCGTCCCTGAGGACTGAGCAGAGAGAAACTCATTTCAGCTACAACTCTAATCTCTGTCTTTTCCTGTAAACACCCAGAGATAGTTTCTGTGGCTGGGTAACGGAACACGGATTGACTCTCGACCTAAAGCCAAAACCTTTGCTTGTTTTTTATCGTTGATTATGTAAAACATGGGAGGCGTTAACAGAGAGGAGGGAGAAGCAGGACGCGTTTCATTCCCACGGAACAGACTGTTGGTAAAAACTCTCAAAACAACTTCAGCAGAAAGCAGCAGTTTCATTAGAGTTAATACATTTTACATGACTGTACTCTGGGTTTTTTAGGAATCATCTTGCACGAGAGGAATCGCTGCTTTCTAATCCTGTTGGATGATTATCTACAAGTTCCAACACAGTGAAATATGAATGAACCAATTAGGGTGAGAAATACAAATCCCAAAAACGCAGAATTAAGACGCTGTCATACACAGACGAATAAAACCTTGTGAAACTAATTCAAATGTTTTTAGCTTTCTAAAGGAGAAGGCCTATACTGCAGCCATCCACCAGGGGGTTTTTGTTTCAAATGTTGGTGGAAATAATGAGAAGGGGGGGGGGGGGGGTGACGAATTAGCTGGACTCTCCGTTAAATTTGCATGTGCTAAGAATATATTTTTCCTAATTGGCTGTTGTTGAGAGTGAATGATGAACCCTTGATTAATGGCCCGTTGGAAATAAATGTAACAGAGAGACGGGACAGGGGCAGTAAATCTAATGTGGAAACACTGTCAGCACTTAAAGTCGCCCCTTTGCCTTAATTAATGTCTTCATTTGCATATAATTAAGGTCGTTGGCTGGCTCGTTGTTTTGGTTCGAGTGGCGACGCCTCGAGGAAGCAGAGGAGACGATGTGAAGGGACCATTACAGCTAACATGCATGTGCAGGTTATTAAATAGACACTAAGCTCAAAATTATTATTGTTCTTACTTTGTTTTAACTGTATTTTAGTCCGTTTCCCTCTCACCTGCATCAGCTGCTGTGCACTGTGAAAACCAAACACACAACAGGGTTGTTGGGGTGAATGGAAGTCGCACAACGTCAGGTTTAAATTCACAGTCCTGTCTGTTGGGTGCAAGCAACAAAAGCTCTTTGCCTCAGATTAAGGAAGACAATTTATGTTTTGGTAAAAAGGCAAATATACAAAATAAACCGTCTTTCCTTAATAAATCAGACGAGCTGAGGGGGAAACAGATTCATTGTCTGGGCAGCATTTATTTAAATCAATGTATTTGTGACTTTCCAAGCACACTACTCTCATCCTATCCACCGTTTGCCTTAAGACTGCACACTATGTCGTACTGTGTACTAGGTTTTGTGTACGTCCGATCGCAGTTATGCTTCCTAGGATTTTAGAAAATGTAAAACAGCAAGAGGTGGTTGAGTTTTTGACAAACCAACAACCTGCAGCAGTATGTCAGTGCTATGAATCTGACACGTGCATCAGTAAACTAATAACCTGCAGAGAAATGTTCTTTCTTGCAACCTGGAGAATCGCTCCATGTTATAGCAATGCCCCGAGGTGCAGGGGCTGTTTAATGACACTTCTATGTGCAACTCAAACATGTGATGAACATATGAAGCCTGTGTCGACAGAGGAGCATCTGAGAACATGGTTTTCACGATGTTTGGGACGTTATTCAGCTGCTGCAATGTGACAGCAAGTCAAAAATATAATGAGAGTACTACAATACACAGTAATAGTGTGTATTATAATTGTAATATATATATTTGTAATATATCATGGATATATTCTTACAGCATTTACTGTTTCAAACCAGAAGACACCACATTTATAGACATTTTGCTCGTTGGACATCGTGGTTTCTGAAATCTGTGATTCTCAACCTCTCAAATCTCTTCGTCGGCTCCTGAGGAAAGATGTTCAACGTAAAATAGGTTGTTTCTCTTAACTGAGACGTTTTATAATATGATTTAATAACAACTTTATATCTTGTGTCAAGTAACTGGTAGGTTGTAGCACTGTGAAGTACTTTAAACAACACTGCTGTGTGTGTCTCTGTGTGTGTGTCTCTGTGTGTGTGTGTGTGTGTGTGTGTGTGTGTGTGTGTGTGTGTGTGTGTGTGTGTGTGTGTGTGTGTGTGTGTGTGTGTGGCCGATGTGCCTTCAGGGATGCTGTGTGGGACTGATTGGGTTGGTGGCCTGCTCCCTGAGAATCTGCTGTAATGGTGCCAGGATGATTTATACCAGGCTGGAAATGAAAACACACAAACACACAGGTCTGCGCAGCTACACTTGTTAGGACTCTGCATCGACTTCCATTCATGGTGGATAGTCTAACCTTCACCTCCACCTTCATCTTCATCTTCACCTTCATCTTCACCTTCACCTTCATCTTCACCTTCACCTTCATCCAACCACGATTCACATCTTACCCCAAAATTAGAAATTAATTATTTTCATCAGTGTTTATGCTGAAAAACAAGTACACACACACACACACTATTTCTTTCTCCTCTGCTCCTCCCTCACATCTCAACCTTACTCCCTCCCTCCCTCCCCCTCTCTCTCTCTCTCTCTCTCTCTCTCTCTCTCTCTCTCTCTCTCTCTCTCTCCTCCTCTCCCTCTCATCTTTAAAAACAAAATGGACTGAAGGTGATTTGGGATTCTGGGTTGCCGAGGTGAGGTGTCCTCCACTTTCTACTTTCTCCTCCCTGACATTTTGATCCACTTCTCAGGCGCTCACTGACCTTTTTTCTTTTTCTTCCCTCTTCTCCTCCCTTCATCTCTTTCTGCCATTAATCCGTTTCTTCCTCCACTTCCCTCATCATCCCATCATTGTCAGTATTCCTTTATTCTCCATCACTTCTTTTCAGCCCCTCTCACAGGCTTTCGTCCTCTCTTCTCGTCTAACGCTCATCCTCTTCTTCCTCCGTCCATCCCCCCCTTTTCTTTTATCCCTCCATTGAGAATGACTTTACTGGCTGATGCCTCCTTCCTTCTCCCCCTTGGGTCTTTTTTACGCCACCGTCTTTCTACATGTTTTTCCTTTACAGTTCCTATTTTTCGGTTCATCTCCGATATTTCTTCTCCTCCTCCACTAAGTGGTCCATCCCGCCGGACGTGGCAGGAACAGGAAGAGACCTTTTCCCTCCGGCTTGTTCAGAACTAAACTCCCGTCCTCGACGTCTCACTCCCTGTGTGAATAACACAGATCTGACGAGTAGTGTTAAACCATCGCCACCAACACTTTGTCTGTCCTTTATATTTCTGATTTTTACTTTCATTTCATACCTGATTCCTTTTGCATCATTAAAGCGACTGACTCAACTGAACAAGCGCAGATTCTTCAACAGAGCATATAGCAACTTTTACATGTTTTCATAAAGATTTGAGCCATTTTACTGAAGAACTTTCCCGCATTGGGTTTAAAGAAAGAAAGAATCCATCCCAATTCATCAAATGCACTCCAGCAGTTAATGGCTTCTTCTCCGACATACACCAACACATCCTTCAGACAATTTTCCAGAGAATCGGTTCAGTGGTTTTTGCGAAATCCCTGCAGATAATTAGACAAACAGCAATTTTAAAAGAATAACCTCGTCGGTGAAGGTGTTCAGCTCAAATCGAACCGAGCTGAATGGAGGTGCAGGGCTCTGACTTTACAAAGAGCGCGTTGCACCGCTGAAGCACCGGAGGCGTGTTTACACAGTAAATCATCTCATATCCTTCCAGCAGGACGGATGACACAGAGCAGAGCTCCTGCCCGACTCTTTGTCTGCACACATCGCCGCGAGGCAACGGCCGAGTGGTGCTTTTCCCCGCCCTGTGGCGTTCAGCCCCAGCTGTTTCTGGAGCAGGGATACGACTTGTACTAAAGTAGGGCACCGGGTGTCTGCAGGCCGTCCTGGCAAGAGGCAGTGATGGAGATCAGGGGACGGGAGGGAGGACGGAGGAGGGAAACAAACACGGATGTCGTTCAGTTGCATTTGTGGTTTTGAATAATCCTGTTTTTAATCCGATTTCCGGTATATCCTAGATTGTACGTTATGCACACACAAGAAAAGAAAACTTTCTGCTCTGGATAATTGAATTAAATTGGGCGTGTAAAAAGATTGGTGTGTGTGTGTGTGGAGCCTCGTGGTCTTTTTACTTTTCCTTCTCTTGCGGCCACGACTTCACAGCTCAGGCCGTTGAGAACACCACTTTTTGAAAACCACACAGCCTCCCAGTATGAACCCACTTTGCACAGTTTGAGTTTCTTTACGTTCTACAGAGAGGATTTGTACGAGTCCAGCTTTGAAGATCTAGAGCAGAAGTTCAGACTGCCGCTGATCAGCAACGCCCCAAAAATGGGCCGCAACTGCTGGGTATCATCGGAGGATCGCCTCGCTGGAAGCTGCCTGCAGAGCCGAGCCGACACCAGCAGACTGCTAACGGGAGAGTAAGTCATACTGTACTTTGTGGACAGACTTCACCTTGTGTTACATCTCTGTCAGATCACAGCTGAGCTTCTTCTCTTACATCTTCTGAAACCTTTCAACGTTAGGCCGTCCACGGTTTGAAAAAGACGCCCGGACGCCTGCATCCTGATGTTTCTTTGAACCTGTAGTTTACGTTACATTATTCATAAGATCACTGTAAAGAGATGCTGCCCAGTGTACGAGTAAAAACACACATTTTATACAATATTCTGTGTGTATTGTACCATATGCTATTGCTATGTATTGTGGCAAACTGACCCTTTGAAAAAAGAATAAAAAAACGACAGCAATTTAACACCCAAACCAATAAATTCAGACAAATGTCACCGTGACCTTAACTGAGCCTCGACTGAGTGACAAGGTGTTCGTCTTCTCTCTGGAAACACAGATGCTCGTATGTGTCTTTAACGATGATCTACTTATTTTGGATTCGTGTGTCGCTGCGATTGTATTTTTTGTTGTTTGTATTTTATATTATTTTATATAATTGTGGACCTTTGTGTTTGCAATAAAGTTAAATTGAATATCTCCCACAAACTATTTTCACACTGCAAACTAACGGACGTGGTTCAGTTTTATCCAGACTGATAAAGAAGGAATGATGCACTAATCATCATAAAGCTTGAACCTCCTTTGGTCTGATTCACTATTTACCTGCTAAACAAAGAATAACCGACCTTCACTCTTTTCCTTCGTCGCTTCTGAGGATTCAGTGAAAACTGTCCAACCTTATCAACTCCTTCTATACATGTAGTAAGCGATTGCAGTGCAAAGGTGTAGTGTATAGGCTTATCCTCTCTTATCCCGGCTCCTATCCCTTCTCTTATCAGCCCCCCGAGGGAGAGCAGGGATTAACAAGTCCTGAAGAGAGGAGGGAGAGTGCAAGGGAGGGAGAAGGCAGAAAACTTTAATACCTTGTAAATTCCACAATCTTATCCGGTTCCCAGCTCTGTATCAGATCTAGAGTTTGCACACTGTGGAAGATTTGTGCCGATAGCAACTAGGTCAAGCTGGAGAGAGAGGGGGATGGATGGGTGGATGGAGGACGAGGGGAGCGGGTTGAAAAGATGACTTGAATGTCAATTTGCAGATGGTTAAAAAGAAGCATCAGAGACAAGACGAGATGAAAAAGAAACAGAAGTATGGAGACGGATATTTGTAGCTGGATGTTAAACATTTGTTGTTGACGTCGTGATTATGCAGCCAATGAATAACACAGCACAGAAATTTGCTTCCTCCATTTTCACTTAAAAGGCCTTTTACCGGATTAACATCGCTGTGATAAAAGTGAGATCTGAGCAAACGATGAGAAAACACACACACACGGGATGGAAGCAAAAAGAACAGCGGTCAAGCTCGAGTACGTCAGTTCGAGAGCTCAGAGTGAGTAAAGTCCCTGAAGTGACACCTGTGATGCCACAGATCACTGACTGTGTATGTGGATCATCTATGAATGTGTATGAAGATGGACGACACGTTCAGGAATTGAGCCAAAAACATCCTGGAAAGGAAAATCAAACTTACTGGAAAACTCGACATGATAAAACATGTCATTTATGTTCATGAACGACCTAAAATAAAACCATCTTTGAGAAAATATGAAGTGACATTTTAGTTTAGTCAAATCAAAGTTAATCTCCACGTCAATTATACAACTTCAAGACACAATCCTGTTATTGTTAATGTCTGGACAGTCGCGCACAGGCAGCTTGTGTCAGTAAAAAGTGTTTATTGTGATGCTCAGGGATTGTTCAGCATCGTGGGTGTTTTACTGAAGCAGTGATCGAACCTGAAGGTGATTCATGGACGACTACATCTGGTGTTGACGACATTTTCCTGAGGGAGTACGACATGTGCACAACAACCAAGGTACACTATGATAGTGGCAGCTGCAAAAAAAGGCGGCTTGTTATCGCCGCCAAGGACGTTCCATCGACACCTGTGTCTGTTTGTCTGTCGGTTGGTTTATCGGCAGCAGTTTTACACAAAAACGACTCAACTGGTGGAGGGAAGGGTCCACGTCATGTGTAGGATTGGCCTTGGTGGACGTATCCGTTCGAACGAGACGCCATTTTAGTTGAGGATGAAGAGAATCAGTTACCGAGGATGGCAGCACCCACAGGAATAGAGCAGCTGCTCACATTGGGATCATCTCTAGCCCTGATAGCTGTACGGCTGCAGACATGTTCGCTGGTTGGTCCACCACTTTGGTCCAGATGGAAAAATCAGAGGAAATCAGCATTATCACGTCCAAAGTAGCCATTAGACGACGTTGCCATAAACGGGTGCACATGGCCACGACAGTTTTCAGATGGGCTGTGGCACTCAAACATCCATTGATTGGTTTAACGGGACCCAAAGTGTGCCACCACACCACCACACCAGCCTGGAGCATTGACAGAAGGCAGGTTGGCTGCACGGATTCACGCTGTCGACGCCAAATTCTGACCGCCACCATCTGCCCGCTGCAGCCGAAACCCAGATTCATTAGACCAGGCTACACTGTCCTGTCTTAGTCCGGTTCAGTGAGTGTGTGCCCACGGCAGCATTGTGTTCCTGTTCTCGGCTGACAGGAGCAGTACCTGACATGGTATCATGCTGTTGCCCGTTCGCCTGAAGGTTGAATGTGTCACTGATTTTGACACTCTGCTCTCCACAGAATGATTATTTGAGTTAGTCTCCATCAACACCAACCCGGTTCGTACATTCTCTTCGGACCTCACTCATTATCGGGATATTTCTGTCCCCAGAACTGCAGCTCACTGGATGTTTGGCACCAGTCGGAGGAAAAACTCCACAGACTGGATTCAACTATTAAAACAAGGTGTCAACAATCACGTCAAAATCACTGACATGTTTCTACTGTTTGATGCAAATACAAACTGAACCTCCTCATCTGCCACTAGATGATATGACACATTACAGACGACTGCTGCCACACGATTGGCCAATTAGATGATTGCATTGATAAGCAGATGTTCCTAATAAAATGCTTAAATACATTGAAATGTGATATAACTGAATCCCCTTTTCAACTTGCACCATCAGCAATATAAACCCATAACATCCCCATCAGTCCCTGCTGTAGCTTTGGTTTGATGCTAACTAACACATATTAGCACTGACAAACATTAAACCTGCTAAACAGGAGCTTGTTGACGTGCTCCACTGTGTTCAGCCTTGGTTCTGTGTTTTTCCAGCAGCTGCTACTCTCAAGAGTTCAAGGTTCAAACCAAATTTTACTGCTATTTGAAAATACATTATTATTATCTTCTATTTATTCAGCAGTTGGCAGCTGCCCCACTACACCTACTTACTTCTATTGTTGGACTCAGCCTCACTCTCAATGTTAAGTTGTCAAGAGAAAGTTGTAGTTTATTGCAGGTCAGAGCAAAAAAAAACTAAATTTGCCCTTTCTCCGACACACAAACTCCCAATTTCTTGGCTTCTTCGAGACACAGAGCTACTTCTTCCTTTTCCTTTTTCTAAAACTATGATTTGGCCTTTTATGACATTTCTATATAGATGTACAAATTAAGCAAATATAGACATTTTGTCCTTTTATTCCCCTCAAACACACCAATTATCACCAGAACGCTCAAACCAAGAAGTGAGAGCGTGACTCTGTAATGCACGTTGTAGTGCTAACGCTTTCTGAACAGAAGTGTGATGATTAGGAACAAGGGAGGAGGGCATGAACAAATGTTGGCTCTGTTATCGTTTCAGTGAAATGTGAACATGGAGGTGCGTTCAGAGAAAAGACGGCAGGAAATGATGAAGCCTGAACAGAACAGACAAGTCTCTAAAGATTCCTTTGACAGATTCTTCAACGAATATATAAAGTTCCCATGTGCTCCTGTTTTTATGATAGTTTTCATTGTGTTGAGGTGAAGAATTAGCATCTCTGTGCATTTGTGTGCATACTTGTTTTTGTTGTTGTCAATTACTGAACCCCTCTTTTCCATGTTTTGGCCTCATCCACAACTTTACCTTTTGAATTCCATGTTATTTCCTGGCTGGTGCAGCTTATGTTTCTGTCAACAGGTAAGACCACAGAGGCCCTGTCGCCTCTGGGCGTCAATGCCGGTTGCGACGTGGGTGTGAAAACCCCCGGAGCTAGGAGTGTGAAATGTGGAGGCTCTGTACACCGTGACAAATGTTCGTTGCAATCTCCCGAGTCTTTAGAGCCTCAAGCTGTATTTTCAATGTGCAAGTGTTGTGTGGCGATAACATTTCACTTTTGAATTAACCTGCATATTTAAACAAGCAGGGTTATTAACCTGGGGTGTAGCTTTTACCGCTAAAGGCCAAAACACACACAAGTACCAGAAAACAATATTCAAGCAGTGTCTTCACATATGTTCCATCAGCCTTTACGCTGTTTAAATATCTGTACGCTTCTGTGGCAGTGTTTTTCCCAGAGTTCAACTTTTCACCTTGAGTCAGCAGCGCTTTGGCATAGTTCCATCTTCATCCCGTACAGACGGATGTTCAAGCTCCTGTCCCAGAACTTCTAACCCAACACTTGTCACTCATCTCGAGGAGCTGTCTCCCCTTAAAAATAGTACGGAGCCCCAGGCCGAGGCGACTGGCAGGCACGAAGCCACACAGCAGCTCCAGGGGCAGAATGGAAAACCAAGATAATCCACGAGTAAAACACACATCCTGTCTGCTTCCTGTTCACAGGTGAGCTTCTGGATCCTCTTTGTCCGTTAGTGAGCAGGACTTCAAATTCTGGGATTCTGTTTTTTTTTGGTTTACCTGAACTCTGAGCCCCGTGCAGTTCATGTCAGGCTGTGGATACCCGACCAGATCTCAATTACACGTTTGGGCGTTTTGTAAATGACAGTCAAAAGGCATTGGTTTCCCAGAACCTTTACTTTAAGACACAGGTTTTAACTTAAGATACTATTTTGAAAAGCAGGAAGCAGACTGACATAACACAAACGATAATACTCGGGCAGCAGCACTCGGCAAAGATCACATGTTTGTCAGTTAAAGTTGGAAACCGCTCCGTCTCATAGCAACAGAACATACAGTACATGCAAAGCTTTCCGCCGGCGAATTGATCATATATGGCATCGTCATAATCCCGTCAAATAAAAGTCTGCTATAAATAACTGACCCGAATCCCACTACCCCCACACCCCTCCTGCTCGGAGAGCGATCGACTCCGGATACATCTCGTTAGCACGGCCCACTGGAGGCCTGTGCTACTTCCAACACCTCCACGCCGCCGCCGCCGCTGCTGCTGCAACTGAGCCTGCTGCTGCTGCTGCTGCTGCTGCTGCTGCTGCTGACTATAAATAGAAACCAATCTGCAACCCCACCTAATGAGCACAATCCACAACCAGCCGCTGTGTGTAAAGATACAGCTGACCACGCTGTTTGGATCGTGGGTCTACTGCAAATCACTTCCCTGCCAAGGAGAGAGAGAGAGAGAGTGTGTGTGTGTGTGTGTGTGTGTGTGTGGTGTAATAGTGGGGGTGTACATTAGGTTCTTGCTATCTGTTGTTGCTAAAAATAGATGAAGCAATTTTCTAAGTTGCCTTGGCAGGATGGTGTGTGCATGTGTGCGTGTGTGCGTGTGTGTGTGTGTGTGTGTGTGTGTGTGTGTGTGTGTGTGTGTGTGTGTGTGTGTGTGTGTGTGCGTGTGTGTGTGTGTGTGAGACAAGCAAACTGACCCCACCCCTTCTCTCGCTGCAGCTTCGCTCTCCCTTCTTCCTCCCTCACAAGTCTTTCCTCATCTTCCGTCCGTCTCAACTTTCTCAAATCTTGCTGACCTGTCGTACCTTCACTGTCGGAGTGAGTGTGTAACCGTGGGAGTTAAGTGCGACGCCCTACATGTGTATATTGTGTGTTTCTGTAACTGCTGTCTCTGCAGAACTGCTCTGTGAAACTTCAGAATGGAATTAAGCAGGGCTGTGGCCATATGACTTCATGAGTCACTATGACTTCATATGACTTGAACCCTGACCCCTCACGTTACCCCTCAAGTTGACTTTATTTGTGTTTAAATACTTGTCTCATAAATTCTAGAGCGAATCAAACAAACCCAAAGTAAACGTCCAGTACTTTACTAGAAACCCGACAGCTGGGGAAAGTAATAAATAACTTAAGTAGGTTAGATGTTATAAATGTTGGCTAAGATACATTTCCGTTAATTGCCCACAGCCCTAGAAGTTAGTGAATTAATCAACTTTTTTACCCAAACAATAGACCAACCCCATTTTTTTGCCAATTTTCAGAAATCCTGGTTTTGACGCCTACAATATGTGAGTTCCTTATTACAAAATACTGGATCTTTCATGCATCTCTGCAGGATCACAGACACTCAGTGTTCTCGACAGTAACAAACAGTAAATTCCACCTGATGTTATTCTGTATGCACAGGGAGCAGCCATTGATTCAATAAATCTGTTTCCCAGTGAAAACATGGTTCAGAAGCTCCAGTAAATATGTTTGTGTGCAGGATAATGGATCTCGATGTTGAAATGAAATTACACGGAACAGAAATTGTCAACTGCGCCGAGGCTGGTGGAGTCTGTGGCTGTGGCTGAGGCACCGACAACCCACACAGCTCTTCATTCTCAGTCAGTCCCACCGTCTCACCCAGGCAGCGCTGGCTCTGGTCCCAACAGCTCCCTGTGCACAGGTGTGTGAAAACACTTACACAGCTTCAGAAACACAGACCGGTGTCTTACGGGGGCAGAACTTGTTCAGTCAGTGCGAAACAACTAATAGATGAGGGGAAAGAATCAGACTGTGCATGAAGGTGGACGACTTGACGGCTCCCGGAAGTGTAGCCAGAGCATCTTGATCGCCCCCCTGGTGGCGGGCTGCGGTACAGGTCATAAGTCCTGCCTCTTTCATGTTGACAGAAAAACAGCAAAAAGTCAAATAGATGGTTTCTGTCATTTTGAGGTTGTTCTCACGACAGCATCGTGATTGACAGCTGAGACGGACTCGCGCCAAAACCATGATCACTACTGCCCAGGCTCCAAATGCACAGGATGCGCTTTCTCTTCTCCTCTCACGAGGTGACGTCCGATTGGTCATCTATAGCTGATGGTTGAAAGTGTGCTCTCTGTCTCTGTGTGTCCTGTTCAGAAGGTTTGGTGTTTGAAACCCTCACTAATTACTTCAGCCGTGGCTCAGAATCAATGGTGCTCAGCCCCCCCCCACCCCCCGACTGGGAGAGACACACTTGGGGCCCGATCCACAGATCTTTCACACCGGGGAACAGGACACAGCAGAACCCCTGTCAGCCCAGGTTACAAATAGAGACGACGAGAAAATGACAGGGATCAGCGAACAAAGTGTCTCATTCTAAAAGAGGCGGGGCAGGCAGCAATCGTTAAGATTCTCACATCTTTCACTGTTGGAACATCGCTGACCTCCCTAAGATCAGAAATACCAACTTTGTCCCTTTCTTTCTTTCCCTTCTAATGGATTTGTCTGCAGAAATGTGTCTGTTCAGCTTCAGTAGTTGTCACTGAGACACATCGATACTCTGAGTATAATTACCGACACCAGAGAGGTTACGTTTTCATTGCTGTTCGTCCGTCTCTCAGCAGGATCACACAAAAACAACCAAACCAATTCTAATGAAACTTCTAAAGAAGGTCCCATTAAATCACGGAGCTGGAATTATTAGAATTATTAGTTTAACCTGACTTTTCAACCAGTGCCACCATCAGGTAAAATGAATGATCATCTGCAGAGTTACCGACACTTTCATCAGCTGTAATTTGTGAATTGAACGATCAAACGCACAAACGTAGATGTTGAAACATGTTGCAACACACCTGCTAACCACCAGTATGTTACAATGAGCGTGTCAACATGCTCAAAGCATTGTTGCGCATACGTGAAGCTGTGATATGGAACATGTCAAATTCACCACGGAGCTGCATAGAATATAAAAATCAATGCATAAAAATGAACTGACACAAAACTGCTGCAGCGTAACACAACCGGAGCCGTTTTCCAGTTACATCGTGTGTCACAGTCGAAGTGTATTTGCTGCAGATTATGTTGCACTATACGAATACAACACATCACTGTGCTGAAATCAATGTTTCTGCTGTGTAAGTTTTCCCAGAGCGATTCAGAACACGCAGCTGCATGTGTGTTTAATCAGAGGGAAATGTGGTCCTGCAGGGATCCAGTGCTGCTGAAGTCTATTAACACTGTCGATGAAATATATGTGTTTACCCAAAACCTCTCTATTATCCTCCTGCTTTAAGTTGGTCTCCCTAGTAAAGATTATCTCATTATGTGGGGCTTCAGAAATTTATTCTCCTCGTGTTTCTAATCAAGAGCATAAACAACATATATTATTCAGATGCATCGAAGAGAGTAAGGTAGAGAACTGAGAGTAAAATAGAGAAACCCAAAGAGCTCTGGACGCCACGGATGCTTTGTCCGGTTGGAGTCCACCTGGTGCCTTCGTGGTGAAGAGCACCACTAATTGGTAGATGCAATAAATCGTGTGTGGATGTTGAAACCAGACCCTTCCATGGCCATGCACACACACACACACACACACACACACACACACACACACACACACACACACACACACACACACACACACACACACACACACACACACACACACACACACTAGTCACACTCCATAACTTCTTTCTGATTCTAGACTGAAAACCTGTTTTCATATCAGTAAACTCTGAAGTCTTATACGTTTCTTACAGTGAGAACCAAACTTCCTCCGACAGTCACGCGTGTCGTGGTTCTTCTCGGAGACTCACTGACACACAACCACCTGGAGGTTGCAGAATGACACTGCAGAGCTGAGTCAGAGGTTGTGTCACTGGAGCACATCCTGTGACATTTACACCAAATGCTCTTATTTGTGCAGCACTTCAGGGACGACGACCCCCCCCCCCCCCCCCCCCAGACTTTACACAGAAAGCTTTAGTTTCATTTTGGCCTGGTTGTTATATCGATGATGAAAAAAAACTTCTCCAATTAACCTCTGACACTCGATTTGATGAGTTTTTTGTTTACTGCGGTGCTTTGCCACATCAGCAGCAGCTGTGCCACCGCCGCCCGGCTCGAGGACCCGACAGGGGAGCCGGCTCCATGCACGATTAGTGATGAAGGCAAAGCATTTTCTAAAAATCTTCTTTATGTGAAAAGTGCTCCGTGCTGTGACCTTCGGTCGTAACTCTCGTAAGGACATTGTTAATGCCATTAAAGAAGCTGCAGGATCAGCAGAGCGCATGTGACCAAAACACAGGCTGCTGTGCAAACTGACCTGATGATCTATAAGCGTGGGAGGTGGTGCAGCGTGGTGATGTGCAGCGTGATACAGTGACAGTCCCTGTGGTGTTACTGCAGGTGTGTGCCCGGACAATCTGAGTCTCTACACAAGACAATGGGAATAAATTACCTTGATGTTTAACGTTCTCAGATCGTGTGCCAGTCGTCCGCCTGCAATAAACACAAAAGCAGAAGAAGAATCAGCGTCACACACGGAGGAAGAGTCCCACACAACGGTGAGAGCGGGGCAATTAAGAGGCAAAGTCCCTGATTGGTGCGTTTGTTGATGTCAGAGGAGCTGAATGCAGCAGCTGGGCAGAGCTTCACACAAAACACCAAGAGACAATCATGGAAACACCGAACAAAAAACATGGTGGTGACAAGCAAAGAGGTTTTCTCATGACAGATTCACCGGATACTTAAAAGTGCATGAGCACATTTAGCCTGATGTGCCTCATTATCAGGAACATGTCAGTTCAAGCTAAAAGAAGAAAGAAAAAATTATGTTAAGAGGTTGGTTATAAAAACAGGCTGATGACGCACCGCCCATTGGCCGGGGCTGTGATGCATGCTGGGAAGCTGTGAGGCAGGAGAGCAAATGCATAATTCGGACTTACTTTCCAAAACAGGCAGCAGCAGACGGCTCAGTGTGAGACTGCAGCAGCAATGAAACACTCCCCAGTATGAATCAATGAAATGGGATCAGTATGAGGCCGAGCACGAGGGAGGAGAAGAAGCCTGGAGACGCTTCGCTTGTCCTCCGCCACTGGACGACATAAGGGATTTAGAAAAAAGGCTGATGAGGCTAAAATGCGTTTTTAAAGTAAACGTGGATTTGGCCGTCAAAGATCTCAGGACGTGTTGTGAGAGCGGAACACGTCACCACTGCAGCCCAGGGTGTTGATTGGAGAAGCTGTTAGGGCATTAGTGAGTTTGACACCCCTGCTGGGGGCAAACGGCCGGCGGCGCAGTGGCCTAATGTGTTCGGCTAATTTTAGTTCCTCTCGGTCCACATTCAGTTTGTTTTAACAGGAACATACTGTGGAGAGGCTGTTTTTGTTTTTGCACTTTAACTTTGAAATAAAAGCTGTGAAACCCGACTTAAACTTTTTACACGCTGAACACAGACGTGTCAGTCAAGAGACCCATTGTCGGCTGATTCATTTATCTGCGCTGGTCGGTGATTTTAATCCCATCTGCCGAGCGTGGAGCGGGAAAATTACCAATCTGGTGAAACGTCCTTGTAATTTAAAAGATCTGAGTAATTGTATTAGAAAAAACTGTTTGTCCTTACTTGTCCTACTTAAGTTAGCCAAGTCAAAACTGTGTCTACTGATGTGATGGATGGAAACATGCTAACACCAACACACAAGCCTCTTGAAGGTCGGGTTTCATGAAAGTAAATGAATTTAAAAAAAGATAAGCAGCGAAGAAAGAAAGAACCAGTACAGAAGCATTTCATTTACTGTTGTAATGGTTGGTGTTGGCTATAACCAGTTCCTGCAGAATGGATCCCAGTAACATTGAATTATATCACTTTAATTCAATGAAAATATAATATTTTTAAGACTTGACCGAGACGTGAAGGAGTCGACTACAACTTTGAGCTTTTCCTCGCCTTCAACTCCAGGAAGCTTGTTGCCTTTGTTCTGCAGAACGCTCACACCAAACCACATCCTGTTATTTCTCAATGGTTCCAGTGCCGGCGGGAACAGTGAGTTCAATTACCAATGAGCACGGTGAGCAGCCCACGCCTCCCCCTGTCACGGTAGGGCCGTCTACAGTGCGACAGTTAAAAGCTCTTGAAACACAATTTAAAGTGGAAGTTAATGAGACAGCTGAAGCCAACGCTGAGTGAGGTGTCATCCACTCCAGCTCTGGATATTGTGAGCAGCACACACACACACACACAGAACCACGGCAGGAGTGTTTTCACAAACTGTAATTTAAACCAAACAAAGATTAGCTGTCAAATCTCTGACTTTTCAGCCACGATTATTATTAATATGATTATTATTATAGCGTCGATCAGCATGAGTTCTCGTTTGTAGCCAGGAGTAATGGATGCATCAATAAGACGCTTTCAAAAGACTTGTCACGGTTGTTTTGAGCTTTGTGGTGTAAGTCAAGTTCATGAATATAATTTATTCCCTAAAAATCAATGTTCTCTGGTATCTCTGGAAATAATATTGTGAAAAATCTCATTATATCGTTTGACAGATGACGAACAGTGCGAGGTGATAATCGTGGCACAAATACCGTCCATTCGGTCAAATACACAAACTGCTGGTGGGGATTTAATCACTGGTTTATCGGCCTGGAACCGAAGAGCTTATCAGCAAAGGGATGCTGGGAATGGATGGGACCATATTGGAATCAGTGATCAGACATCGATCAACAAGCATCTGTCGGGGCCATGCGTCAGTTAGACCGAGTGGAAGTAAACGCCGACTTCATTCGTCTTCACTGGACTTCGATGTGTGAGTGTGACATGCTGACGAGTTGAGTCAACACAAGATGAATAGAGCTGAAGCATGTCGCGCACACACACACACACGTATCCTACCAGCTGTTCTACTACCTGCTGAACTACTCCCATTGGCAGGTTCTCCGTCACAATCACTGTATTTTGACCTTGATGAAGGAGTTTGTGTTGGACTGTGAATCAGTGAAGACGTTGACGTGTTAGTGACATTCATGTGCACGTGATCATATATTTCTACGTTACACTTCAATATTGACGTTTGGAAAGTGAGGCTGTTGTGAGGACTTCTACCGTTTAAGGTTTTTGAGACAATAATATTTTCTTGTTTTAAAATCCTTAAACACTAAAATAACCTGAAAGGAGGAAAACATTTTGCACATGTTCCACCTCAGGACCTGTATTTATTGAGTCCTTGATTGATTGATTTATTAAAACAACTTCCTATTCACTCCTTGTCTTCTTTTCGATGTATATGTACCTATTATAAAAAACAGAAAAAGGATAACGATGAAAGAGGAGATGGAATGAAGAATAAAAGGCTGAAGGCTGATCTCAACTCATTAACAACAACCTGATGAAAGTCAGAGTGACAAACAAAGCTGAACTAAACAAATGTGTAAAATGAAGATAAATATAACAGAAGATAAGATTTAGTCACTATGAATTACTCGCCTAACACCATAAAACATATTGTATAATATTTTCAATTTGACAGATTTGTTCAATCCTTCAAACTGGCGTCACAAACTGAGCTTTTTGAAAGTTGACGTTGTTCTTCTTCCACTTCTCCCCTCCTCCTCCGTCCCTCTGTTGAGTTCTGTTCATTTCTGAATGAAGATAATTGTCCCTCGATTTGAGCAGAGTTCAAATAATCGTCTCATAGATTCAAATGACACAAACTGTTGACAGGTTTTCAAACACCTCAGCCTGTTATTTTTCTCCGTCTCAGTGTGAAATGTGAAAATTACCGGCGCCGTTGAGATTGTTGTGATCGGAGCGATGGATTAAAAGCTGTAATTGATGAGTGAGACATGCACTTTGACTACTGCTACATGAAGTGAAGTGACAAAATGATTGTTTTCCACCGTTATTGTTGATTTATAAATTACGATGCAACACAAGTTGAAGATCACATTCGACAGCTCATTAAAAAGAGAACCGGTTTGTCAATACTTTGAATATTACCGCTCAAGGAAAGACGCTGAACACAACTACACAAAGACATTAAGATGGATGAACCATTTATATTACAGGATAATTATGGCAATGTAACAAACATGGCACAGCACTGTCTCCTCTTACGGTGTTCTGTTTGTTTTCACATATTTTGATTTACAACATTGTGGGATGACGAGCTGCTAGTAGCTGACACTAGTGATTAACTACACAAAATAACATGTATTCAAAGGGTAGTTATGCTTGAATGAATATATTTATCCGTAGTCCATCTTATCTCACTTTGTGAACTTCAAGAAAGTTTTTTCTTACACAAATGAAACTTTGATAAAACCCAAAGTATGAAATCCACTTTTCAGAAAAGTTCAGGTTCTGCTGTGTCAGTGTGTTTTCATCAGTTTGTTAGTAAGAAAAGATGATTCTCTGACTTCACTGTAAACAAGTCAGCTGTAGAAAACCTCCCACGGAGCCCAACAGCACACAGACACCAGCAGATGACTCCTACTGGGACAAACTCATAAACTGACAAGCTCCCACAGAGCTCTGGGTTTTGTTTCATCCTCCACTGAACCATCAGCACAAAACACTTCATCTGGACCTCGCGTCTCAGAACATCCCGCTGACATCACATCTTCAACAAGACATTTGACTCTAAGACTTGAAGAGTGGCCAACTTCGATGAATACGTGGCTTCCATGATTGATGCCTGGCTCATGAACGAGGCACACACCTGGCATCAGATGGAGCTTGCTTGTGTGCAAAGAGCAACTCAAATGATTCACTATTAAGATTCTGCTTTTGTTTTTTACAGGTGAAAAATACCAAGAGGACGGATCCAATCTGGTTTTCGTACCTTTTTACTTTACCCTGCTCCTAAATGTTGTGTTTCCTGCTGCAGGATTCTGATAAAAGCTTTAATAAACCAGGGTAATAATGTAATTTGCATTCATAACATTGTCTATTATTAAATTTGAATCTAGAAAATGCAAATGTAATTTTAGAAATATCCCCACAAAAAATAACGATCCACATTTATATGCAACGTAAACAAAGCAAACATTAAAAACAACCTGGTTTAAATGAATCATTTTTCAATGACATATCACTTTATGTAATTACTGTTAATTAAGTGTTTGGCAGACACTTTACTTGCTTTACTCTCGCTAATGCTTCTGAAATGACCCCAAATTGTGTTGTGAAATCCATTTGATCCAGTCCATTTAACAACAATCCTACTGGCACCGTGTCCGTCACATTTCAAACGGGGACCAGCTAATGCGTTGGGCTCTCGCTGCCTCGAGAAGCGCTCTGCCGCTTGTTGCCTTCCACCGGCGCTACCTCGTCTGCGTCGGGGGACTCTCACTGCTCATTGAAACAAAGGCCATAAAAGGCACAGAGTAAATACGTCCCAGACACATTTAAGAGACGTTTAATCACATCAACACTTAACTTTAAGCACCGGACGTTTCCACTTCAAAATATATAAGCACGCAACAGGAGATGAACATTTGTCCACATTAATGTTGTTTGCACGCCGGGATCTTTTACTTCACTCCATTAAAACGGAGTCAGAATGAGGAGAAGGGAAATGTTCTTGGAGTTTATGGAGTTTTTTTGTCACATGTAGAAACAGCCGCTCGGCCACAGGCTGAAAACACACGAGGACCAACGAGGACACGAGTATTAAATTAAATCGACGACACATTGCCTTGCTCTGATTGGTCGCAGGTCAAGAGGCATTTTTGTCCCTGAAAACTTTGGAAGTAGAAAATTGAACCAAGCGTGGCGACTGTTCTTCAGCTTTACAAACAGAGGCCGGCTTCTTCTTTGGACAGAAGGCAATCCTCAGTGGCCTCTTTCTTATTTGAGAACTAAGCCTTGTGAAAGCTGCTCACCTGAGGGGAGAAGAAGGAAGGACGGAGTCTAAACACTGTCACGTGAAAGGTATTTGGGTTTTCTGTTATGTTCTCTTTCTGTCAGATTTCCAATGGCTCCATCACTCTACCTCTCACTGTGAAAAAGGACGATCCGTTATGGCAGCTTTTAATCAGCCTTCACTCCTCATTACACGCTGCTTCACACAAAACTGGTGCACGTGAGCTGTGGCATTCTGGGAAGTTTGCACCATGTTTTCCAGCAGCCAGCCCGGGGCCATAAATCACATCCTGGTAGTGTCGATGTATGAGTGTGTACTCACACACTCTGATATTACCCCTGTGTATTTGTTAATGCCCTCGACCACCGATCCAAAGGTCAGGATTTTCAAAAAGCTCGGAGCTTTTAGCGGCGCCACCGATGCACTTTTGGAGAATTCCCCGTCAACGCCCACGAAGCGGCCTCGAAAAGAAAGGCTCACGCTCTGGGGTTTGGAATAATGACTGTATTTGTAATAGGAAAATTAGTTGACACTTTCAATTACAGCCACTGCATTCCATACTTACAGCCTAATTAGAGGGCGAGAGGATGGAGGATGCAGCGGCATTTGCATGTTCAGACATGCAACTGACACAGAAAACACCGGGAACTCAAGGGAGTTTTAAGTAGTATAGTATAGTATATATATAGTATACTATATAATATAGAATAAATATAGTACATGATATAGTATTTTTCAGTATGGGAAGTATGTTGCAATGGACCATAAATAGTGACAAATCTGAGGGGTCAGATTCTGCAGGTTTAGTGTTAGAGGCAGTTACAAAGGAGAAGGGATGGAATTAGAGAATGACTGTTACTGATGAGCAAGGCACTTTTCTCCGCTTTCTATGCTGGTAGGGAAAATCTATCGATCCATCTTTCCTCGGCACTCGTCTTGGCTCCGGTTGCGGTGGCAACAGTGTAAGAAAAGGTTGCCTGTACCTTCCTCTTCCTTGTCACGTCCTTCAGCTCCCCGCGGAGATAATGAGGTGTTTCCACACTGCATGGAAAATTGTATTCCTCCTGCCTGTCCCGCAACCTCCATTGGATGGTATTCAGGAAGAATCAGATGCCTGAAGCCCCACAGCTGACTTCTTCTTACTGCTCATCAGCCAAAACTCAAGGCCGTGGGTGAGGATTAGGTGATTTCACCAGTAAATCGCGAGCTTCACCTTCAGGCTCAGCTCCCTTCTCACCAGAATAACCAATTCAACGCTCCATCTTACCCTCAAAGAGTGGGCGGTGGTGGCTTCCCACTCCTTTCTCAAATGAACATCTGTTCTATCTCAGATTTATCTACTGTTCCTTTGGATAGTGGGTGATAAGTCACACGAACGGAGAGAATGAGCTGTGAAAAACAGTGGCAATCCAAGGGTCTTGATCCCGAAACTAATCAGGGACAATTTCATCCCTGGGATTCAAAATGGTACTGGAGGTGCAAAAGGGCCACTTGACAAGATATTACTCCAGGACAAAGTCCGAGCACCAACACAGAGAACTGTTCACGACCTGGATCTAATAAAATATAAAATAAAAATGTCTGTCTGCATATTTTGTGAAGTGTTGAATTTGGTACGATTTGGACACAGTACACGTTCAAAACAAAGAAAACTGACCAGTGACCTGTAGGAGCAGTGGGATCATCAGCAGCAGGGACTCGTCAACCTGAGTGACATCCATCAGGACAACAGCACGTCCGTGACAACAACAGATTCTCCAGTTGTTGGTCCTGATAGTCGAGAACAGCTCTGGTTCAGAACACGCACAGTGCACTGGTATTTCTAAAATCATATAATTAGGTAATGCATTTAGAAACCAGGACAGTGTGAAATTGATTAACCCCGTTGAGCTGTCGTCTGCCGTCAGTGAGCAGACGCGTTTCACAAAAAATTAGATGTACTTTAGCATTTCGCTGCAAACACCCACCATCCATCTCTCGCCACGGTCTGACAGCTGACTTCTTTAGGGGGAGGGCCCCCAGGGAAGTCATTACAGCCGCCGGTGTCCACTTTCAGAGCTGTGAAAATTTGGACCATCCTCCTTAACCTCGCGAATAATGAACTGACACCAACAGTTTGGTGAAGTGCTGCTTCGTTAAATCACACCCTGCTTAGTCTCATTTGTCTGTTTACCCAAACATCACCACACAGCCATCCTGACATACACCGCTACTGGTGTTCATGATTCATGTCGACGCCAACGTTAGTGTCTCTACAATTCTAATCTGTGTGCACATGTGTGTTCACATTATGGTTTATGTATGCGTTGCAAATATACCCCCCCCCCCCCATCCCACTGAGGAGGAAGTGCCCTGATTACACAGCTCAGGCAGTTGAAGACAGCGAGATATACACAGTTAAGAACAACCACACTCTACTCGGCCCTCTACCTCACACGGTGTCAGAACGCTGGCAGAATCTCTCAGGGAGAAACTGCATCGCTGCACTTTCCAGGATAAACAAAGCTCGTAGGGACGGTTCCAACGCGTCGTGCCGAAGGTTTGTCTATAAATCTCCTCCTCTCACAGTGTGGCGTCTCCTGAAAATGACAAACGTAGAGGAAACTGCTGCGACTGTGTGAATGTGTTCAGCAAACTTCTGACAGAGGTTTGATTCTCCTGTGTGACTTTAGTTGCCATCTTGAATCATTTAGGTTATTTTCTGATTTGAATCAGATTCATCAAACACGATGCCGTAAAACAGTAAAACGAATAACACACACAATTAAGCCATAAAACTCCTCCATCCCAAATGAACATATAGATTGTTTGTCCCTTTCATCAACTGTAAAAACAAGGAAGCCAAAATACCCCAGATGACGGCACTTTGACTATTTCATGCGTAGTTTGACTTTTCAGTTTGGACCATGTCCCATTCACCAACAGGACGGAGGCAGGGCCCAGGGGGCGATACTTATGTCGTCCATCTTGAAATACAGTCTGTGGTCTCTACCCTTAGATATACCCCAAAAGGATTAGGGTTATATACTGAACCTTTATTGTAATTGAGGCAACCCACAGTTTGGGTTTAGAAAAAAAGATTGTGGTAGATCTGTAGTGGACCATCTTTGTCATGGTTAAAGTAATAAACATGCAGTTACATCCCTCCTCTCAACTCTGTCGCTCCCCATGATGTCAGCTCTCTTCTTCCCCTCGTTACTGCCATAATTACTGAGGCTGGGAGAGGGCGCCGAGCAATTAGATGGAACTTTGGGGCGGCAATATGGGGTCATTGTTTTGTACCGGAGCACAGTCTCAATTTAGAAGTGTCAGTAGTCATATAGCAGCCGAGCAATTGGAAAACTGAGAAGGGTTAGGGGTTAGGGTCGGATGCTAAAAAACATCTTTAAAAGGCAAAGCATGTCCAGAGTGAAAGCACATCCCCAGCTCTGAGGATGGGACGTGTGCAGACATAGAAACACCCAAGAAAACTCCAAGTTACTCTCCCTTTAATCAATTAAAATCCCTTTATTATAATGAAACCCAAACTCTGAGGTGTTTCGACATTGAAGCGTCCTCGGGGGGGTCAAACAACAACCGTTTGCTGCTCTGCATCAACCATTTGCACGATGAGGATGTGAAGATTTAGCCATATGCCGACGATGGAGCCCCGGATCATTAGACGGCCAGCAACCATCCTGCCTCTCTTCCAAGGGGGACCAGGTTTGGCTCTATTTGAATCATGGCCTCATCTATGGCAGCACCTGGAAGCGCGGGTACCTGCCGTCGGCCAAACGGACCATCTCCCAACGTGTGGGCCGGCTGCCGGTGATTAAACTGACATTTCGGCTGCGCGCAAGTGTCAGTGGCCAAATGATGTGATCTGTACTTACAGCCTTCATCTCCATTTCAAATGGGGTTTGTGATTACTTGACTTTTTACCTTCAAAGAACAACCTCCCTGAAGAAAGCTTTAAACGTATCAGAGTTTTCTTCTTTTCAAAATTATTAAATATCATTTGGGGAAATGGTGCATGCAACAAAATTCAGCAAATTCATGCCACTTAAAAATATTGTACTAACAAATAGGATTTGACTGAATGGTGTCCCTGGCGTTTTAGATTAACGCTTCTTTTCCAGTGTGATGAGTCAAACGTGCAGGTTTCTTTTCCATTTGATCCACCGGAGTATGAGCTGAACATAAGGATACATGATAATCTTTATAAACCCTGTGTCATCTACCTATAAGGAAACAGTCAACATATGGGGATCAATCAGATTACTATTTACTCAAGTTCACTGTTTTTGTATTTCAATACGTAGCTGATATCTCACCGCCGCTTCCTTTCTTTTTCTAGTTCTTTGTCTTGTATCATCCTCTAATCTCACATCCTCTCATTGTTGCTATTTCTCACAACAACAGAGCACAAACAGAACGTGAGACTTTTCAAGGTTTTTCACTCACACTGTCATTTCATATTTTTCCTGCAACACAAACTTTGGTACTTAATTAGTTCCACGGATCTGGTTTGTGTCTAAGTCCTTTAAATAACTACTTCAGTGTGTCTTCGTTTGGATTTAGTCCACAGAGCCAACAAATAACTTTACATGAAGACTGACAGGAGCTTAAAAAGACTTGTGCAAGTGGCTCGCTCCCTTTACAGAGCATGAGATGAGTAGTTTATCTGAGGTAGTTTATCATCAGCAAACAGGGATTTTGTTGAAGGAGAGTTGAAGTTCAACACAGTTTCTGAATGTGTGGCTCCGTGCAGAATAACCACTCGTTTCTTCCTCTCCCTCTTTATCACGTCCTCCGCTCTATTCATCATATTGTCCATCAAACCGGCTAATGTATGCCACCCACCTCTCGTCTTTGTTTGCTTACCTCCGCTGAGCAGAGTCGACACAAGTGCCAGCTAAGTAATGACGTGTATGTATCCATACAGTTCGCTGTCCCCTCTCCAAGCTGCTCCTCTAACCAATGACTCATCTTTCATTTCATGGTAAAGCTTCATGTTTTTTTTTTGCATATGCTCAGGGTGGATTGTCTTCAAATGAAAGTGCCTTCGAGAAAAAGGTGGCTGCCAAGAACAGAAAGTAAAAAGAACTCAGTCACATAACCACCCCCCCCCCCAAAAAAAAAAACATTTGCTCTTCAAAAATCAATATTTTC
This sequence comes from Verasper variegatus, assembly GCA_026259375.1. Lineage (NCBI taxonomy): Eukaryota > Metazoa > Chordata > Actinopteri > Pleuronectiformes > Pleuronectidae > Verasper > Verasper variegatus. Next base: position 2,102,610 of record CM048044.1, on the reverse strand, counting down.
CAACTGGCATGAGACTCACAGCTTCCAGTGTTTGAGATGCTGGAAAGAGATTGACAGAGCTGCTGTTTCCTCTCCAGCTCCCAGAAGCTTTTCAACGGCTAAATGTCAAAGTGATTGTTTATTTATAATCTTAGTTTTGAGTTTAGCTGAGCGCGGCCAAAACTGTCAACCTGTGGGGTTTTTTGTATCATTGACTGTCTGCAGACGAGAAGGGGTCTTCTGTTAGAGGTTTTAAAAACCCTGTCTCCCTGCAATCACGTATATAAAACCAAACTGCAACAGCAAATAGACTAGTTTATTAAATCCACCAGTGATGTGTTTGTGTCTAAATCTTCCTTTTGCCTTTTAAACTCAGCGAGGGGAAGAGACAAAACCAAAAAATGGCCCTAAAGGCAAGTAACGGGGGATAAGAGAGTTTGTGGGGATAAGAGCCGATGAAGAAACTTATGTAGACTGAAACTCACGTAGACTGAACTCGGTGTAGTAGCCTCTGAAAACCCTGAATTACTTCTGGAGGGCCTCTTTCCTCCCAGACGCACTGACCTTGTTGATCGAACCTGTGAATTGTCTGGCAGCAGGAAGGAGTTCAGAAGTTCAGCAGGTAAAGCAGTTCGGAGTTTACAGCCGTCGTGCTCTGGCCAGTGTCGCTGAAAGGCAAAGCTGAGCGTCCACAGATAAGGCAGATGGTTCATCGTGATGAGATGCTGACATATGGCGGCTGCTGGCTGCAGCTTGTGCTCCATTATTGCCGCTAAACATGTAACAGGAATGGATGATTAGCTTTTTTGTTTTAGCCAATTGTATTTTATGTGTTTGGACCTTTTGTGCCAATGCCCTGTAAATTACAGCTTTGTGACCAAAATGAGCACAAGACTGTTATTGTCTTGGTTCAGGTTCTTTTGGAAAATGTGGCAGCGTGGCTCAGCAGCAGTTGGGCCTGAGATCTAAGATGTGGGTAAAACGACAGCTTCTCTTCGCAGTTTTTGTTGAAATCCCTCGACTGCAGCCAAAGCTTTTAACAACCCGGCGATGAATGGATTTATTTTGCAAGCGATAGCATCTTGATGGGTTGATCAGTGTAAACAAATCCGAGTCTTTGGGACTATTCAGGAGCAGAATGAGTGGTGGTCGGTGAGATGAAGGAGCACTTTGCTAAGAGCAGAATCGAGCTGTGCCAAAAGGGATTCTGAAACAATGAATGGGTTCAGGTCAAAATTTACAGTATGTTTGTGTAAAATCGTACATCTTCTCAATAGGTGTCGAATAGAAATCCATGTCTGACTTTTACAGCTCTTAAGAAAACAAGCCTCCGTTATAGCTCTTTTTTATTCATTGTGCAGGAGGGAGAAGTTTTTTGATGCAGCCAGCGTTCTCAGACGTGAAGTCTGGAAGATGTGCAGAGACTTGGGTCTGAACTTTGTCCAAAGTTTGCCTGAGATTTTCAGCACCCCCCCACACAGAGATAACATGTCTTTTAAGCTCTTGAATCTCCTTGTCCTACTTCGACGGTGTATTCTACATGTTTATGGCTCCTCTTTTTCAACCTAAGATATTTGTGTTAATTTGTTTTTGGAGCCTCGGACATTTGCGTTCTCACGTATCAACCCCTCTGGATAATATAAGAAGATTACCCAGAGTTCAGTGCAAGTGTGAAAGCAGCTTTAAAGACAGCACTAAACCACTCACTGCTGAAGTAAGTTAAAACTGTGGGGGTCTCTAACCTGTGTTTCAAATTCACTGAGGCTAACACTGTGGAAACTAGACGTTTCCACTAGACAGACGTTTCCACTCCACATCATCAGGGGAAATAATGGCTAAGTGGAGGTGGATGGTTGTTTCGGTTCAATGACAGTTGTTGCTACTGGGAACAGGTATTGATAAAAAACATTGGCTAACCCATAATCTCTGACAGCTCAAAGTTACCCAACACCTGATTGGAAAGTGTGTGTTTGCCATTTCTCTCTCTCTCTCTCTGCTAATGTGTGTGTGTTCATGCATGCGTGTGTGTGTTTTAACACATCTCCCCTAATCAATGCAGTTCCTCTCAGTAATCAATGTGCGTTGATTAGGTTTGCTTGAATGCATCTCTCAGGATCCCACGAGCTGTACCTGTCATTTCCCGAGCGCTGCTCTCCATCACCGGCACCAATCTGTCGGCCTGATTGTGCACGAGAGACGATAAACCTGTTATCAGATTTACCTGAGCGATCAGCCAATAAGCTCAGAGAAGAGGGAAGCTGGATATTTTCAGGTCATTTCACATGTAGATGTAGTTTGTGATTTGCAGAAAACTGTGGGTGTAACCGACATTAAAGCAAAGAGTGGCGCCATGATTGGTCCAACGTACAAAAGGAATTTTAAACCCACTGGGGATGGACTGGATAACTGCCAAGCTCTTATAACAGTGAAGAACATCAAGGGAAATAGTTTGATAACTGTGATGGTTTATTGGTCATATAATACAGCTGAAGTCCTGCAGCTGCCCCTTAATCCACAGTCTAAGATCCCATCCCTCAGTTTGATGGAGTGAAGGTGAAGGAGAGTGCATACCTCCGCTCAGGCTATCTCACCGTTTCATAGAAAGAGAGAAAACGCGGCTTCAGCAATGACACATAAGCACCTCACCGGAGATAATGAGCCAGCTATTCACACGCAGCAGGTCAAGTTAATGAAGGTTCCTCACAGAGTAAACAAGAGCAAGTAGTCAGAGTGAGAGATGTCACAATGACCCAGACTCCCCGTGTCCACAGCAGAGGATCCTGGAGTCACAGCTGACCCTCGGTTTTCAGACGGGCCGACAGACAGAGGTCGTCCAGCGTCTGAGAGGTGAGACAGCAGATGGGGATGACTCAGAGAGGTGGCATGGCGAGCTCTATGTGCTATACAACCACACACACACACATACACACACACACACACACACACACACACACTGTTTATGAGATACTGTATTATAAAAGCTGCATTTCAGGACAGATGTTAAAACCAGGTGTGAACAGGGCCTTTTATCTCTAATGGATCTAGTGAATTTAAAAGTGGTTTCATGGCGTTGGTGAAGGTTCGAGCTCCACTTTGCTGGTTATTGGTTTTTATTAACTTCTCTGATTGTTTGATTCTTTTTTTTTTTAATCTAATAATTTCTTGAGGACGCTGACACTACATTGTTATTCATTATTTGAACCACACTAATATATTTTGCAGGGTTGTGTTTTCATTGCCATGTTGTTTGTCCTTCGGCAGGATTATGCAAAACCGACTAAAGTGAAGGAAGAAACTTTGGTCAGGAGAGACATTTCTGTGTGAATTCAGACAAAGGGTTTCGGATGCAGGACTTATTATTTAACCACTTAACTTTAAATCAGGCATATTTAAAGCCCTGATAATTTAGTGAAGCTTGTTTGGATTCAGGAGACCGTCGGGCCTCGGTTGAATTATCTGCTCTGCTCAGTTTATGTGTTGTTTTACTGACTTCTGCCTTGTATGAGCTCCTAGTTTTATTTTACTGCGTGAAGCTCTTTGTGCCGTGGGTTTTAAAACGTGCCTCAACAGTAAAGATTATTATTACGAACCACAGTGCTCAGTTGAAAGCTGCTCTACGTGTTGCCTCGTACGTTTCTGTGTCAGTTGATGTTTTGTGTGTGTACGAGGTTTCCTCACATTCTCTTCAGGCTGCAACACTAAAGATTTATCCATCCTGTAAGTTGTAGGGAAACACTAAATAAGAGCAGTAAAAATGTACTGATTGAAGACTATCAATTACAGAGGAGGAGACGTCCACCCAGGACACGTCACTTTGTGGTTAACAAACTGGTGAAGGGGGGGGGGGGGGGGGGGGGGGGGGCAGTGTCCTATCAGTCATCTCAGACACTTCCGGCTGTTGAGGATTGGAAATCTCACATTTTATTTTACATTTGCATTATTCTGAGCCAAACACTTTACCCAACCGCGCAGGATATCTCCACCAGGACGTGCAGAGCCGGGGGAGTTTTTTAAATAACAGTCATAAGTCATATCAGGTCTTCAGCTCAGGAGGAGCCTCAGGACTTCAGGTCTCTTCAGAACGATGCTGCCAGTGTTCTGCTGACCAGTTTATCACCTCACACGTCCTGATGTCCTATTTTCCACGAGTCTCCTCACATGCCTTTGTGCAGCACATTGAATTTCCTGGTGTCTGACGCTTTCCTGAGAGTTTCTGGAGGGACTTGTATGTGAGGACGCAAATGTCCAAGTCACTTACTCCGGATATTTTCTCTAAGGTTTCCTGCCACCCCCCATGTTTGGTAAATGTCCGAGTGAATACGGAGAATAAAGAGTGTCGAGGACGTTTCTAACATAAGCATGAGCTCAAACCCCACGAGTCTGACCCGGAAAATCTCCTGCTGTCTTCGTCATATGTGAAAGACAAACTCCAGAAAATGTCCGGACCCAATTGTCTGGACATTTTCCGGAGTCTGAAAATCTACTTTATCTAGTTCTGATCCAGCATGTTCAAAGTTTTTCATGTCACTTGTTTTGGCAGCAACACACTGACAGTCGCCTGAAGGACGCTTGTATAATATGTTCAAACGGCTACTTTGAAATATCCCTGGGAAGTGAAAGGTGATTTTCACCAGGGGACAGATGAGCACAGATGTTTCTTCTTTAACAGCCACATCAATCACCTCAGGGCAGAATGGTCACACCTGTCTAAATCCCCCATGGCAGAAATATATTAAATAAATAATCTGCTGACGGCTCATTTCTTCACAGGATGTGTCTTCCCTCTTTTGACAGGAGTTATTGATGCATTACAACCTCTTTGCTCTGGATCATCATGGGTTGGAAGGCTACGAGGTACGTGTTCTCTCGTTTGGTGGGTGTGTCTCAGGCTTTGCCCAATCAGCAGTGATGTGTATATAAACCCTGACATATAAAAAGGGCAGTGGACACAATGGAAGTTCTCTGCAGCTGCTGCTCGATGTCCCCTCACTCCTCTTCTTCTGCACAGCGAGAAAATGTTATTATTATTTCTCAATTGAAGTCCCACCAGATTTAAATCAAATGTGAAATACGCTCCTAGAATTATTTCAAAATAAAACTATTCATCCTCTGCAGCTTCTTCTTCGGGAAAAAATAATGTCTCAGGAAAGATCTAGTGATGATCTTCGTCCTCGTCTCAGTCAACAGCAGATTTAACACAAGGAGAAAAGTAGTTCCCCGACACTGAGGAGGCAGTGGACGAAACAAGGATGTACTAACACCACACCGAGCAGCTGGGATTGGTCGATGCCATTACTCCCAGTGCGCCACACGCCCCCCTTCCATCAGGCCCAGAAGTAAAAGGCTTTGTGTGAGTGCATTAACAGCAGAGTCTGAAGGGAAGTTGACATAACCATATTAAGACATCCTTTTCTGAGCAGGATTACTCTAGTCAGTGCATAATGGCATCCCACTGTGACTAATCTGTCATGCATCTAGGAGAGAAAGGAGAACCTGTCAAGTGACGTCAAACTTTGATAACGAGGGCATGGCCACTTCAATCCTTCTATAACATGAAATGAGATATTAGAGAGGAGGAGGAAATGATGTATAAACGAAGGAAGGACGGGGAAGAGGGTTTGAAAACGAGTTGAACAAGGTTTTGTGCAGATCAGGTGTGGGTGCAGAGCAGAAGATAAGAGCAGAATGAGGGAATGAATGATTAAACAGATAGATGGCTCAGTGATGGACCTGACAGGTCCCTGCAGAGAGAAGAAGGAAGCGAGGGAGACATCAGGGGAGAGGGAGAAAGAGGCTGTCGAACAAAACGATTGCAGCAGAGGTTTGAGAAGAGAGTAAATGAAGGAAGAAGGGAGGAGCAGGAGAAAAGAAGGAGTGCAATTTGAGAAGTGGGAAGTCAAAGATGGAGTGAGAGAAGAGGAGGAGACAATGGAAAGAAATATGAGAGATTAGGTGGAGCGAGAAAGGGATGAAGATGAAAAAGAAAGGAGGAAGGACATATAAAATAAGAGAGAAGAAGAGAGAGAGAGGGAATATCTATACCATAAAGAGGTGTAAATAACAATAATGAGCCTGTTCAGAAAATGAGATGGAACGACGAAGGAAAACAAGTGAGGCGTCGGCTGCCCTGAGCGCGGTGGCAGAGCGGGAGAAGGTCCCTGACAGAAATTACAGCCTGTGTGACGGAGGAGTTGATCACAAGAAAACGAGGGGAGTCAAAACACAGTGACAGACAGGGACGAGGGGGGGAACGAGCGGAGACAAGCCGACGCAAAGCCAGGATGAGGACGGAAATGAGATGGAAGACAGTGAGAGACAGACAGACAGAGAGAGAGAGCGAGAGAGAGAGAGAGGGAGAGAGAGAGAGGGAGAGAGAGAGAGAGAGAGAGAGAGAGAGAGAGGGAGAGAGAGAGGGAGAGAGAGACAGGGCTGTGTGAGTAATGTTGTTTTTCTGCTGCCGTCACCGTAATGAGACTCAGGTTTGCTTTATGGATCATCCTGCATTTCCTCTGTTGGCGCACGGAGAAGATTGATGGACGCACACGTTCATAAACCCACAAGAATGTCGGTGCAAATTGCAAAAAGGGGGAAACGGCAGACATTCCACTGTGAATAATACTTAGCACAAGAGTGGCAATAAACCTGGGTCATGATCAATATGATGTCATCTGTGCCGCAGGGCTTTTGTTTTACTGAAGATGACTGAGCTGGTTCCACCGAGGCAGGAGATTTAGACTCGCACCAGCACGAGACGGCAGCACCCGTGTCCGTTGGGTTTATTTGTTTTGGTCTCTGTTCTGGTGAGAATGTTATTTCCAAAGTTTCAGCCCATTGGTTTGTTAGCTGCCGTTTTTTTAAAGCCTCCATTTTGTCCAGCGCCATCTTGGTTGTGTGGAAACCAGAAGGAACCATATTTGGAGGACCGGGGGTGGAGCCTAACAGAGATCAAAGACACTACACGCTCAGCTACACCTGCAACCTGCATCCATTGGACAGTTCTGGCTGTCACTTACACATTGTCCACGCCCCCCAACTATGCTGTATTTGTACTTTTACATGCATAAAGTTTCCAAACACTTCTTCCACCACTGACACCATAATGCAAGCTGTCAACTCCCATGTTCTACTGGGTACAATGGATTGTTTTGTCAATAGAGTGTGGAGAAGAACGATGTAATCTGTCTCTAATGACTCTAATGAGAATATTCCTCATACACACAATATTGAACATGAGTTAATAGAAACAACATCTTTTCCAGAAACAGCTGTCTCCTCCCTTGAGGTCAAGACAATGAGCACCTGTAGCTGCTGTGAAGATTCTTCTTCTATATGATGTGACACACAGTCTGGTAATTTCCTGTGAGAATCTGGTGAAAAGCAACACATGTTGACAAGGTGCCAGACACCTGAGGCTATTATTTCAAAGCTAAAATAGTTAAGTCAGAACTAAACACGTCTTTATTTAAAGGACAAGGAGTAAAAGTCACCAGTAATTTGCAGACTTTGATTATAAGTTGAGAAGCTTGTAGTTTATTCGACATTGTTGGCATCAGCCGCCGATATCCAGGGGACACATCCACGATGATGCTCGTCAATTAATCCCTTGAGTAATTTGTTCTGTTTTAATCTGTCACTTTACTGTGACCTTTAATTACCTTCTTATCAAAGTGATTCTGTTACGGCTTCATTGTGCTTCATCTGGTGTATCGATCGTTTTGTAACGTGCTCGTTGTCATTACAGTCGGAGACAAATGAAAAGAAAACTCATTTGATTTAGAGGATTTGAGAACTTGCTTGAAAAATGTACTCAGCAGGTGTTTGGACGGAATATTGGTGGTTTTATATATAACGTCCAGAGAAAGTGATGTGTGTGTTTGTGTATTCTTTAAATAGCTAAAGAATGTAAACGTGGATTAAAGTCAACTGAAGCAAATGACAAAGACCAGGAGGTTGTGGGGTTTTTCCACCGGACTGGATAGCAGGTAAATTGAGATGGAGCGAGTTATTACATCAGACGAAGGCAAACATGCGGCGAGGAGGATGGAGAGACGGTGGCGAGGGATGAAGGAGAGGTCACCATTCTGTTCTACTGGATTTGGCTCCAACTCTGTTTATCCCTGAGACTCCAAAAGGGTTGTATGGACTCATAAATGTCAAGATGTAGAGACGTCCCAAACACTTGACTCTACATACCTGTAAGCATTGGTCCTGTTTGAAACACTGGGTGGTGTCATGAGCCAGGTTTGGTAATAAATGTGATACTAAAATCATCATTCATGTATTTCATCAAATTCAAATCTTTCTAGACGAACATGAGTCACTGCATGTTTTTTTTAACCCTGTGCCTGAAGATGACTAAGAGGATGTAATTAAAATCACATGTTTTAATACACAGACGCTGCTCGGCTGCTTCAGGGCATTCAGAATCTGCTGCATGTTGCATAAAAGGCAGAAACACACACAGAATATGTGTCAATACCTCGTGTTTGGGGAGTGAACCCACGCAGCGGCTGAACAACACGTCATCGCCTTCATGTTTCAGTCCGTCAACTTATAGAGAATTGATTATTACATGGAGAGAGTCCCAGGCCCCCCGGCAGGAAAACAATACTAATACATTTAATTTGTACATGAGCTTTTTACTTAAGAAATGCAGCTCAATAAGAAGCCAAGCAGAGAGGAGGGAGTCACGATAATAACTTTGCACAGAGGAGAAAATTGACAGAGCCGGCGGGTTGATGCTGAGGTGGAGGTACAGGGCTAATGAAATGTCATGTGGACAGCCGCACTTTCAAGTGAGCTGACGGCTCGAGTACAAAAGGGAGAGTCAGGTTTTAAAAAGTACAGAACTCAAAGGGACTGAGGCGACGGAGGGACTTTGCAGGATTTGCGTCATCGAGAGAAACAGGAGGTAACACGTGTTTAAATCTCTAAAACCTGTCACGGCCACATTCTGGGGTCATGTCTTTCATATGGAAAAGTTCTCATGATGTAAATCATTTAAGTTTAAGGTAAAGGTAAAGGTAAGGTAAGGTTTACGTTTAGCTTAAAGGTTAGGTCTAGGTTAAAACTAGATTTAGGTTAAGTAAGAAATAAGTAGGAACGTCGTTAAAGCAAGGTAGGGTTATGGTAGTATTAAAAGTGTTGAAGTTTAAGGTTAGGTCAGGTTTAAGTTAGGTGAAGGTTAGATTAGTTCTAGTTTAGGTTAAGTTTAAGGTTAGATTTTGGCTAACTTAGTTTAGGTTAGGTCTAGGTTCAGATAAGGTTAGAGCTATGTTAAGATTACGTTTAGGTAAAGATAGTAAGGTTACATTAGTATTAGGTTAGGTTTTGGTGAGGATAGGTTAAGGTTCAGTTAAGGTTGGATTTAGGTTATGGTCAAGGTTAGGTCGAGCTTCATGTTAAGGTCAGGGTTGGTCAAGTTTAACTCTGGTTCAAGGTTAGAGTAAGTTAATGTAAAGTCCTCTGAAGTAAATGACTGTGTGTGTGTGTGTGTGTGTGTGTGTGTGTGTGTGTGTGTGTGTGTGTGTGTGTGTGTGTGTGTGTGTGTGTGTGTTAGAGTGCACAGGTTGCAGCCTCCCTTCACGTGTTAGCATACCTGTGAAGCTTGTGGGCGGTGCTATTCCCAGTATGGGAACACTGGGTGTCCAGTATGGGCCCTAACATGGAGCAGTGGTGACTCGCCCACGTTTAAAATGACTTAGTCACATCAATACATGGAAACACTACACACTCTCCTCACTGCTCCCCTTATCTCCTCCTCCCTCCCTCCCTCCCTCCCTCACTGGTGCATGAACATCTCTGGAGATGAAGAGGAGGGTCAGAGTGAGCGAAGGAGAGATAAAGAAGGGGGGGAGAAACAAGGCTTCATCTCTCCCACTCATTGCCGTTTTTAATATTTAAACCAAACATGGAGTTTCTTGTGTCATTCCGGCCCTAATGTGGCTCCAAGACATCAGACTCATCACTCTTTTATTATGTTGTGTCCCTGTGTCTCCACCTCCCTTCTCCCTCTGTCTGTCACTTCTTCTCACCTTCAACTCCCTCGCACTCTCTCTCCGCTTCTTTATTTTCCTTCCTTTTACTTTTTAGGAACCTTTCAGTTTACCAGTAAATTCAAATGGGAGATGTTCTGTATTTAATGTGCTGCTTTAGTTTGAAACTTCTGCATTTTAGTCTGGATGGAACCCAATACGTTTGTTTCTCTGATAAAAGATCCTGAACAGATTTAAAAGAACGTTGGTGGAAAGACCGGGACGTGGGCCAAGAAAGATCCATTGAAATGTCCATCTATTTCCCAGCAGATAATTAATGACACTTAATAAAATAATCAGACACATTCAGAGCGATGTGTTTTATGAGTGTGTGCAACTTGGTGCAGCTTGATTGAATTTCAGGGGGTGTTGGGAGTTCACGGAGGTACGAGCTCTAAAGAGAGTGGAGAAAAATATCCTGGATCCACCAAAACCAACATTCACTGGCTCCTTCACCCACTAAACAAACAAACACACCAGTTTTCAACCAGTTCATTTATCTCTGACCTCCTCCCTGTGAGGGTTTATGTCATTAGAATGTCACACTGCTTCTAATTTGCATTAGGAAACATAAAGGTTGTTTCCAGTGCTTTCACTTTCTGGTGAGGACAGAAATCCCCCCCACCCCCCCCACTCTAATATTCTACAACTGGAGAAATGACGCGTGTATTTATAGCTTGTTTTGTTGCTGCAGTGCCGGTTTACACTGTGATGAATGTTGTTTAAATGCTTTAGCATCTTCTGAGCAACGCTCGCTCATTGACCTCATGGTCGCCGCTTTATTAAGATGGAGGGAATCCGTTTAGATAGAAACACACACACACACACACACACACACACACACACACACACACACACACACACACCACACACCAACACACACACACACACACACACAGAGAGAGAGAGAATTACACAAAAAAGAGTGTCTCTCTGATCACTACAAACCGTGCTGGGCATACAAATGTAAACACACAATACACACAAAGGAATATACATACACTCCAACACATGTAATTAGCACGCGCACTTCAAAGTTGGTTTATGGTCGCACATGCATTCCCACATACAAGTCACACACACACACACACACACACACACACACACACACAGACACACATCCATATTTTCAGCAGTTAGGACAATGCATTGAATCAACTCAAAGAATCAAACACACACAGACTCACACAAACAGGGAAATATATACTTATACACTCACAGGCACACAGACACACACAGACACACACAGACACACACACTCATTCATGAATCCCTGTAGCAGAATAATAACATTTAAAATGCATCATTTATCACCAGTGGAAAAACACACACAGACACACACATATCCGATGATGCCATTGGGAGCTCTGTATTTAACATCAGTATCATGTTATTAATTCTTCACACACACACAGAGAACATGTGTAGCCGCGCTGATGGGAGCTCTGCATGTAACATCTCTATTACCTCGCAGCAGCAGCAGCATTATTCTGCTTTGCACACGGCGCCCTGTCTAATCCGGTTAGGCGCGTCGCGGCAGACGTTTCTCTTTGAGCAAACAGCACAAGTTTAAACAGCCACACAAAGGCCCCGCTACGACGGGGATTAGGCACTTTTAACCATTTACGGGATTACGTGTGGTACTGAACGCAGCCCTCCCTGAAGACACAAAGCCACCGGGGGGGTTTGGTTCCTCTACTGTTTGTAATTGAAAGCTGAGCGATCACTTCTAGCGCGTCATTACACCTCCACTGAATATCTGTGAGCATTTGGTTTTGATGCAAATGACACAGTGGAAATGGAATATTGTCAGAAACAAGAAGTGACGCCCTGCGGAGGGAACAAGCAGCGATTTGGAAACTAATCCTCGGATACAAGCGGCTTCCTGTCGTTCTTGTTTGTTCCTGACCCGTCACTGTTGTTTGTCCTTTATCTGCCGGCATCTGTTGGACTGCAAGATGCCACCGGGCGACCCTGGACCACGGATGGATAGGCTGTGGTGGATAGTGTCAATATACCATATGAGGGCTACTTTAAAGTGGCCGGTCTTTGGCTTTAACTTGTCTTTATGAAGTAAATGTTGATTTTACAACGTGGAGGCTAAAGAATAATAACACTACACGTTTCTCTTTGACCGTTTGACATGTATGATGTCCGCTAGTGAACTAAAGGTTTGATTTACAGCACAAAGGAAGTGCGTCCATCCCTGTGCAGCCAGAGAGGACAGGCAGGATAACTAAACTCTCTCCAGCAAAAAGAAAAAAGGATGGACCGGTGGCAAAGAGGGAGCGTGAGATCTCTGAAGGTTCAAGACCGACAATCGGTTGGCGTCCTGCCAGTGGGCAACAAGACCTGAGTGGTAATCAGTCGATCAGTATCTCCAACAGTAAAAACACAAGAGGGGTCGAAACGTTGTCTGTTACCGATGTGATCAGCAACAGACTAACTAGACTTCTATCGTTTCACTGACACGTGCCTTTCTTTCGAGCACAGCGTGTGTTCAAGGCCCAGTTTACACAACAGTATACTTCAAGCTGTGGCTTGGGAGGTACAGTGGGTCATCCACCAGCAGGAAGGTCCGGTGGTTCAAACCCCGGGACTCCGGGATAGAGATATGCAAATGGCTGGATGAAGTTAAGTAAATGTAGTTGGTCTGTATTCATTCAGCTCTATAAAGTCATTTTAATTCTCTCTCAAACTCATCACATCACGAATGGCAGAGCTCCACTGGTGTCATCTAACAAATATTACATTTTTAGCAAGTGAAGCAATGGCAGTTATGATTTTATGACAATTTCTCAAAAGAGCCGACATTATCATATCAATGCTGATGTTTTTTACAAGCACAGCTTTTACATGTTGGTATTTTCCTGCCCTTGAAATGTGTCATTTTCTCCGTGTTGAGTGACTGTGAGATGTTTCTGCTCTTTCTCTGCCGGCCCTGGATCAACGAGGCATGAATGAGCCAACATTTGAATTTCTAACCAGGTACACGTCGTTTACATCTAAGTTTAACTTCCTCATCTTGTTGAGGTCAAATCATGTTTCCCTCTGGTAGCTCACTGCAGTACAGTAGATGGGACATGGACCAAACAAATGTAAATCTCAGAGAAATCTTTCTTACAGCCAGATTCTCTCATTTTAAGCAGTTCTCATCACACTGAGGTGTGTTGGAGTGTTTTGTCATATGTTTGGTTTTAGTTATACGATGCTATAGAATCAAGGTTTTGATTGACAGCTGAGACGGAGTAACGACTGGTACAGATGGTGTGTTGGCTTCATTGTTGGTCTAAACCAACAGAAACTAAAGTTGTTGAAAAAGAAAGCACATTTGATTAAAACATTATAAAACTGGGAGGGGAAAGCTCCATGCAAATCAGGGAGCTACGTTTCTATGTTGGTGAAGTCGGGCTCTTTTTAATGGCTTGTCACACGAGACCGGCGGCAAGAAAAATGATTTATCACCACAGCCTCAGCTGCTCATAGCGCACAGTGGCCAAAAGTATATATGCTCAGATAAGCCCTTACAAAAGACCTGCACTCCTCAAGCCTTCCTGGTTCTGTTTCTGGTGTTTTTAGCAAAATCCACCTTCACTCAGTTGAAAGTAAATGGAAAACACATTTCAGGGAACGTGATTCTATTGTCACGGTCGACGGCTTTAACTGACAAGTCGTTCTCCAGTGAGAGTGAAGCAGCAGTGCCCTCCCACCGAATCGTTATCCAATAGTAAATGTGTCATTAGTAAATTAGCAATGTGGTTGATTGATATTGTAATAGGCTAATCAATATCCCTGCATTCCCCTCAGGTTACTGATGCACAGACGGCAGCACCGGCCAAGTTTCCTTCTCTCTCTCTCTCTCTCTCTCTCCACCCCCCGCTAACTCTCGCCCTTTGCTTTCTTTTTATTAAGCTATTTCTCATTTTGCTGACTACATTACTGTCGTATCTCTCCCACAATGCCCCTGCTCTGCTGCTGTCACGCCCAGGGCTCCGAGTTCAGACTGAAGTACATCTACCTGGTATAAACCTGAAAAACACAGGCATAAACGATTCAAATCTCCCAATGCGCTGACTGAAAGCACTCAAATAAAATGGGAGGATTCGAGAAAAGGAGATAAATAAATCGCAAGACGACGCCTCCGAACACGGGGGAAGATACGACAAACATCACACATATGACAAATAGGGGAAATAAGGAGGTAATTTAGAAAATAAAAGCCAGAAGGGGGGACTGCCTGAAAGACGACATCAATGTGCTGCTGCTCAAACTGTTCTCTTCTCGTCGGATTCTGGTGTTTTATAACACTATAATAAAGAAGCTGCATGTCATCGGGACCAGATTTTAGTTTTCAGTATTTTCATGATGACAGGAGGAATAACCCGGACTCTCAGCAGGACGACAACCGCTTTGTTTGGGGCAGTAACGAGCTTCTTAATGGATTTAACACAACTTTCTGAAAAGGTCCGAATGACACCACACGTTTTTTTTTGTTGCAACTATTGTTACTGAGGAGATTATATTATATACCCATTTGTTTGTTTGTTTGTTTGTTTGTCAGCCAGATTACGCAAAAAGATTGATTTCAACAGATCTTTGAGATTAACAATTAAACCTTATTTCCAGTTTACCCAAAAGATTGTGCTTCGTCTTCTAAACCTTTCTTAATTGATTTTGTCTGTCCTATTTTGATTTTAGATGCAAAACAACGGCCGTCCTCCATGTTTAAAAAATAAATCTGTCTGTCTGTTCTTTGCATCGTCATGATCAAAAGATTAATATTTCATACGATTGTGGTTTTATTTCTCTGGTCTCCCACATCTTTAAATCAGTCATTCTGACTCGTGATTGTTTCAGGAAACGACAACGAGCCAAAGTCCAGTTGATCACAGACAAACGTACGCTTCTTCAGAACATCATATGCATAAACATAAACAAATCGCTCTAGCTGCTCGTTCATATTCAAACACTATTATTTGTAACTCTGTGATTCTGCCCTTTTCTTCTCCTCCTCTCAAGAAACAAGCTGATCATTATAGTGTCATAATGGATGCGACTTCCCATTGGCTAGAATCCTATTGTTTTCTACAGCGATATCTGACATGTGATGTGTTTTTCTCGTGGGAAGAGCCGTCGTCTCGACAGTCGATGGTTTCAGGATGTAAATGAGCTGCGGAGCGGCACAGAGGTCCTCACAGGGAACAGGGGGCGGGCATTTCCTGCCTCGAGTCCTCTTCACATCAACCACTCACACACACACACGAGATAACGGGAAGAACAAAAGCTCGCCGTGGCAACCGCATCGCAAACAGCCGCAGCGTGAAGTGGAATAGATGCAAAGATATTAGGGAAGATATATGCAGCCATGTTGTTGATGTGTGCGCACGGGGGAGAGAGCGAGGAGGAAGAGGAAGAAGAACTTGAAGACCCAATCCCCCCCACGCAGAGACATATTTCAGAGCAGCTTCCTTGTAGTGTTTCACTTACACACACACACACACACACACACACACACACACACACACACACACACACACACACACACACACACACACACACACACACACACACACACACACACACACACACACACACCCTGGACTCACAATGTGTTTACAGTGAGCGTACAACACCTCATTAGCAACACTTCTCTAAAGGCGGGGCTGCGTCTTATTCTTCACCTAAAGGAAGGAGAATTACTGAATCACCAATCACCGACATATGTTAAAAACTGATATTAATGAGTGTGCAATGATCCAATTAAAAAGAGACTAGTAAGAGACTGTTGCTTTGTGAGTAAACAGAATCCATTTCTCCTATCAGGCTTTTGTTTTAGCAACAAACCAACAGGCAAACACACCTTTACCCGGTCCGGAGGATTCGACGTCTGCTCAGCGATGCTGTCGAATCTGAGCTGATGATCAAATGTTTGTCTTATTTGTTTATATATGAAAACTCAATCTCCAAATAATGAATCATCAACGTTCCCTTTGCTTTGCAGCAGTTAGTCTCCTCATTTTCCATTTTCCCCCGCGGTGGCGTTCTTGCTGAGGCAGCACCTTCAAAAATCGGAGTATTCCTGCTCCACATGAGCCTCAGAAAACATTTTATCTTGCTCGCAGCAGTAGGTGTGAGCGCACGGTTAATGTGCCCAATTTACTGCATTTCCTACAATCCCCTTGTTAGCAGAGGAGTCGGGTCGAGTTATGTAACTTTGCAACACTTTTCAGCAGCTTTTGACTTCACAAGCTCTCCTCAATCCCCATGGCTGCTGCTCGCGCCTCCGCCTGCTCCTCATCCCTTTATCCCCCTCTGCCTCGCTCCGTGTCCCACACATTTGTTCTCCATCTCTGGCTCTTTCAAGTCATCCTCAGCCTCCCTCCCTCCCTCTCTCTCTCCCTCCCTCTCTCCCTCCCTCCCTCCACCGTGGCGTCACGCCTCATTGCGGCCACAAATCTTTCACGGCCCTGCTCTTTCTTGACTCTCCTCCACCGCCCTCTCCCTCTCGCAGCAGCTTTTTTGTTGCATCTCCTTCATCTTCCTCCCCTCTAATCTCCATCCATCGTCCCCTCTCTCCCCCGCTCGGTTCAGAGGTTGCACACTATAGACTATATCAATTTTCCCCAACGATGAGAGGGAGGACAGTCGAATCCTCTTGTCTTAACCCTTTCTTCTGCCTCCATCTCCACCTGCCGTGTTCCACATCGGTCTTTTTTTATCTCTGGGGTGTAGCAGTTGTAGAACTGATATTCATCACGTGGAACTGCAGATGTACAGACTTTACAGTCTGTTTAATATATTTTGACTTTCAACATCCCTAAATGATTTGAGATTTCTGCACGTGGACGCAGGTGCCTGCTGCAGAAGTTCAACTTCCAGCTTCCTGGACAGTCTCTCTCACGGCCCATTACCAAATTAAAGCGACTGCGTGTTTAGCTGATGAGAATTGGATTCCAGGAGCTTTTACAGTCTACCAGAGCAAACTCAGTAATTGGAAGCAAAAAGGACTTTATGTTTCGAAGTAAAACGAGGCCAGGAACTTTTTGTGGTAAAATGAGTTTTGCACAAACTGGCTTCTTTTTATGGGGAAGTGCATAATTAATAAAAGAAAGTAGAAGGCGCACTGTAAAAAAATAAACTTCAGCTATAAATCATGACAGCTACTTTATTTCCCTGAAGTTGTTTGTGTTTGAAAATTTGTTTTTGTGGAAAAACTTTGCAACAACAGTTTATTGCAAAATCTCACCAGCGGATGTTAAAACAAGAATCTAATTGATTAAACTTTCTAAAATTTAATCTGAATCACAACTGCTTCCCTTTAAATGACGCTCTCTTTGGAAACTTCTCCCTCTCGACGTCTGTACTCCCCCCCCCCCCCCCCCAACTGGTGTCATTATGTGCCGAGGTCCGTCTGCTTTTTGATCGCCCATCTCTTCCCTCCCTCGACCCTCTCATCAGTCTCCCCATCGTCCTCAGTCCCATTTTCCATTTCCCCCCGTACATTTGGAAAGCGTCACTCACCATCAGATCTCGTGTCCTCAACCCCCGCTCGCTCTGATTCTCCAAGATGTCTCCTGCTTCTCTAAAGAAATGTGCCCTGGAGGTTTCCACTTCACAAATCACACTTGATGTCCTCTCTCTCTCTCTCTCTCTCTCCCTCTCTGTGTGAAAACATCCGTAAAGCTTTTACCATCCTCTCCAGGTTAACTTTTCCGTCTAAGACACACATACACAGTCTCTGCTTTTCCCTCTCATCAAGCTCACGCTGCCTCTTCCTTTTCTCCCACTACAGTTCCGTCAATTTATCCTCATGTTTGTCTCCCCCCCTCTGTCTCTGTCCGTCTCAGCGGCTGTGGTTAAGGTGGCCCACACCATTTCATTAGCCAAAGAGTCCTGCTGCATACATTTACACTTCAAACACGACACAGAGAGGTGGGCAAGGGAGAGAGAGATCGGCCCGAGAGGAAGCCATGACTATAAAGGAAGAATAAAGAGTAAAAGACTGCAAGACAAAACAAGTTAGAGAACAGGAGGAGACAGTTAGGACGGCGCGTGGGAGAGAGAGCGATGGTCTAAGGGATGGCAAGAATTCATAGGCGACTGGAGGAGGGATGATGGAGAGAGTGGAACGGAGAGAAGGGGTGAGGAAAGCTGTAAATTGGCTGGAGGAGAGGACGGGTGGGTGATCGACTCACTAGAAGAGCTGGAGAAAAACCACACGTCTCCGAAAGCAGTCGAGGGCCAGGAACGTTAAAACCAAACCAGAAACCCTCACACAGTTATAACGCTCATCTTTTCCCCCCATTTAAAACGTCATGAGAATACTGCACAACCTCACAGGCCATTAGGGTTCATAGTGATTGGTTGATAGTGTAATGATCTCGTTTGGTTTGTTTCAGGCCGTTTTAAGTTTCCCATCAATACGACGTGAACGCTGATGATGCTCTGTAGCGTCAGGAAAACTGCTCCAGATAATTATACACCTCACTGCCCAAATCCCACTTTACCCGGTGGATATTAGCAAGATTGTTACTCCTCCGCAGCACACGGCACACACTGTATCTGCGGGGGTCTGATAGGTTTGCTGATTAATTCCAGGAATCTGTGATTAAGTTGCCAGTTGGTTGGATAACTAACTTCCAAACACCATCTCTGTACAAGCTGTTTATAGGAAAAAGAACGCCGCGCTTACTATGGATTTGAGTTCCCCCCAACATACAGCTTGTAAATGCTTTGCGGAATACAACATTTGGCAAGTTGACGCCTCCCCACCTCCAACCACACTCAGGCTTGGCATGGCGTCCACATACATGGATTCCTCTCTGCATGTTATGGAAGACCAATTAAATATCTTACTTTAAGTTTATTGACAGAAAAACCCTGAAGTGAGAAACTCCTGACAGCCAAAGGATGTCTGAGTTGACCCGATGCTTCTTTAATAACTGCATCCTCCTCTTCAGCTAAACTCAATGCAGCAGGAGCTCTCTTAATTAGTGGGATAATTACAGAGCCAGGCAGCAGGCCAATGACACATTAAGAGGATTCAGCGAGTCATATCCAAATGATCAAGCGAAGAAGCATGCGCCTGTAATAATTTTAGCAAACTTTTTATATCCAGCAACTGAAATTAACGCACCGTGGTTGAATTCCTCCGCCAGCCAGTGAAGTTTCAGTCCACAAAAATGTTTTTCCGAGAAAATAGTTTATTCCATTAGTCTGAGTGAATATTTGCACCAAATTTGAAAAGCTTCTCTCGAGACAGTAAAGATAACATGTTCACAAGGCCACAGTGACCTTGACCTCCACATTCTAATCAGGACATGCTCGAGTACCAGAAAATATTTGTGACCATGACTTTACCTTTGGCCACCAACACTCAATCAGTTCATCTTTGAGTCCAAGCAAATGTTTGTGCCAAGAAATTCCCTCAAAGCATTTTTGAGATATCAGTGACCACCTGAAAACATCATCAGGCCTCTGGCGCATAAAAGAAACACAAACTGTAGAAACAACCATTTGTAGCCATGAACTTTGTTTGTGTTTGACTTTACCTGTGTGCACACGAGCACCTGGATCTGCACCTGACCACCAGCAAATCAAGCACTGACCACCTGCAACAAGAAAAGAGAAAACAATCAGTGAGGTGCATGAGCAGCGCTGAACGAACGGGTCCCGAGTTGGACATAAACAAGTGGGTCAAGGTCCACGAAAGAACAGGCTGCACATTTAATTAAAAAGACTTTATTCTGCACAATGATGTACGTTTCCTCCTTTCATGATAGATTGGAAGGGAGGATGACTGCAGACATACAGAGGGAGGATGGATTGTTCAGTGTCGGGGTTATCTGAGGAGACAGTTGAAAAAGACTGGCCCGGAGAACTGGCTCTAAAACTACCTACAAGTCCTAAAACTCCCATGAGTCAGTTACCAAGACCAGGGTTTATTTGTCCAAGGACAAAGTCAAACACTGCACAGAAATGTGTATTTAAAAGATTATTCTTTTCCGTGTTTCTTTGCTTTAGTGTTTTATATTGGTTTTGGATGTGGATGTGAAATATCTGCAAAGTTAAAACTCTTTGGTAAAGAAATCTGCTCTTCATAGAAACGACTAAAACACCTTGTTAGTGTCGATACTCCTGCATGATCATGAAGTCATGTGACATTTGTATAAATGGTGAAGCAAGTGCGGAGGACGACATTTCATGCATGCACTAGATGTGGCTTCATCAGGAGGGGGGGGGGGCTTAAAGAGACAGGAGCAAGTGTTACAGACAGAGGCTGAAAGGAGGAGCTGCAGCAACAGACCGTCCGAGGTGAGCAAAGTGTTTTCTGAAAGCATGAGAGCATGTGAACATTTTAAAAACATCACCCAAATTAGAATTCTGAACCCGAACACGAGCAGAATATGTCTGCGTTGATGCTTTTGCCAGCAGCAGCAGTCGCACTCTTATTCAGAGTAACGGACATGAGGAAGTACAAGTTGGTAAATTGATGACTTCACTTTGGGCCACACACAGGTTGAACACCAGCTGGCAATAAAAAGAAAGGAATATCAATGTCCCTTCCATTTGCTCAAAGCCGGTGCAGCTGCTCATTAGAAAATGATAGAAAGCAATGGCTGTGCTGTGAAACTTCGACACACACGTGTGTTGGAGACATTTATTTGAGGGAACAGTGTTTTCTTTTCACTTCCATTATGCAGGCTGGTCTTTTCTGTCTTGATTAAAAACATCCAGCCTTCTGTTTGCCGTGTGACTGCTGAGGGGCCACATTAAATTGTCTTCACCCCTTTAGTGCCCCTTTGTTTACGGGGGCACTTGAGGACAACGTCTTAAAAACAGATCTGCAGAGTCACCACGAGAGAACCACAAGGCAGTCTGGATAAAAGGAAATTAAATCTGACATCAGAGAGACTCGTTCCACCATAAAGCTGAAATCTGGACCCCTGTGTTCTTACCTGCTTGTGAAACTCAGTCACACTTTGCTTGAGTTACAAGAAATGGAATCAGATTGAGTTCGATCCCCGTCTGGCTGCAAAAATGTCAAAGCGGGCAGAATGACAGGTTAACAAACCTCTGCACCGTAAATGACTTGTGAGTCCACATGACCTTTGTGTACAGGCCTTGATTTGATGGCTGCGCCGCACAGACCCACATCCGCACAGCTTTCCACTGCGTCAATCTAAATTCTACACGTGAAGCAGAATATGATGTTTGTGCCAAATCGGAGCTGATGGGCTGAGTGGCAGGAAATCAAAACGCTTCATGTGCCAACAGGGAGTCGTCGGCGTGGATTCGTGTACAAGCAGCGATCCGGTGATTTCCAGGTTCAGAGAGAACGAGGTCAGCAGTAAAGGAGTTTCCTGTTGAAAAATGTAAATTGTTGCATCTTTGCTAAAAGTTCGATGCGTTACTTGTGACCCAGCACAAGCTTTACTGCACATTGCTTCTGGACGTGGGTTGAATTTCCTATTTTAACATCAAATTGTCAGATATCAGTCCAGGTTTCAACCTCCCATGACCACTGCCGTCTGACTGATTCAGTGTTATTTAAAGTCTAAACAATTACTCATCACCTCCACCTGCGAGTTCCTGTTGTCACCTGTTTGTATTTGTTTGCAGGATTATGCAAAAAAAAAAAAAACTAGCGGAGGAAAGCTCGCAAGCTTCAGGCAGCCAACTCGAGCTGCGCAGCTTAAATCATGTGACGCCTCATTCTCCACAACCCTTTAATACACACCCTCCCTGGTTGGCAGTCGATGATAAGCGGCAGAAATTTCCCATCAGTCCCTTTGCTTGCCCCCCCGCTGCTGCTGCTGCATCAGAGTCACTGCTGTTTGATTCAGCCCCTCCACCTGTGGGATTATATGTTTGTAATAATATCTGGGGCAGTGATGAAGTCGGAGCCAAACGCAAACATTTCAAACGGGAGTTTTCTGACTGAACGAAACCGTTTTTCCACCAATTCAGTCAGAACTCGACATTATCAGACCACTTCAATCATGTGTTTGGTCTTGGAGGAGGTTTGAACTGTACTGGGAACCAGTCTACATCATATGAAGGGAATTATTCAGCTAATAACAATAATTATACTTGAAGTTAAGGACGTGTTGCTTTGACAGAAGATTCATTTTAAGCTCAAGCTTTAAAGAATCCATTATGTTACGTTATCCATGTAGGAAGTGACGCTTCTGTTCACTCTCTCCTTTGACGATCCTGCACGAGAACCAAACTGATCAAAACGTTTTTATTGAATTCAACATGACTTGGAGCTCTCCTGTATCAGTCGAGCTTATCTCTCGCTTGTGTAATTCGTCCCATTAGGATTCTGTCCCTGTAATCCCCCCAACTATCATCACAGGTGGATGCTTCCTTCCATTTTTCACACAGAAGCTAGATAAGAAGTTTGGGAGCGCCTCATCTCTATTTTCAAACACTCCCCTGCCTCCTAAGTGCCGCGGTGAACAATCAAGATGTTCCCTCGGATAGCGTCACCCCGGGACGGATTTATCTTGATTACCATCCAAACGCTTGTTTTTCTAATGGGAGCTGGAATTAATTTTTATCTCCTCGTGGAGAGAGGAGCAGAGGCAGGCAGGCAGGCAGCGCAGGTTGGCTGGCGACGGATTGGAAAAAAACGTAATCCTCCGGGGACCGAGATGAAGGGGGAAGATGGTGACAGGTAGGGAGAAGAGACAGAGACTAAAAGGGAGACGTAGGAAAACAGAAAGCGATTGAGATGGGTGACGGAGATTAGAGGGCAACAATCAGAGAGGCAGGCCGAGCGAGGAGCCATTCTTTAAATTGTGTTTTACTATTTTTCTGTGTGCCTCCATTGTGCTTCCTCCCTTCGCCCTGAGCGATGCTGTGTCTCGTACCGTGACTCTCTCTCCAAAGCCTTCACATAAAGACTGTTTTGATCATATCTGACAGAACAGCTTGCTCTCCACCTAAACCTACACCTGCCATCATCCGTCTCTCTCTCTCTCTCATGCACTCCTCGATGTCTCTCGCTCACCTCGCTCTCATTAAACATCTTTCCAGCACAACTCTCATCACTTTACTTCCCACAATGCTCCGTTTCCTGCCAATTTACCGTCTCTCGCACCACCTCCACCGCTCCTGCCTCGTTCTCGGTCGAGTGTGTGTTTGTGTAGATCTGTGCAGTGTTGGAATGTGCACTGGATTTAATGTGATTCCCGTCTGCTGCGCTGACATTAAACGAGATTATACTCAAATTCAGAAAGACATTAACAGATGAGTGCGGAATTGTTTGTTGTTTTCACATCACCTCGGTCCTTCTCCGTCCATTCTTTCTATTAAACATCATCTCCCCAACTCTGTCTCCATCCGTCTTCCTGCCGCTCTTGATCACGTTTTCATTCCATTTTAGAAACATTCAGATCTTTTTATGTTTGAAGCATAAATAGAGAAAAAAAAAGAAAACCTAAATACACAAGTAAAGAGCTTTGTTCTCTTTCGTTTCTTGATCTCAATTCTTCATCGTGTCTCCTCCAAGTGATGATTCTGAACAACTCAACCGCAGCAAATACCATCTGGATCGTGTTCAGAGGCAAAGTATTTTTGGAATGAATAAAGTTCTGCAGTTATCGACACCAGCAGAGTCACTGAGGCTACGTCCTCGGCTCAGGCCACAGTTTTCTACCGGAGCCGGAGTAACCGAGCCTGACCTGAAACCCTGATTAGTTTGGTCCCAATGGGCAGGTAACCACGTACATTTACACCTGGTGTCCACACTACTTTCACTTTTCATAATAATAATAATAATAACAACAACAAATAAAACCTGTCAAACGCAGTCTTCTGTCTGGATCTCTGACGTCAGGCCTCCAGGAGCCACACCGGTTTTCATCATAGCTTCTAATCAGAGGCTGATTGACACCTGACGTCCCAGATGAACTAAACCAACAGCAGCTACGGTTGTCGCTGATTTCCCTGTGGGGGTTAACCTTGGGGCTCCACTGTTCACTAGATGAAGCCTAAACACTCCTCTGGTCATAAATAATGTAGCGTCTGTTTGTCTGTTTCCAGCCATTGACACGCGGGTCAAAGGTCAATGACGACCACCAGGCTTCACCAGGTTGACAAATATCCACACAAACTGAACAATAGGAGTTCGACATTGTTGAAAAACCACTTCATACATCACCTGTGAGCGGAGGATCCATATATGTGAGACCGTTACTGCTCCGAAACAATAATCTTTAAAGTCATCTAACAACGTGTCTGTGTGAGGAATTAAAAATCTTTAAATCAGTTGTTCCTCATGTGTCGTAACTCTACCGAGGAACACATCACTTATTTAGTCAGTATTAGTTGTTGTGTTGTGTGTTAACTTGTGAGACCAGAAGTCGAATGAGGCCAATGCATTTTCCACTGGTATAAAGTCATTGTATTCTGATTACACAGTAGTTTTATGTACTAAATCAGATGATACCTTGAACTTTGCTCAATGAAAAAGTAGCTTTATAATATTACCAATTAATTAACTTAATTGAGTGTTTTAATCACTAGAAATGTTTACATATCTTATTATCTTATCATTTTTGTACAAAATATATATATATATAAACAAAATACTTCCATAGGCCTATAATTATACAATTATTATTACTTAATATATGACAGTGTATAAGAAAACAAATAGGTGATCAGGTGATGGGAGTCATTTGGGATTAAAGTCGCAAATATGAGAAAAATATTTAATTTGAGAACAAAGTGATATTAAGTAAGTAAATTTGAGACTTTCAGTTCAGAGAAAATCTGTTTTTATTTCCTTAAATCTTAGAGAATATTAAAAGATTTCCCACAAGCCTTTTTCCTCAGAATATGATCGTTTCTCTGGCTCTTTTTTAACCTCTAATAGCATTAATATGCCGTCGCAGTTCTTATTAAGAAACAACTTCCTCTTTAATTCACCCGGTGTTAATTAACATCCATTATGTATAAATATTACATGTTGCCGCTCTTGTTCTGAGCAGCTTTGTTGGAGCGGTTAAGTTTCTTGAGGCTATCTCAGTGTTTCCCTGCTGCCGAGCAAGCTTTTCATGTCGGTTACAATCCCGCATCTTTACTCTGCCGCCCAGAATCCTCGCCGCTCGGTGGTTTGTTCCTTCTCTGAGAACATATGTCGTCTGTGCTTTTGGGTGAATTGGCCCACGATGCCGTGTGTGCAGCCATTTTCAGATGGAAACTGTGTTCCAGACAGGGCGAGCTGGCTGCTGCTGCCGCTGCTGCTGCTGGGAGAGACGGGACCTGACTCTCTAACCTGGCACCATCTGCCACCTCCTGGATCAACGGAACAGCCGACACACCTTGGCCCCAAAAGCTCAGATGATGCTTTTTTATAATTAATGGAAGCAAAGTTTGTTGTTTCTGGAGTAATCTCTTGCTTTTTGGATTTGGGGTGTTTCCCTTCTCTTTTGTGTTTCACAGCTTTTGGAAGTTTGCTTCACCAGATCACCCTCTCGGATTTTTGACTTTACGCCTATATCACCTGCTTTGAACCCACTTCCCTGTTCTTGGTTTGTCTCGTCTACATTTGGGTCATCTCCCTGTGGTGTTACTGCACAGACTGTCACACAAGACGGATACAGAGAAGCGAGTCCAGGTGAAATAAGGTAGGACCCTCAATTCAACAGCTTTGGGTATAATAGACTGAGACAGAGTAAAATCCCATCACAAGAGATTAGAGTCAAGGAGACATCACTACACAGGCTGCAGCATCAAATAGAGAACAATGAATTATTTGTAAAAACCTCACTTCACCTCACTCTTAGCACGAGATCCATTCAGCAGCTGGAGCAGCTCGTTTTTACCATCTGACCGATTTGGATGAACAGTGCTGGGTCGAGGATGAGTCTCATTTAAAAGGGACTGTAACATTTTGCATGTACATGAGGCAGATGACATAAGAGAACATCCTGCTCCTACTGCTTGTAAACACACATTCCATCACAGAGGTTTACAACTCTCTAATAAAAGCCTCTGATCTGAAGTTACCAATCGTATGTGTGAACTCTTAAAACACACGATTAGAGAAGCTCGCCGATGGGTCACAGATCAGATCACTGCAGAGGTGACAGCTCCAGTCAGGCGAGGTGCCCCCTGGTTTTTACAGTGCACATAACCATAACCATGCCCGTCCAACCGAGCCAGTCCCATGTGAGGGACAGAGTAACAAGAGCACATTAACTGCATCAGGCTCGGGCCGGGTTCAGTTTTCTCTCGGGCAGAAAAACGTGGCCCTCCATTTTTGAAAACCTACCGACTGCAGCTTCAAACTGAGCCTCTGCAAACACATGAAAGTTCCTTGCATAAAGAAAACCAGCGACACATGAGGTAGAAAGTCGACTTTGGTTTGAGGATGATTCAAACTCTCTGCTGGATGTTTGTATCAGGGCTTCATCCCACGCCTCCCAAGCGGAGGACCCCCCAGGTTAATAAGGCCCGCACGCAGACTGTGGATGAGTAATTTGTTTCTCAGACGTAAACCGAGCGGCTGATTGAGCGCGGGTGAAGGCGGCGAACACGAGCAAGACACAAGGAGGATCGGTTTGCACAGATGTTGATGTAATGGGAACTAGTGACCCAGTGAAACAGTCTCTGACGGGCGGATCAATACGCGGCGTGACAGTTGAAAGCGGAGCGTTTGCAGGTCTGTAATATGCCTCGACCTGGCCGGCTCAACCCATCCACCTCTATTATACATCATCCAACGCCAAGTCGCTGCTTTCATCTCGTGTTTCTCCTCCACCTCGTCTCCCCTCTTTGTCATCTTCCTCCCTTTATCTCCTCCTCATCTCCCCTTCTTTCAACCTCCATTTCCAGCTCCTCTCGACCGCTTCCGCTCCCTCTTTACCTCCTCCTTTTTCAGCATCCACTCCCACCCTCTTCGCCCAACCCCCTCCCTCTCACGTCGTGACTCTCTGGCCAGAGGAAGCCAGCTGGGAGACCTCGGGCCATATGCTACAAGAGGAGGGATGTGAGGAGGAGGCGGGAGGAAGAGGGGAAAGGGGGGGGGGGGGGGGGGGGGGGGGGGGGGGGAGTAGCTGGTGCGGACGGAGAAGGGGAAATGAGCTAAATATTGTGAAAAATAAGGATGAAAGGATAAAAATGTGGGGAGGATGAATGGTGGAGCTGCAGAGTAAACTGTTCATTAGACGACGGAGAACCGGAGAAGACGGAGACTGCAATGAAGGGAAAGACTGATGGAGGAGAAGTGCATGGAAAAAAGAAAGAGGTGAAAGAGGGAGGAACAGTTTACCTGACTTCTCCTTCAAAGCTCCCGTCCCAACTGTCACAGCTGCATCTTGTGTCTATTAAACACGTCCATCATGGTGTCAGCAGGAAAAGTGTTTCATTAATTATACATCACTTTTCTGCCCCAGACTCACACGGTCATCAAACACACACACACACACACACACACACACACACACACACACACACACACACACACACACACACACACACACACACACACACACACACACACACACTTTACTTTGTAGTATATTCTAACATCAAACCACCAAGTCCGAACTCTTAAACATCTATTTAAAGAGAAACAATCCCGTCACTTGATAAAACCTCCTCACTCACAAGGTCCTTATGAGGTTCAGTCCATTTTTCATATCCGTCTTTATCCTTCATCTAAACAACTGAGTCTAAAGATGTCTCCAATTGAATTCTGGCAAAAGAAAATCCCCACAACAAGATGCTGCCCTTAATCAGCATTGATTCTATTTCTATCTTGAGAGAAAGGATTTGAGTGGAGAGGCAGAGATCCACTTTGTGACGTCACAAGCACAGTGTGATTTTTTAAAACGCTGCTGAAACGCTGATCCTGATAAGCAGCTGCATGGGAGAATAAATGAATGAGACACAGATGCACTGATGGACTTTGCCTCAAGGCGTCTGCAGACTTCTCACAATGATAACAGCGACTGAAGTCACAGGCTAGGACTTAAGTTAAACACTATCAGCGTGCGAATGTCGCAACTGGGGTTCGAAGCAGAACGAGGAACCGAACGCAGATGCAGTGAAGGACTTACGGGAAGATGCAACCAGGCAGCTGGAAACACAGGGAGGCAGGAGCACACAACTGGACGACTGGAGGAACACGAAGGCAGCAGAACCACAAGCGACAACAGAGCGAAGGAAGCACAGAGACTAAATACTCTCAGGAGGGAGCACGATAAAACAGGTGAAACTAATTAGAGAGGGGGCAGACGAATCACCGAAGTCCAAGGAGAAACAATCGAGACGGCGTCGTCCATCTGAGCCTCTCGGAAAAGACAATGGCGCTCAGGAGGAATCAGGCCAGACTGTGGAGGCGTCATTCATTCACGGTTCATTCGTTCATTTTGTCGCAGGAAGACGACAGGAACAGGTGACTTTGAAAAAGTTTTTAGAAACGATTAAAGATATGTTGGTTTCACGTTGTTCAAGTTTCGTACGTGGAAAAGGTAACAGATGCTTGAAAGCTGAAAGTATGATTGAAATGCGTCTAATGGCATCATTTGCAGTTAATCTAAAACTAATTATTTTGCCGTTTTACTTTATTCATTGTATTAATTGTCTCTGCACGGTTTGTTTTCCTTGTTTTACCCGACTTTCTCCCTCTGGTTTTACCGACTTCAAAACAACTCACCTCTTTTGTTATTTTATATTTTTATCTTTGTTTACCTGCCTGTGGTGACTCGTCATTGTAAATTTATGGAAGAGACAACAGCGTTTCCTCAGTTCCTCTTATTGTTTCTGCTCTGTGTGTGTGTGTGTGTGTGGAGGGTTTTTATTGTTTTAATTGTGTTTTGTTCGATTGTTTGTCCAATTGATCGATAATTCAAATAAAAATATACATTTATTAGGATGTTGCTCATCAAAGACGACTAAAATAAAAAGTTTGAGATGATATTTGATTCTAACGTGGAGCCAAGGACAGTTTAAAAATCCACTTTCTAAATGTCGTCCCCCCTCACAAAGATAGAAATGCAACATGCACACACACACACGCACACACACACACACACACACACACACACACACACACACACACACACACACACACACACACACACACACACACACACATTATAACCATAGTGATAGTTGAATTGTTTCTGGCAGCCGTGCAGATTTTGATTGATTTCTCATTAAATGTGTTTTTGTGTCGATCTGGTTTGGACGCGGAGCCAATTTCACATAAACTTATTTTAATCTTTGCCCCAAACACACACACACATGCAACAACAAACACACACAGAAACACACAATGCACAACAAAACTACCACCAACAACGTGCCACAGCGTTTAAAGTGTCTACACACATGCACTTCCTGTGGGAGACGTTACACAGCATCTGCTTTACTCCTGACATTTACACACACACAGTCCCACACATTCAAATTAACAAGGTACAGTTTCTATAGATTTAAAGTCTCCCAGTTTGAAAGTGGTTCTCCAGAGCAGGACCCGGGGCGCCGGGGGCAGGCGACCTCTCCGCAGCCCGGCAGTCGTTTCCCATCATGACCCCGTTGCCCCCGGGGGCCGGCGCTCTTTGATTGTGTCAGAGCTCCCAGTCCCACTAATTGGCTATCTGGCACGGCAGATGACTTTTAATTGATTCGGACGAGTGGTAATTGGAAGTCTTTGGGAAGCAACAGCTCACAAGCTAAACGAGAATACCAGAGGGAAGAGAACAATGAGGGAGAGAATAATAATTATGTGGATGGCGTTACTCTAAAGGGCACAGGTTTGATTCCACAGGAAGCTGAGGGGACGGGTATCGGGAGGAACAGAGCAAGGAGCCAACTTTTACTTTCTCACTTTTAAACACTGGCAAAAAGCCAAACTTTCAATGGCGTAAATTCAAACTTCAGGTATTTAAAAAATGTGTATGTGCATAATTATTCATGTTTAAATTGTCTAACATGTGCAATAGAGTTTGTACATTTCCCTGCATCTGTATTTCTTCTATTTTCTGTACCATGGTTTCCAAACAGTAGAGATGGACGACAACATTCACACTGTTACTGACGAGGCACCTGAAGCAGTAAAAAAGAAAAGTGGAACCTCAGAAGACAAATTCCACAACCTGCCGATGTTACAAGATTGGATTTTGCGAGGAGCTCGTGTGATGTATGATATTAAATGGATTTGATCAATGCTTGTCCCAGAGGGATCCTGGTGAAATGAATAGCTCCTCCAAATTAAATGACACAATAAGTCAAACATCTAAATACACTGAAGAACACAGACCCAGAATATTTGCAGATGTTATCCACACCTGCAAAGCGACATATATACGCTCACAGCAGCTGGAGAACAGATTCAGGTGCTCTACCTGTCCTGCCCTTCCTCTGCTATTTGGATCCTGCTAATTCCAAACCTTTGCACCTATTTACAGAACAAAAAAGACAAAAACTTCTTTCCAATTCACACTAAAAATAGTTCACGTTGCAAAAGCATTTCCCTCAAAACAAAGCACAACACACATTAGTGGGGGATGAATGTCATTTCTGAGAGATAATTAGTAAAGTAATAAAACACAGACTCGAACTGTACCCACTGTGGAAGATTAGCTTCGTACACGTTATGGCACAATCCTCTTTGAGCGACTTAAACTTTGTCATTACACGTCTACATGCGGATTTCTCTCCACACGCAGGGAGGAGGAGCTATTGTTTTTCGGAAAGGGAAAGAACAAGATAAAGAGGAGACAGCGAGACGGAAAGAGTGAGGACGAGGAAGAGGTAGAGGCGGACAGAGAGGACGGAGGAGAGAGACCCGGTGAGAAAGAGATACAGGAGAGGAGAAGAACGGAGGGGTGTTGAAAAGGAGGAGGCCACACACACACACAATGAGGAGGAATGAAGTGTTTGTGTCACACTGACATACAAAGGCGACTGGAGAGTAATCAGGCATATGGCAGGTGCAGCACGAGGAGAATAACAATGTGCTCACATACATTTAAAAATGAAATCCACGCTACCAGCTTAAGACACAACACAATGCAGATACTGACGGAGCCCTGACTGTTCACCGCGAGCAGATAAGGACGTCGTCTCGCTCGGAGAGATCAGAGATGGAGGAAACGCTGATTTGGGATCATTCAGAAAATGCTGAGTTGGTGGATTCTTCCTCAAACGGATAACACGAGTCTCCAAATCTCTTTGTCCGCGTGGGACTTGGTTTCTATTGAACCGGTGGAGAAAGCAGGATTCTGATTGTGTACCTCACTCGGCCTGTTGATTATTTAACTTGGTGAATAAAGTAAATTAAAGGACTGCAGAGGAAAACTGGTTGAAAGTGGAATACACTACGGTTGAATGGGGTGTTTGAAGGGCCGGATGGTCACTACCGATACATCACATAGAGAAATGGGAAAACACTTCACTTAACGGCCACGTGCAAAATGAAGGGGCGAGGCCAAGTGGTTATGATCACGCAAAAACTACCAAACAGATTTAAATGAAACCAGGTGAATTTTGGTGCGTTTCCAGATCAGGACCCAGATCCAGGATCCCCCCCCCCCCCCCCCCCCCCCCCATGTTCTTTAACTGCCTCTTTTCCAACATGTTCCTCCAGATCACAAGGACTAATGAGGCTCTATAGAAAGAAGTGGAGATGTACAGCATGTGCCAATTAACATTATGTCTCATCCATCTATCTAAATAAATAATAAGAAATCTTGTATAAGTCCACACACACACACACACACACACACACACACACACACTTCCACCTCTCATGACTCAGTGACCTTTTGATCCAGGTCAAACAGGTGCTCTGCTGCCATGGGAACCGTGACGCGATCTTGTGTTTCCATGGTGCCAGTCGGTGCTCAGGTCCCACCCACTGCTCGGTGGACACTTGTCTGTCACCCACAGCTTCTCTGTGAGGATGTTGAAAGTGGATCTAAGAGTTTTAAGAGGTGGCACCAAATAAAAACCGCCTCAATCTCTTTTTATAAGTGCTCAGGGTCATTTCGAGTCATCTATTTATAGACGTCCCTGAGACGTTTTATTTTCATTTTACTATTTCAAGGCAGTGAGATCAGGGCAGTTACAGTAGGGACAGTTAATGTGGATCCAAATAAAATAAACCTGAGCTGCTCAGACTTTATATTGTATATTATAATATGGATAATAATTACAACAAATCTCCACGTTTGCATTTACCTGTTTGCTGCTGTTTTACATCTACAGCTGCAGACTCAAAATAGGATATTTTAATATTTGTATTTACATTTCCGTGGCCTGGTGATGAATTTTACTGCTGATGTGTTTTTGATGTCTCCTGCTGCTGCTCAGTAAACAGTGACTCTACGTTAACGCCTGGATCAAAATAAATCTGAAGGCTGAGGGAAAGTCTGCTCCCTCTGAAATGAATCACGATTAACACGCGAGGTTAATGTATCTGCAATAACACGATGGCTTTTTGACAGGTTTCTGGATTAAAATGTAACTCAGCGCCAAGTGTTACAGCAGAAAAACAGGGAGATTGTGTATTTTCAACCTTTTCATCCTGAGTGAGGTTAATGCTCAGCAAAAAACACGCTGCTTTAAATTCCCTGCATCGCTCTCACTCCCAGTGGGAATCCTTAAAGTACGACTCCAGTTTTCCGCTGGGACAATTAGCAGCTGAAGGAGAAGAGAATGTGTCTAATTAACTTTTCACTTTATAATTGGCTCCCATCTTGTTTGGGATATGAAATGGCAACTTTACTTTGCGGTTGCCCCCCCCCCCCCCCGGTGCCCCAGCCCTCCACCTCAGTGGATTCTTATTCCGGGCACATCCATGGGTGTAATTCGGGAGCGCTGTCACTAGGGAGCTCTGCCTGCTGTTTGTTATACATAATTGAATTCTTCATGGAACAAAAAGCAACAACAACAAAATAAGGTTATAGTCGAATTTCTCATGGAATTTTCTTTCAAACTGTCGGCCCCTGATTGTTGTTTGGGAAGATATTCATATCATATAATGGAGAATTTCTATAATATGTCATCAAATACAGAGAATATTATGCAACTGATTATTCCAGAAACGTGTCTGTAGTTAGCAGATCTCAGGATGTGCTCATCTTATCAGCTCACACTCGACACAGGGGAGAAGGCTGCTAACGTTGCATTAGCTCGGACACAAAGGGTGAGAATTAACATGAACGTTAATCATTATCTTTGGAGACGTATATATATAACACACTAGAGGAAAGAAACATTGAAAAAGCATCATATGTCTCCGTTGAATGTGAATCAAAAACGCGATTCTGCACTTTCATATGATCAGATCGGTGCTATTGACCCTAAGTATGTTTATTGCAACCTTGGTAACGTCCCCGCCTCTATTCTCGCCCGCAGTCATTGGCAGCGGACATTTTGAATCTCGTGACAACATTTGACTC
This sequence comes from Verasper variegatus, assembly GCA_026259375.1. Lineage (NCBI taxonomy): Eukaryota > Metazoa > Chordata > Actinopteri > Pleuronectiformes > Pleuronectidae > Verasper > Verasper variegatus. The sequence continues at coordinate 2,069,168 of CM048044.1, read as the reverse complement.
GTGGGTGATGTATCAGACGATGAGGGTTAATACGCCGGGTTTGCACAGGAACCTCGGGAGTCATCGCTTCACCGAATCCAGAGTGAACGCGAAAGGCCATAAATTGCACTTGAGAGCTGCGCTTTGTACGTGAGCAGCAGGATGTGATATGTGCTGCAGGGCTCTGAAAGGAGCCGTATAGAGCTAATAAGACACAGTGCGGTGATTTAGGAGACGACTCTCGTGCCTCTCAGGCTAATTATCCTGGTCTCGGTACGTCTAAACCTTTCTGTTTCCTTTCCGTCAAACACTCCGAGTCTCCACTTCCACTTCCTGCTTATTCCCTCATTGCTTAAGTCTTTTTTTCCATTTGCCTGTTACTGCTCCCCTCTTATTAGACTAAATTCCCTTCCCTGTGCTAAACTCTATGATCTATACACCTTTTTCCCTGAGTTTGTTTTGCTTATTATGCCTCTAAGGAAGTGTAGGAACTCCATTAGGCTTTTGTTTAACTGTGTATGTGTAACATGCCCCCGTTACCAAACAGCCTGATGGACCACAGATTACTGTTGCCGCAGTAAAGACGTGTTTTTTGTCGCTAATTTCGAAACATTACCTGCAGCTACACGTCGTGAGCCAGCGCTGTTTACACGGCGTAATTGACATCTTGCATGTTAGCCTCCTTGTTGTGATTTGATGCTTTGCAAAGAACCCAGATGTATCAGGCAGGTTGTGAGGTTGTAAATTAATGTTGCCCTGAAGACAACAGAACAGCATTGACTCCTAATGGAAACGGTAGATGACTGTAGAAGCATTTTCCCACAAACTAACAGGTAGCAGTAAAATAGAGGTTATATAACTCGGTCGTAGGTGGAGGAAGTGTGAGGTTCAGACCCCAGAGGTGATGGATGCTGATGAACAAGTCAACAAAAGACCTTTAACACGGGAGGCTCCTGTCCAGACCACAGCTTCCTGCCGAACATCGGTCACGCTACAGACTCAAAGCCTTGACAGCAACTCTGTTTATTTGCTAGAACCACAGACATTGACCAACAATTCTGTAGTTGCCATGCCAACAAGGACTCTGGAAGAAGGGATGTAGACGGGAGGTGCAGCGTTTTTATCTGTATTTAATGTATACTGTAAATGTAGAACCACAGATTTCCTTGGTGATAGTTGAAGGTAGTTAAATGTGCTACAACTGGTATAAAACGATGTTGGGTATTGAAATGACTTTTTACTATGCAGACTTTATGACAGTGGATGGAAATCCAGGGTTTTACAGAATCACGTGTCTGGACAAAGGGTTTGTTGCTGTCTGAGCACTTTGGTCACATGACTGTGCAAAGACACACGCATTGCATTAATATTGGGAAGTCACACATTTGGGGGTTTGCTAATCCATCGGTTTTGTGCGGCAGCCAAACTATTATAGGAAATTAAAACATGTTGATACACAACGTTGAGAAAATGTTAATAGACATTTTAAAAGACACCAATCCTGGATCTCCACATCTTTTTCCTCCCACTGCACATGTCGCTCCTCTTCCTGACCACTGCCTGTGATCATTAATCATTAACGCTGAGAAGCTGAGTCATTTGCAGGTGAAAGTTCTGGACAGAAACTGCAGGAAACTGGTTTTCAGTCCACAAACATCCGCTTCTCTCTCTCTCTCGTCTCTGAGATTCAAGCCTTTCCCAACTTTCTCTCCTCCTCATTTCAATCCATCATCCTCCCTCTCTCTCTCTCTCTCCCTCCCTCCCTCCATCATTGTCTCCCTGCGCCTTCCATTAATTCAAGCTCCCACAATCCCTGCAGCTCCTTCCCTCTCATCTGTTTCCTTGGCCCGTTCGCTCCCTATGGTCCCTATTACAGAGGAGAAGAGAGGATGTTTCTCCTCCTCGGGGCAGCGATGATCACGCGATGTTAAATCTCGGAAACAACAGCAAAGCTGGGGACACACACATACTGTACATACTGTATATAGGCAGCAACTGTATGCAGATGAGTGCACGGCAACACTCTGCTCAGATTCACTTGTTACTGTATGTTAATCTGCCTGTTGACTGTTGGAATATATGCATCCTCGTTTATTTTTCATTATCATGCACAAACACGTCTGCTGTTCTCTGCAGAGTCGATGGAATCCATTAGATCACCGCGCATCCCATCAGCAGCTGCACAGTCAATTCTGAGGTTTATTATTCTTTAGACTTGATTCTGTCCAGTCGCCCCCTGGTGGGCCGATCACAACGACTGTGATTGGCCCACGTGGTGACGCCTCAGAGATCTCCTCTCTTCTGTGTCCACAAACACACAAGTCTGCATCACATCTTAAACTCAACAGGCTTACAGAGCTACATTACAGAGTAAGAGCTGTTTTCACCAGGAGTTAATGTCTCCATGCAGCCAAACGGTTGATTTGCTCCTGATGCCACACTAATCACCGCAGTTTACCATCAACAGAGTCCACTTTGGAAAGTGAGGGCTCAGAAAAACTTTCAAATTACAGAGACTGACGGAGAATAATCTCTAATGAGCAGCTGATTCGGGGCCATGTTCCCAAAAGTAAGTAAAATTAAAATAAATAAGGCAAAATGACCTGAAAATGCTTCTCATTAAAATCTCATTTCCAAATTATTTTTAATGATCATAACTTTCAATTAAAGGGTTAGAACATTAGGGTTATGTGTGTGTGTGTGTGTGTGTGAGAGAGAGAGAGAGAGAGAGAGGCACATAAGTGTGTGTGTGTGTGTGTGTGTGTGTGTGTGTGTGTGTGTGTGTGTGTGTGTGTGTGTAATGAAGACAGGGTGCCTCATTAATACTGGTCATTAACAGGTCCTGGGGGCTGAGCCAGCAAGAACACACCACCCGGGCTAAAGGAGACACCAATTTGAAACTCTCTCTCTTTCCTCTTCTATTGTAACGTCTCTCTCTCTCCCCCTCTCACTCCCCGTCCGCCCATTTGTCTCTGTCCTTCTGCACTTTTTCCAGGTCCTAGAGCTGTTTTTCTCGTTCGAGATGGAATTACCAGAGAGAGCGGGAAGAGGCTGGGGGAATGGAAGGAGAGGAAACCAACATAGAAGATGAGAATCAAGATAATTCTGAATGGAGGAGGAGGAGAGAAAAGACGAGGTAAAGCACAGAATCAACAGACGGGCAAGAAGCAATTCAATTAAAACAAAATCAAAAAAAGTTTATCCTGCTCTTTTGTTTCAGTGCACCGTTAACTCGTTAAACCAGACAGGGTACGTCTCTGCGTGTCGGGCGGTAATGGGCAGAATTTATAGTCACAGGGAGGAAGTGAGAAAATTGCAAGAGGCATTAACATTGGATGCAAAATTCATAAACGACCACGAGTGCAGGCACCAAACAGCTGGAATTGTGTTTTCGATGGGGCCTCAAAAGAGACACTGCACTTAAATGTGTTTTTGAACTAAATCGTACGACTGTTCTTTGAGAAAACACATTAAATGCTGAGTGTTAATGTAACTTTCATTACCAAACTCTCTTGGGTCTTGCAGGACTATTATCGAGAGAGTCATTTATATAGATATGTAAAGGTTGACAGCCTCTAATCAACGGGTGAATCTGGGAAGCCGTGCTCATTTTCAAATCTAAGCTGAACCCAAAACCCCTAAACTGTCTCTCAGCCGTCTCTCTCTCTCACACCCGCCTGAAGCCCGTGCCAGCGGTTCAAACGGCTCGAGACGACCGTGGTCTTCGCCGTCAGGAAGCTCAGGAGGCAAGAGGCCCTTTTAACTCATGCGATATTTCTTTTGCAAAAGTTTGTGAGGATGAAGTTCGGCCAAACCAAACCAAGAAGAGTTTGATTCACATTTAATTTCAGAATCAAAGTTTAAATTTGGCCCATTCGTTCATCCTGGTCGTGAATCAAAAGAAAAACCAATAAAAGGAACTCAAGACTCAATAAGGTTTTCACCTGCGTGTGGTTTAATAATCCACGTCTCGCTACACACTGTCCCTGTCTTGTCGTTTCACTCTATTAGCTGCTGCCATGACCCACTTTCTTTAGAGGAAAAGTTTTATTTGAACTTTTCGGGGAGGAGGGCTGAGGCAGGGGCCTGGTCTGTGGAGGGAGGACGGAGGAAGAGCGAGGAGAGGAGAGGAGATGGGGGCCTGAGATGACAGGACAGGGGGGAGACTTGGGACCCCATGAGGACAGGAGACAGGAGAGAGAGGGGGATAAACAGAGGAGCATGATAGAGGAGCGCTCGCCTTTTGGGAGTAGTGTAATCTGAAAGCAAGAGAGCAGCTCCGAGAAGGGCCAGCTGATGAAATCTGACAGAAAGAAGGAAGACGAAGGGATGACGAAGGAGAAACGTGGAGTGGAGACCACTAAGAGTTGTGGACGGATCATTAAAAAACGGCTCCGAGTGTTTGTCTCTTCCTCTCGCTGATCCTCTCCGAGGAACGAGCTTCTTTGTGAATTTCCTCATCTTGTTTACTTTCCTATAAACTCAGTCTCACTCTCACACGGCTCCTGCCTCTGTAAAAATTACATCAGACTCCACGACCACATCTTTTCTGATCCACTGATCCTTTGAAGCGTCCGAAGGTTGCGCACGCTAACCAACGAAGCATCGTGAAATCTGGAAACCCTGCATGAACCCTCACGAAGACCCAGACGCAGCATCTTACTGACAACGATTAAACAGTTGAATCTGAAGATTATACTACATTAATATTATTGGACGTTTTCTGTCAGTAAAAGACGCACGAATGAAGCAGCTGATTCAAGTATGAGTTTAGTTCTTGGCATGAATTAAAACTGTGGCTCTATTAATATCATGACTTGTTGCATTTCGCCAAATAAGTTATCCCAGATTCATCCATCACATTTAAAAGCTAAATATCTCACCATACATCACATCACTGGGTTTGAAATGATATTACAGATGGATTTATTGTGTGTGGAAGACGAAGCTCCACCGGATGCACTGTAGTCTGTGAGGACTTAATTAAGGCTTAAGGCTTAATTCATTTCCAGCTAATTTGATGACATGTAATTACATTTATGTGGGAACTGTGTCTCCAGGTCCATTAACTGATGACTGACGATGGGAAATGTTCCGATGTTGTGATTTGACCATTTCTTCAACTTGAGCCCCCGATACCTTCTGATTCAGTCATTAGCAGACGATGACTCACGCAAATCTGTGTGTGACTCATGCAGATGTTTTTTCATGAGCTCGTCTTTGCACTAATCAAGCAGGATGAGGTTACCTCATCGAGGGCACAACCGAGGGAGGAGACCAGGTAACTGTATGATATGATAACTAGTGAAGACCCGTCTGATTCGCCAGGCGTCAGACATGAAGTGCACGTGTGACTCACAACATGAAAGTCTCTATTCTTGCTTTATGTGGTCACAGATGTTGGAGGATGCAGAATCCTGAGAGTTAAAGAGTTGCATGCTGCAAACACAGAAACTCCACCCCCCCAGTAAAGAGTACATTGTGCTGTTAACAGGGCAGAGAAGAAATTCCAGGTAGGGACATTCAAAATATAAGGAACAGTGTGAAAGCAAGTACAGATACTATATATATATATATGCGTGTGTATTGCTGAGTAAAAGAGAAAAGTACCTGAAAATAAATCTATGAGATAAAGTAACGATGCATGAAAACTGTACTTCATTTGTACTTGAACTTACAGTAAGAGTAAATGTACTTTGTTACAGCCGAACACTGTCCAACCTGCAGTGTGTACTTTATCTGTATAGTTCACTTCCTGTAAAGGTCAAAGGTCATTGTCTTGTAATCAGCCTGTCGACAGGAGTCAGAAGCTGAATGACTCATCTGCTTGTTGGATGATTTCTGTCTTTTCCAGCTGCTGAAGCAGAGCTGGTGGAAATCAGGTCCCGACTGTGGCAGTGTGAGAGAAACGACTACAACACACCGTTCATTTTTAATTCCTTCAGAAGCATCACACTGGTGCTGAATATTAAAAACAGCAGGAGGCAGCGGCTCCTCCTTCATCCATAGTGAAGACTATGACCTCATTCCTTCAGCTGTGGGGTTACATCACTGTCCAGGTGACATCAGGTCGTTTTATTAAACAACTGAATCGAGTACAAAAAAGTATAAATGTAAAAAATATATAAATAGGAAATGTTTCAGCTTCGTGGTTTATTACATGTTAATTTAACCATGTACCATCTACTGTTATTTAAATATTTCCATTGTCCACAGGATAAGATACAGTTTATTGTTTTTGGAGAAGATTGTGCCATCGTCCAAAGTCGTGATCGAGAGAACGTCCGTCTTTACAACCTGATCTTCTGAGTCTGATTCATCCGTTAAAACAAAAGCCTGTCAGCAAGTTGTTCAGATTGTAAATCAATAGAATCAAGATTTCTAATGTCAAATTTAATATATATATAATGATTTATTATATAACATCATAGATTTAAGTAGTTTAAATCCTTTACAGGCCACACTGTCACAGCTGGCTGCTGGATGACAGTTATCAGTTATAAATAAAACTGTGCTTCTTATTGTTTCCTGGTAACTTCCTGAAACCCTATTTAAGTAAAAAATTCGAGGAGAATATTATTAATGTGTGTTTTTGTCCTAGTTTCCCTGAATCAATGCAACTTAGGCTCTAATTTCCTCCTGGTACCTGGACCCTGGATTCTCTGGAGCATCGTATTCTATTGTCTAGTCTCATATTTGAGGCATTTAGCTGCATCTTTCTGTCATGTGAGGAAACTATAACAGCACATCTGCATGATATCAGTGACTGTGGATGAGCACTGTTGGGTTCAGCGAAGCCTGATAACTCGAACTCGAGCCTGACTGTGACAGCCTGTCAAGCCTCTGGCAGCATCAGTGCGACAACACCACAACAGTTTATCAAACAAAGACATTTATTTACATAGATCTATTTACACTCGCAGCTTATCTCCTTCTCTCGCCACCTGTTTTTCGGGATGTTTTCCTCCCACAACCTCGCTCCACATATTGGGTTGTTAAAATATTTGCTCACCAGATGTTAAACTGGCAGCTAATTGGGCTCCGAGAGAGAAGATTGTTCAAAGCTGTGGACCTTTTGTCCCGGGAAGATAGAACGTGCTCCTCGTGCACAGCGAGGCGTATCGGTTTAATGTTGCTTCCTTTAAAAAGGCCGACCTTTGGCTAAGTCATTTAAATATGTAAATACGTGCTTCATCGTCGTCGGCGTAGAAACACACGCAAGTGCCATCTCCATTAACCATTGGGACCATTGGCCGCCTCTCTGTCTCACACACGCCAAAGCCTCCAGCTCTTTGTAACGATTCTGCTGAGGTGATAAGTGTGATTTGTCATTTCACAGATGCGGCGTTCTCGCCTTAAGGGCTGCGGGAGCGCCCACACCAGTTCTCACACATGCACCGGCTCAGCACGCGTCTCCATCATCCCCACAGCCTCCACGCGTCGTGCCAAAGTGAGTCTGGCCGGGTGTCCGCTCTGCCCATGTACAGGCTCGCTCTCTCTCCCTCTCTCTCTCTCTCTTTCTCTGGGGCAGCCATGACAAGAAAAGTCTGCTGCGCGCTTGATGGATGGCAGTGACCCTGAGCGACAAGAGGCAGCAGGAGGAGAGGTGCAGCACATTAAAAGAAGGAAAGAGAAAATATAGCAGAGAGGAGAAGGATATATAATAGACCAGGTTTGCCATTTTCCATCTGAGAATACAATGGGAGAATCTGAGAGAGGGGGGGAAGTTATGGAATCACACGCTGCCATCCCATAATTTATGATTGCAGTGGAGTCGCTCTGCAACTCAGAATCACCAGCGCTCTCTTCACTTGAGCGAATAATGGCGCATGAATAAAAAAGCGGCTGACTCCTGCAACATTGTTCTGTGATTACTTTGAAATCCATGAATAGTCTCAGTGTCCCTTCTGCAGAACTTTGCATTGTGGCAGGTCATCACTTTGGATTCTGAAAATTCTCCCGATGAATAACAACAACAACAACAACAACAACACGTACGAGATTCAGATCAGACCTGTAGAGAAGAAACTCAGATTTTCCACTGAAAGTCATGAAAAGTGATGACAGTGAGTTTTGCTGCATGTATGAATGTGTGCAGGTAAATTTAAACAAAAATAAAATCATTAATATCAGGTTTTATTATCTAACTTCTCTGAAAAAGTTACAAAAACTAAATAAATTATAATATGGGAATAAACAATTACTGCCTCTACTGCCACAGTTTGGAAAATTAAAGAGCTTTTTAAGTTTGAAACGGTTCATTATTGTTTCACTTGTTTGACTTTCCAGCGTGAAATATTTCCAAATTGCTGATATTTTAATGAGCTCTGGCCGACGCCGCGCCACCAGAAATCCCTTCTTCTTCACCACAGCACGACTGCGCTTTTGGAGCAGCGAAGAAGAATTGATTTCCTGGACGAGAATATTGCGAGTTTTATCTGGGTAAAAAGTTCTGGTATCAGGTCGGTACATAGATTTGTGCACTCACCGAGGATCAGAGGGGATTTAAGATGCTGGTGTCAACATCACAACGTCTCAAATAAAAATAAGAAATGTTAATTTGTTAGTTTTTTTCCATCGATTGATAAAGTACATTTACGTTTGACACTTGGAAGCAAAACTATTTATTCTGTTGTAAATAAATGCTGCTCTTTGTGTCATTTGATTTGTCTGTGTTACCATGATGTGATTTCATGACCTGCACTGTTTTGTCGCCTTAGTTTGAAGACCTGATTGAGTTTAGGGGCGTGCAAGTAAATAATGAAAGTTCAACGACAGTCTAACAGTTCAAACTCCTCAAGATTTACAGCTGATGATTCCACAATAGAGAGAAAACAGTTAGAGACAAAAAGTACTCAGTCATGTAAACTGCTTAAAACGCCCAGAGGCACCTGCACCACCTCCATTTTACACTTTGAGATGTGGATAAACAGTTTACCCTTCATTACACCTCTGACGTTACAGCAGCGCACACTGGAGCTCCTACTCCAGATTAATGTCCTAATATTTACAATGAGATGGGATGGAAAACACATGAGAAGGGGAGGGAGGTGGTGGAATGATTAGTAGCTCAGATATGAATCATTACTATCCTGTGAAATGTGATAGGGAAGACGGGAGATAGAAAAGAAAGAGAGGGAGCACTTGGGGTGAGTCATTATGCGGATGTGAATTAATGCCCTGCTGGATGAATGTATCAGGGACCAGTCGGAGGAAGAGGGGGAACGACGAGGGCCGATGGGAAGAGAGAAACAGACGAGGGGAGGAGAACGAGAGACGCAGAGGAGGGGGCGAGAGAGAAAGTGACGGCAGAATCAATTAAGAGACAGAAACATCGGGGGAACTGAGAGAAGACGGGACGAGGAGAAAGGTGAGAGAGACTGAGGTTGACAGAGGAGCTGAAGTTTGAAGTTGGCAGTGAAAATCAAAACTGTAGATCCAAGGAAACCAACATATTTCCAAGCGTCATCTTGTTTCCTTACACGGTGGATAAAACCTCCTTTTGTCGTCTTTTCCACGGAGACTGACAAAACTGACACTCGCTGTATATTTGAGGATGTTGTGATTGATGGCTTTGACATTTCCCTTCCTCCTGCTTGGCCGTAAACTCCCAATGGAACCGTTCTGGTGAAAATCACTGTTAGATGTCGTTTGTGTAAGACTTTAAGAAACAGCGTTCACACTCCAATGACCCCACAACACAGACCTACAACCAATTAAACTGCAGAAGGAAAAACTGAGAGTTATCTGTCCGGGGGGGGGGGGGGGGTTAGGGCCAAACTTCTCAGTTCATAATCATCACGACTAAAACGTTTACAAACTCCTGAGGTTTAGTTAAAAGTTAAAACTGGCGTTAAACGAAAACAGCGCCTTGATCGCCCCCTGGTGGTTTGCTGCAGTATAAGTCATAAACCCTGCCTCTGCTATGCTAACAAATGGAACATGGATATCTGTGTGTGTGTGGAAATGTCAGGAAATATTATTTAAGGTATATTTATACAGTATGTCATATACATAATCTACAGAGCTTTTACAGATACTGAAGAATAGAGACAAAGAAATGAGTCATCTATTTTAATGGATTTTATTTTGGAAGCCTTTCTGAAAAGTGACACAGGAAAGGCAGGTGAGGACAGATGAGAGGAAAGTGACAGCTCCGTCTCCGGTGATCTCACAAATGCTATCAGACGTAAATCTGGAGGCAAAGCAAAAGTGAAAAGAGACATTTATCTTCTACCGAACCAAAGGTTGGAGAATCTGAGTTTTACACCTCAGCACCGGTCCCACCACGGTGAGTCTGTGACCCGGAGACGAGCGCGGAGACCTCGGCCAACCACCGAGAGATGACACAAAGAGACAGGGAAGATATCAAGACATGCACCTGAGACCGAAATGCACAAAGACAGAGACGGACATGGAAAAGAGACAATGTAAAGTGGTGAAGGAGTCAGGAGATCGAAGGCCATGGAAATGAAAACAAATGAAAGAGGGAGGAAAAGCGGAGCGATGAGACGAGTCTGTCGAGCAGCTCCAGTCCACCGGGTGAATTCCTGGCTCGTGTTTCACATGTCTTTGGCGTTACAGCGATTTGGACGGTGATTCTGACAAGACAACATGGAGACGCAAATAAACCGAGAGCTCGACACGCCGACGGTGCTGAGCAGGAGGAAGAACAAGGAAAAGGAACGATGTAGAGGAGGGAGGGAGGAGGAGGAAGAGGTAAAAAAAAACGAGAAAGAAGAATGAAGGAGAGAAAGATCAGGAGTAAAAAACAACGAGTGAAGCAATGAAATATATTGAGGTTTGAATCCTAATCAACATTTTAGTTAACGAACAGAGACAGGCTGTATTTGAATGATCTGAGCAAGTGGTCTGAATCTAGTTTTATAGATTATAAGAAGATAAAAAGTTGCTGTATCCGGGGGCATAGTTCAAAAAAGTTTGACTTAGTTTCGACACTTAGTCCCTTAATAAATCATTAGTGTGTTTTGAGTGTAACGTTCATTTTATACTTACACAGGCTGATTTTCCAGGTAGTGGGAGAAACTGGAGAAAATGGTTTCAGCACGTTTCTATTCGCTAATGAGCACAAGTTGCTGTTTCCCATTGACACTGACAGGACCAATTAAAATCTTGACCTGATGGTGGCACTAGAGGTAAAGTGAGTAACATTCATCCCGTGAAGAATATTAATCATTGAACCAAATATCACGGCAAACCATTCCAACATGTAAAGGTCTCGGGGGAACCAGAGAGGAAAGAGGAAAGGATTCATCCTCAGGGGACCATGAAAGATTCTATAAAATATTCATGGTAATCCAGCGAGAGTCTTCAAGTCGACCTTAAGTCCTTTAAAACACCTGTCCTGTAATCCTGTCCTCCTGGGTCCAGAATCACTCGTCACGCATCAGTTTCTCTCACATGTAAGATGTGAATTTAATACTTTCTAAACTCTGAGGTTACGTCACAAGTGCTTTTAGATAAATTATGTAAATTCACATCCTCTGAATTAACGCGTGAGAGAAAACGCTGTTAGTGTCGTATGGGATTATTTAAAGAAAACTGTCTGAAGTTGAAATAATGTGCAAGTAACAGAGGAATAAAGTGAAGCAGGATTTATGAATCCTGCTTCAGTCAAGCCCAGTCCACTGCAATCATAAATTATGGGATGGCAGCGTGTGATTCCATAACTTCCCCCCCCCTCTCAGAAACCCAGTCAAGCGTTAGATCTTCTTCTCCAGAGATTTGGACTTTTACTCTCTAATGAGTTAAAATCAAAACAAACTGAGGAACCGCTCGATAAAGAGAAACTTTAAAAAGACACTTAAATCCCACCGACACTGCTACAGTAAATAAAGCTGACACCAACGAACCATACGACAGTAAAACAACAGTCTGCGTAGACAATGATTCCCAAACTAAAGGGTTAGAAGCCGCTGGAGCAGCAGTGGAAACAGAAACTCCTCTGGGAGCAGCGAGCAGGAGACGAGGAGCAAATTAGAGGAGAGGGAAAGAAATATATGAACGGAAAGAGGGAGGGAAAGAGAAAGAGAAACATTGTTTTGGAAGATGACGTCGCTCCGTGTGGTCGGGAGGAAGGAGGAGAGAGGGGGGGGGTGTTTGAGCAGTCACGACTTTACGAGGACGACCATGGAGGCTTCAGAAAGAGCTCGTTGTGTGGATCCACGCGGGACGATGTAAAAGGGCACAGCTGCCATTAAGTGACGGGGGGGGGGGGAGATAAGACATGAGAAGTGAGACGAGGGAAGTCATTTATTCCTTCACCTCTTTTATTCGGTTTGATCACGTTCGGGCTCTTTCTCTCCGTTCCACTCTGCTCGTCTTTCATTCCCGTCACGTGGGTGAACTTTGACGGCTCGAATGACCATTACATTTTCATTAGCTCCGTGTCAGGTATACATTTTAATTTTCACCTTTTTCCCCTGATAATTGAATTGCTTGTGGCTGGGGAGCGGTTTATTAAAAGTCTTCCCTTCTCTCCCGATGAGGACATTTACTTTTATTTTTTTGCAATTTCACATGTTTAATTTCGGCTGAGCTGTTTGTTCAGGGTCTAACGTTGTGTTATGAGTAGTTGTTGCTGCTGTAATTGAGCAATTAGAGATGCTTTTACTTTTATCATCCTCTGCCACGGTGAAATTACTACAAAAGGTGACAGGTGCATGTTTGCATGGAAACCCTACGATCCGTTCCATTTCAATACAAGTTCACCGATGTGTAACAGTTCTGCTCCATGTTCCCTCCATCACTCTCCAGCCTGAGATCACTGAGATCCAGCTTTACTGCTGCTAAGAAGACCCCTCGGTTTGCACTGAACCCAATGAGTCAACAAATCACCGGCCCTGAATGCGATTGTAGGGAAACTCGCCGGACGTCCAGAATCAGAGCTGTGATGTGTCTTACAACTCCATCTGCGTCCTGTGCCGCCGTGTCTGCTCCGTCTTTTCCCCAGACACTGAAAGTCGCAGTATTCCAGCCTCCTGTCAAAGAGGCTTCAGCCTTGTCTGTCTCCCTCTCTGTCTCCATCTGCTTCCTCCTGTCTTCCTCTCCCAAACCCATACATCCCACGCAACAGAGCAAACCCTTTAATAATATATGAGCTCCTCTGTCTCTCCGGGCAGTGGTGGCAGATTCCTACAGGATTCAATCATGGCCACACTAATGAGATTAGCATGGCTAATGTGCACGGCTCTCCCCTCCCTCCTAACAGCCTTACCTCAGTCCCAGCAGGCTCTCCACACAGCAGCAGGGTACCCAGGATGTGTGGGTCGATTGCAGGGTGGCTTAACCAGGAAAGCCCCCCCCCCCCCCCCAGTTCCACCTGGGCCTCGACACAAGGTGCCGGAAGACTAGGAGAACATCCCAGGTGAAGGGGGGCAAGCAAGAGTGAGCTGGCCAAGTGAGCAGAGCCTCCATGACAAGTGTGTCTGAGTGTGTGTGTGGGAAGGAAGGATGCATGGGGAGCGTTTGGCAGCTTTCCACAGCCTCTCCCTGTGTTCGAAAAGCCACCGTAGAACCTGGCACTCGAGACTGCCAGGATGGAGGGGAAGAGCAGGGAGTGAAAAACTGGACGGATGGAGGGATGAAGAGGTGACGAAACAGATTAGCGTGGTCACCCGGGGCCTCATTGTTCAGCCTGCACCACATTTCTCCAAACGCTGGCTTTTAAATCAAACGTGCACACACAAAAAATATCAGTTCATGCATTTAGCCGCTGCTTTTATTCAGCATGACTTGCAGTTGCAGCTGGACCCAAAATGATGAATCACCAACACTGGAATCAATACGTCGCCTCTAACCAACACACATATAAGAAGAAAAAAGGATTCGGAGGCAGAGGGAGCACGAAGCGTGATTACTCCTCGCTTGTATCCCCGGGTCCTCAGGTTGTGTCTTGATCTTGAGTGTATTCAAATTAAGTGGATGCAATTCTTCACGGCTTTGATTGATTTCTCAGTCAAATTAGCTGATTTGTTAATCTATCAGTGAACTGAAGACGCATTGCCCAAAAGGTCTGTGAGGATTCCATTCAGCGCATATTACTCAGGGGGACGCAGCGATCCCTCGGATGTGTTGCAGCCCTGAGACAAACCGGAGCGTGGAAATGATTCATAACCTGGAGTTAAGATGCAAAATAAAAAGAAGTCGGCTGATTGAGAAAGTGGAAACCAGGACGATACACGTTGGTGTTGCACGACTCCAAATTGTCATAATGCACAAAAAGACCTGATCTACAAACTCAAGGTGAACACATGAGTAAACTAACCTCTGGCTCTGGGAGGCTTAACCATTTAATCAAGTCACGTCGGGATCACACCAACTCACTGAATGGAGACGCAGTGGATCCAGCTCGTCTGCCGAGGCGCTTCACAAACATGCATGAGTCGAGTCCCTCTATCTGAGAAGGATTGAGTAGTTTGGTTTTCTTTTCTTCTAAATACAATCATGTACATTAATTTATGGGCCGCGCCAGATGTCTCATCCCAGTTAGTTCGGCAATAAATCTTGGGCTTCATCAACAAAATGGCCACGAGGGTACGTGTTGTGATATTATTCACATGATGCATTAAAGCATCCAAATAAATGATGCTCTACGTGTCTGTATTAGTTCACTGGCCTTGACACCCAATGCAACCAGTGCTTTGTCGTCCATGTGACTCTAAATGGAACCACAACTTACTAAATGAGCATCGTGCGGCATTGAAGAAGACTTGGAACTAGAGTTTGAGACCATAACGTTTTAAATCGAGTGAGAAATGAGGGAGTTATTTTCTCATGGAGTTCGAAAACTGATTTCTACAAAACCCAGTGGAGTCACCCCCTACAGGTCATTCAAGAGAATACAGGTTTCAGGCACGGAGTCTACGTCCATTTTTATATCGTCTGTGGTGTCACACATCATAATGTACTTCAGATTTATGTAAATATGTTTCATTTACAAATAAGAATAAAGTACTAGATGGAAATGCTGTAAACATTAAACAGTAAACATAAAAAACATATATGTTTTTAAGCAAGAAAGCTCCAGAGCTGGCCTCTTTACAGTCGCTAGCTGAAATATATTCTATGATGTAGGGTTCCCCACAGAGAAAGCAGTAATGGGAAACCGGGGCCAGGCTCTGCATCTAATAACCTCAGGGAGAATGTTCTGGCCTTCAGTTACTGCGAGCGCGGGAGACGCCAACACAAGACGCTGTCGTCGTAGAAATGTCAAGTCCTGTCGTCTGCCCAACACATTTCCTCGTAACACCCTCTCAAGAGGAAATAGAGCCAAGTTTGGTAACGGTCGTATTTCAAGCAAGTCAGAGCTGCTCACACTGAAAACCGGCTCCAGACTCCAATCAAAGAAACTCCCACTCCGGAGCGAGGTATGGCTGCAAAGTACTGTCATCAGGGCAAGATGGTGCTGCCAGATATCCAGGATATCTTTGGCTTCAGTGGGAGAAGGTGTAGATGAGTCATCCATCTTCGAAGTAACTGTAACTACTGTAAAAACCTTGAGCGCATTAGCTGCGTGCTAATCAAGGGGTCGCATCCCTTGGAGGTCTTGGTCCAAAGTGACCTTCACAGACCGTGAAGACGTCTATGAGCCAATGCCCCTCCTGCAGCTCGTCTTCCTCATCGGTCCGTAACGTGACAACTCCTGGGAAAGGTTTGTCTGCCCATTGGAGTTTGTCAGGCAGGACAGGACGCACTTGTTGGCTTCAAATGTGATGCAAAGACACGACTCCGGCATCGTGGGAAAACAGATGAATCCAAAACATCTGTATCACGTGATTTAGTTTAAATGTGCAGGTGACCTCACTGGTATAGAAGAAGATTTATGGATCCAAACTCCAAACTGAGCCTCAGATGAACACAGAGGTATGTTTCATCAGGTTTGGGCTTTTATTACACTTTCATGTCTTCAACTGGTAGAGAAACATAATTCAATGCTTTTAGGAGACTTGAAGGACTCATAAACCACCTCCATCCATTACCAGCAAACCCTGATGGGACTAATGTAAGAGGAGTGTGTTTCCAGTTTGTTGTACAACACGCGAAGAGGCGGCGTGAGTCTCTGTATCGTCCCCAACAAAGACCGGAAAACCTTAATAAAGTGAAAACTTCCAGATGATGTTTTAAAATAATCCTGAACATCATGAAAACCCTTGGAGCCAGAGCAGTGTTCACTCTGCGGGGGTCTTCGCTCTCAGGCTTTTTCATCTTAAATGAGCTTTTAAACTAATAAATTGGGAAGGTATTCGTTAAATGTGAATTCAAAGCAGACGGGAAGGTTTTTAGCAGATAAAGCTTCTGGGAAAGAAGGAGACAAAGTCGGTTCAGCCTGATGCAGCTTTTCAACGTTTCTGAATATTAGGTCATCGTGTTCACACATTTTAAATGAACACTGGAAGCTGCAGATTCACAAATGACTGTCGGACGTTTCATGGAAGAAACAAACATCCTTTTCTACTTTGCTTTCGAAGAGATGAGTGACGCTACAAAGAACAAACTGTGGAACATCTTCTGTAACTTCTTGTACATAAATAATTAAGACATAGATGCTGGAGGAATGTATAATGATGATTGTTGTACCATTATAAGTATTATCATATTATAATTGTTGTATTTTCTGGAGTACTACAAGTATTATTATACTTTTAATCTTAAATACACATATGTTCCCTTTTGTACTGTGTTTGTCGTTCAAATTATTCAATATGGAAATATTCCAAAAAAGTATAAACAACTAAAGCTGTTCAACAATGTGGAACTTAAATGTTCAACATGACGATATAAAAGTGACTCAGACATTTGCACTTTCTCTTGTACTGTGAAAAGCAACACAGCTCTGTGAATACTCTGCTCAGATAATCCTGAATACTGACTGAGGCAATGACGGCACAGTATCATATAATATATTGCAATTCATCCTCAACTTAAAAGTCTTTTAATTGATTTCTCATCCTCACAAATCGGTGTCAGGATTTCGACTTTTAATCGAGTTGAGAGCAATTTTGTAAATCAGATGAATCAGGACGGTGCAGATTTATTCATGAACATTTTAAAAAACAACAACAAAGAAATCCATCCCAGTTTCCTCTACGCAGAACTGGGACAGAGCCTACATTTGCGATGACGGATTCCAACCCAGTAACATCTTCAGAACGAGAATGTTTCCAGCTGTGGAACTTTCCGCGTGAAACCAAAAGTGGGACAGAGTCATCGAGGACCAACCGAAATAACCACGGTATGTAGGCTACTGCTCAAAGAAACACGACACAGACGCTGCTGTGTACTTCTTCTCTAAATGTCAGCGAATCCCAACATGATGCAAAACGGCAGAACAACACTTCAACGTGACCTTGATGGAGCCGAAGCCGCAGAGCCGACAGATCCTCGGAACATAAATCGGAGAAATCCTCCACATCCTTTTTCTCCCTATGCAACAAAAATCACATTCTCCTCCTGCATAAGGGATCAGCACCGGCTGCTATGGCAACAGGCATCCCACTTTGCCAACCAGGTTACTTTGGCCCAAATTGGTCGTACCATTTTTAAAAAGAAACCTTCACATGCTGCTGCCTTTTCAGACTAAAATGCCACCGGGCATTGTCAAGGGCTCCGGCTGAAAAGACTTTCGGTGGACGAGCTGTCAGCCGGCCTGTCAAACCCGGCCCAGAGCGCTGGACTTATTAGAAACACCGCGCCTCGCTGGAATTGAATGGGAGGCGAAATGACAGCTGATCTGCTCTTGAATATAAGGGGCCTTTCATATTGGAGTGTAAATTGACTCACCTCCACTTTAGCAGATTAGGTGAACTCCAAAGAGGGAGAGAGAGAGAAGTCCTGCCCGGTGGAGGACACCGGCGGCTGGGTAGAGCCTCGCTGAGCCTCCTCTGTGTGACTGGAGCTCTTTAGACGAGTTGTTCCAATTAATCAGTCCTTTCCTATATGTTCCCAGGCGAGGTGGTGTTGGTGCACACACTCGGCGTCGTGATGTCCAGCTGGATTCCGATTTCCCTGCGTCCACTCAGACGGGGGGGAAACAGGTTGAGTCCCGGCGAACGGCTGTTGTGCCAAAGAGAGAAATCTCAGAAGTCGAGCTAAGGAGAAGAGAAGGAGGAGACAGACAGACAGAGGTGTTAATAAAACTTTAAATTGCATTTCGAGTCAGAGAAACATGCAGGGAGAGTGGGAGACGGAGATAAAGATTGAATCAATGCAAAACTTAAATTAACCAGACAGCCTTGATTAGGTGCGCATACCAAGTGCCCTCTTCCTGATTGAAAAACTGTGTTTGGTCAGATACTTGGTAATATTTGTTAGCAAATTCAATAGCAGATTATAACAAGATTGTGCCTGATTGCGTATGCAGGTACCATGTCTGTGTTTGACTGATAAACAGACTTCACCTTCGAGATAAGTTCAGCACTTCAGGAGACGATAAAGTGAGTGAATCCAGCAAAGAGGAAACTCCTCAGTGTTTCACTTCCACCAAAGTGCAGAGATTAAATGGACGAAAGTCAAAGAGAAGCTCTTATTTTAACAGCGTTGCATATGAGTAAGTGGACGACACTCTGAAAGTAAAGCATAGGACCGTAATTACAGTCACATTGCTAAAAGCACGAGACGCGCTGAAAGCAGAATGTAAATTAATACCTGTCTCGCAGTCACGCTGGGATTTGAAAAGGAATAGAAAAAAATTCTAACAAAAATTAGCAGAGGAGAAAGTTTGGCTGAAGCTCAAACGTCAATTGAGATTAGAGGCAAATTACACTACAAATCAAATCAGCTGCATATACTGCAAATCCATGGTTGAACAATATACAACTAATAACGAGATTGAATGAAAGGGACACTTGAAATGAACTAAACTCTAATCTCACGGCGCCTCATACGTAGATTTGGACTCTTCCGGTGACAACACATTACTTCTTAAGGCAAAACGATAGCAGGCAGCGTTGATGGAACAACTTCAGCTTGGGACCTTGATATGTGTAACACTACGAGAGCTGGGAGCTAGGGCCAGAAATTATATCGAGATAAAAACGTCGATATTGATAATTATATCGATAAATGTCATATTATGTTTTTTTTATAGGTTTCTGCTCCTCAGAGAAGCAAAAACTTATGACAGATGAATTATTTACCTCACTGTACTTGTATCGGTACACAAAAACTACACAACTCTCAGAAACCTGTGTTTGGGTAAAAACGATATCACCACTTCACTGCACATCGAACATGTCGGGATTTTGGTCGTCTACTAAAACAACAGTCTCCAGAATGAAATTTAACTTCAGCTGAAGAACGTGTCCAACCACGCGGGGGTCGATGGACCCCCCCCCCCCACATGGACATATATCTGCAAGGCAAAGAAAGACTCAAATGTCAGAGCACATTAGAGACAGTGCCAGCTCGCCTCTCGGTATAAAAAGGGGAGGGGCCGGAGCGGCGTCTGAGAGATGTCTTTTATACGCCGTGAATATCTTCCGGCTTTAAGGAAAGGTTAGACGCTGTGTGTGGAGAGGAAGGGGTAAGAGGGCTGATCAGCTTGCCAGATGGAGAGAATAATAAAGTTAAATGTCAGAAACAGGAGGTTACTGACTATAACCTCACGAAGATGGCGGTCTCCGAGCGGGTGGGGAGGTGGCGAGAACAGGGTAATTAAAGCGCCGGTTGGAAGGAAGGAGCAGCGGGGGAGGGAAAGAGGAAAAGAGATATGGAAGGATGGATGAAAAAAGGACTTTGTGTGTTTGGTTTAACTGGAAACTCAGAACAAACAGATGAATGAACCAGAATAAGTCACAATGAAAAAGGTGCATGATGGGAAAAAACAGGCCAAAGTAAATGGATGAAAATGATGTTTTGATCCAGTGCAGTGCCCAACAGTCGGCTTCGGGCCACAATCCATCAAGGAGCAGAGAGAGGAGCGAGGTGGTGAGACGCTGAGCGAAGGAGCCGAGGGTGGGCAGAGAGGGACGACGGGGGAAGAAGGTAAATGGAGTCTGGGGATGGAGCAGGAGGAGCAGGAGGACTTGGAAGTGAGGCTTCGTAGACCGACTGCAACCAAGACGGATCCTCGCAGAGAGTCGTTGAATAATTTACTGAGAGGAGATGAGGAATTAAGTCCACACACGTGAAAAAAATAAGAAACGGCCCGAGCTCTTGCGGGAGCCGAAGCCACGATTAGCCGCACGCAGACGAGGAAAAGAGAATTGTTTGATGAGCGAAAGGAGTGTTTTCAGTTGATAACAATTGAATTTCAGTCTTTTTTTCTAAACCGCAGTCGTACGCTTCCTTTAACTGTCGGCCAATCACATCAAAGCAAACCCGGCGGCTCTGTATTTGAAAAGCCTCCTAATTGGCTGCTGTGCGGCTCGGACTGGTCCCAGCTAAAGTTGTGAGAGATGATAATCAACTGGCACAACGTGAATGGGAGTGTTTGTTTTTCCATGTGGGGACAGAAGAAGAAATAAAATCCCTTCGGCCCAAATCTGACGGGACATGAGTTGAAATGTGGAAATGTTTAACCACGTGCGTTCATCTGGGGAATAAGGTTACAGAGAGACTTCAAATAGTTCCTAAATACATTATGTTTAAAACAAATCATGCTTATATTGTCTTTAACGATAGATTTATTGTTTTCTAATAAATCCCTGTAAATAACATCAGCGTAATCTGGAAAATAATGTTTAAAACTACAAAAAACTTGAATATGAAACGTCTGGATGAGGTGGATTTAAATGTGGTTTCCTGAGGCGACTGTTCAGTTAAAAGTAACCACAGTAGAATCTAGACTAGCATGAGAACCTCATGTTGGAACTTCATCTTCCGTCGTGCCCACTCTTGGGATCTGGAGGACAAACGTGCTGAGCTCGACTAATCTCAGGAGTTAACTGAGTAAGAAGGAGACGTGAAGAGTCCAAACATCTGGCAGGGCAGAGATTTGGCAGCCGAGCGGAGGAGGAGGTAGACGGACTGTGAAAGACGACGCAGGACGACACTCAGGCCGGGACCAGACGCTGCCGTACGAGCTCATGCGTATATATCGCCGGGGAAGGAGAAATGCAGCATTAACCGATAACAAGCAGTTCTTTGAGGAGGAGAAGATGCAGGCTTTAAAGGTGAAGGAGGATCAAACGCAGATCCACAAAGAGTGCAGGGCGGTGGGCGGCAGGAGGATTGAGTGGGTGACTGCATGTTTTCCATTAGTCCGTTGTCCCTGGCAACCATATATTCCTCTTCTCTACCCCTTTGTTTTTCTTTTTACACTTTTTTCCTCTTTGAAAGCCTAATTATATTCCTCTTTAATTCCCATCTCAACTTCTTTCTTCTCCTCGCCACTGCCTCATCTTTCTCTCCTCTTTCATCCATCTTTCAACTGAGTTCTGCTGCTTTTTTCTACGTCTTCTTCTTCATCTTCCTCAGCTTCTGTATCTCATCTTCTGTCCGCGTCTTCTGTCTTTGTCCGAGCGGCTGTGAGGATGACATTTGGACGACCGCCACGCAGCAGGAGCCCACGCTGTCTGCCACTACCCACAGGGCGCCAGCCATTTGAAATTCTTCCAGCACCGCCGGGCCCATGCCAGTCGACTGGTTCGTCAACGGGGACAAAGTCACACCCACACACTGATTAACAGACGCAAACACGAGCACACGCACGGATGCGGCACCGACCTCATCTTTTGTCTAACTCCCAAATCGATGACAAACTATCTGCACAAACAAACACAATTCTCACTTCAGGCAAATGTCCTGAAAACAGGTTTTCATGGACAAAGTCGTGGACATGTTCACTGGCCGGTTGTATAAAGAATGTTTTTATCATAGATCTTCTTCTTTAACCAGGTAAGACTTGAACCTCAGATCCTCAGTGTTCATCTGTCCAGACATCACAGCTGCTCTCATGAACAGATGTTCTTCCAGCTGCACGAACAAATGACGGATATAAGGAGAAACAAGCTATTTGCTCAGTGGAGGAAGAACGAGAAGCTTCCACAGCACAAGAAGTATTTCTGTGACACGATTTCTTTTACTGATATGAAACAGTAACTATCGAGTTAAATATTGAGTCAAATGTTTAATTTAAAAGTCTAATTGTTTTAAAAGACGTCACATTCTACCGTCTGAATATAATTCTACTTTGATTTATAAAGTCAGTAAAATCAGAACACCTGCCACTGAGCCTCAGGTTGGTTGCCCAGAATATGAGTCAATTGCTGATTCTATTGCTTCAATAAGACGACGTAGCTTTTCTTTCCCTTTTTAATACAGAGTCTCATACACAGCGAGGGCAAAGAGTCAACCAGCAAACATTAAATCATACGAGAAGAACGTTAATTCAAATCTACTTTCTTCAACTGAGTATTCTGACCTTGGCTTTCACATCGAACGTAAAAGGCTCATCGACTCGTTTAACTGCTCAGTCATTTCTGAACATCTTCATTCTCCCTTGAAAGAAGTAAGTCAAAGATTCTTTATTTGAAAAACATATATTAAGAGGCAAAAAAAACAAACATCATTGGCATTTTCTTGAGCGCTGAGCAATTATTCCAGTGGATCGATCTTCTGCAAATCCTCAATCGAGCACTGAAGACGACTCCGTGTCTTTTATTTGACAGTTAGATGTTGCAAATTGAGGTTTGGGCCTCGCAAGCCTGGAATTAACTTAACTGCTGCTTTGTTGTTCCATCGAAGCGTATTTGTTAAGTTGAACAAACTGGGAAAAGTGGGATTAAATATCATACACAGTGCACGTGGGTTTAAAACCTACACTACAATTACTACTGCACCACACTGCATTGGTGCCATTAGAACATCCCAGATGCACAACCATGCATTTGTATATCACTGGTTCCAGTTAATCCCAGCAGCTACCTCTTGTCCTCAGTCCCAGCTCCTCCACAGAGACCCCTCTCATCCCAACACGATTAACCACTACACCGCCACTGCCTCGTAATCGCAGGGTTCAGCTGTCAACAGGCGGGACTGATGGATGTGGACGGAGAAAAAGGGACTGTGGAGGGATGGAGGTGGTGGTGGAGAGGGGGAGGGAAACACGTGTTGCTATTTTCCCGGAGTGCGCCAAAACAGATGAGTCAACGGGATAAAAAGGAGGATTAACTGCAGCCCTGATGTTAAGAGAGATGTAAAGTGGGAGGGAGAAGACAGGGTTGAAGTCTGAGGTGGATGATGAGCACAAGAGAGGGATTTAAATCTACAGTGTGATGCGATGCAAACGGACGGATGAGGAGAGTGAGGTCTCTTTTCAAATCTATATATCCATTTCACTTTGAAGCTCCAGGTTACTCGCTTGCTCTCTTTCTAGTTTCCCGGAGGAAGACAAAGTCCTGGGGCGGCCATTTAATCCCCTACTCTCCTTTGTGTCTCAAAATAAAAGACAAAATGACAAAACAATAAAGGAGGTTACTAGTAATCCTCACTTTGAATTCAACACCAGTTTTCCCTCCGATTGTCATCCTGTCTGATTCCTATCTTTGTCTTTCCCTCTTCAGATTTTCCATTCTCGTCATTTTTTTTGGGCTCTCGCAGCTCAAAAGCATCTCTCAACAGCTCAGGGATCCAACAGCCGTCCCTCTGTCCCTCGTCCCTCTTTTCTGTCTGTGTTCTGTACGTTGTCACCGAATAAGGCAGACGGTGACGTGTCGCTGTGATGCAGGCCCGTCCCGTTTGTTTTCACTCGTTTGAGCAGCATCTTAAAACTCTTAGAACCCGAGGTGAGGTGTATCATCCTTTAAAGCCGTCACCAAAACTGAATCAGAGCCGTTCTCTCGGTTGTCATGTCAGATGGATCGGAGGGTGAATAAAAAATGACACGGGGAGCCCCATCAATCAGATCCTTTCTCACAGTCTGTCACTTTAATAAACTCTTATTTTTCTTTCCTCCTCTTCCTCACTTTCTCTCACATATTTCATCCACTTTCTCATCATGATTCTCTCATTGGCTTTTTGAATCAATCAATCTGTTTCTTCTGCACACCTCGTGCATATCCCGTGAACCTGCCACGGGACACAATGCGTTGACGAGCCTCCAGCTCAGTTTGTCCCTGTGTTTGTTCTTATTGACGCATTCTGCGACCCTTTCTTAATTGGTCCTGACAATGCACTTCGCCGAATCCATGGGCGGGATCAATCCGACACTGACAAACAATTAAGAGTCAAGCATGTGCGAGTGTGACGTACCGTTTTCTATCCAGGTCAATAGAACTGTGATTAGTGCATGTGCAGCACATCAGTGGACAGCTGCTGTAATGAGGGCAGCGCATGTTGGTTTACAGTGCACAGAGTATTAATACATTATTATCTCAGTATTTCTACTTCTAGTACTTCACGCTGGAATACAGTAAATAGTCAAAACAAATATTGCACGTCTCAAATAAGGACAGTTTGAGTGAATGTTGTGGATTTCATTCCATTGTGTGATGGATTTATTTCGAAAGCATTTATATAATTCGTCATTTTATCTACAGAAGACAACATGAACAGAGAAAAAATAAACATGGTGGCGGATCTGAAAACCAACAGGCATCTCACTGAAACAGGTCAGAATATACTTTGGGGGTTATGGATAAAATAATGGTTATTTTAGGTACAACAATTTATAGTTTTCCACCTTGTCCACGGCTTCCTGTCTATCACCTGAAATGACTTGAAGGGGCTGGATGTGAAAAAACGCAAACGGCTGAGTCCGATGCTCCGACCGTCTCCCCGGAGTTTTTCCTGCACACAGGATTTTATCTGGGCTCGTTGGCGACTTTTCAAACATTTCATAATTTCTGAAATCAGTCATCCATGATGTGAACCATCTGATAACACACACAGAATGAAAGCAGATCAGACGAAAACGCCGAACAACTGCAGCGTCTCCAGGAAACATCTGCTACAGTAAACAGGACTCTATCGCTCCACTCTGGGTTAATTGGGGAAAGAACCTAAGTGACAATAACCTTCATAGTTTTCAAGGAAACATCAGCGAACACACACACACACACACACACACACACTCAGAGCCTGGAGGAGAGCAGACTGAGCAGCATGTTCTCTGCAGCTCGCTGCTGGGAACTGATCAAACATGCTGCAGGTTAAAAAAAACAAAAAAACAAAAATCAACTTTTAATAACTTTCATGGATGCAATTCATTAGTCTCAGCGAGCGGCCGCTGGATCTGATTTAATGGCATAAACACTTGCACATGTTCTCGGTGAAATAAGTTTCTATCAAGGGCAACGCCAATTAAATGTGTGTGCGTGGAGACACGCACACACATTTGAGTGAAGCCACAGCACATGGACTAATGATTGATGAGCTGAACTGGGTGCGGTAATAAAAGTGGGGAAAGATGAAACAGGTTCCTGCAAATGACCAGTAAGCCACTTTACATCTGGAGAGTTATGTTTCGTGTTTCCTCAAATTAATCACGAAAAACACGGGGATAAACGACTTCTGTTCGGTTATTAGTTGTGTTTGTTTTTGTTTTCTTTGTCATAAATCACCACGACATGGTCGCTGGCCAATTAGGGCTGCTGCCTGGGGCGGGAGTTGGCATGGAAACCCCACACGGCAGGCCAAGGTGTCGGTGGGGTGCAGGAGGTGGTGGGCGATCAGAATATAAATACCGCAGCGTGTACGAAAACAACAACAAAAACATAAATCTGAACCCAGTCGAAAAGCATATGGCAGCTCTTGGGGCGCGGGGGGGGGACAAGCAGCAGCAGCAGCAGCTCGTGGCCGAGTCTGGAGGTGGAACCAGAAGAAACTTGCTGAGTATAATCTGTTGTTCCAGCTTTGTCTATAATTAGCTACCGCAGGTCACTGGTGTATTCTGGTCTGTTTATAGAGTTATTTGTTTTAATTGAGTACTTTACCCCTGCCGGCTGCCTGTCAATACTGCCGTTCTATTGTTGCTGTTAGACGTCAATAAAAGTAATAAATTACTGGTTGTCAATTTAAGCTGAGGGCTTAACGACCCCAGTTGCTCCAGAGCTCCCAGTAGCGAACAATGCATTTGTGAACGTGCAGCAGATTTGACAATTTAAATAATACATAAGTAGCCTTTCATGTGAATCATGTAATGCTGTAACATTAGTATGGTAAATAGCTCACTGGGTACAGGGGAAGCGTGACTGTGATGATTTTATGCATGGATTTATATTAGAGAACATCAGCCATCATATATAAATACAGATGAAAGAAAGGTACGGTGTGGTATTTGATTTCAGACATTTTCACAGATGTCTTAAATTCACATCCCGTATAAAACGTTTGGTTTGATCCCGTCGATGCAATAAAACATTTCCTTTTTCTCTTTGTTGTTAGAGAAAAAACTGAGCACGAGCCGTTTGCCTCGGGGCAGTCCAAGGAAGTAAATGAAAGACTAATCTCTTAAATCCATTGATGGCAAAGCAATAACCACTTAACCTTAATTGGATGATTGCAGGGTTTTTTGTCCTGCAGAGAACAACTGACCACAAGAGGTGACACAAGGAGAGAGACACAGTTTTTCTATTGGTTGTGTACTTTTATCCATAGTTGTATACTTGTTGGTGTTTAGGTGTCAGGAGGTGACCCTCTTCTGCTGCTGTATCGTGGTCAGAGGTCTTCCAGTGTTTGGGGAGCTTGTGCCAACAATTTATTTATTCATCAGTCGACCAAAATGTTAATATGAAACCGAGAGAACGGCGCCCTCTCTGGGGACCTGCTGAGTCCCGAGTCGGCTCAGGAGGTCACTTCTTTGTGTCTTTCTTTTGCTTTTGTTGGCTTGTAGCTCAGACTCTCACCCGCAGTGACTCATGAGGGTCAGTTATACTGAACTGTGTTCACGCCACGAAGAAGCTTGTTAATGTCTTATATGGGTGAGAAGCTCAGGATATGTCGACGACCCAACAAGCTCATCAGCTTATGAAGTCAGACACGTTGAGGCCGCTTGATTCCTCAGTTTATTGAAAGCTTCAAACGCTTTTAGTGTCTGTTGATGTTGTAGCTACACAAGGTTCCACCGGAGGCTTCACAGAGCCCACAGTTCCTCATGAATAAAACATGATCCAGTTGAAGATGTACATTGTATTCAAGGGGTTGCGGCAACAACAGCACAACAACAGGCCAAGAACACCGGCAGTCGGGCACAGTATGAAAACAAACACCACAGGATCAATAGATTTTGCAAGTCCAATGAGTGGAGCTGTGCCATTTCTTCATCTGCCCATAAATATAAATTTACAACCTTCTGCTGGTCAGCCGAGCATAAAGCCCGGAAGAGGGGACCAGAACAACTGGAGCTGAAGAACAACTTCAAGCTTTATTAATTAACACATTATATATCATCTGTTTAATCCATGACAAAGACAAAAGAAACCAAAGACTGAAAAGGATAATTTAGTTTTTCTGCAACAGCTACCGTTCAAACACAGTCTGGTACGTTGGGTTCGAGGTGCTGTTGATTTTGTTGTTCACATTTGAAGGAGTCAGGTTCGCCTGGGCTTCACTGGCTTTGAAATCTAAGTGAATCTGTGGCTTCAACACATGAGAGTCGTATAAATCTCATAAAGGAGTAATTACGCTGCACGGTACAGTCTGTAATCTACAGTCTTACCAACAAACAGCCACGATGCAGATAACAGTGAAGTCGATCATATTCATGATTGTGCCTGTGAAGTCGAAATCCTCCAACACGTCTCTTTCTTCTCTGTGCACAGTCACACTACAGTGCACGGACTATGAATGCATGTGAACACACACACAGACACACACACGCACACACCTCTGCCCATTATCACTCACATTCATATGTTTGTTTTGATGTATTCATGGGGCTTCATTTGCATAATACTCATTTAAAAAGGATGATTGTTTGCCGATAGGCCCGAGCGCTCGTTTGCCTGTTTAATCATTCATCTGGATGACCTGCGCTTAATAGGGACGGCCGACGCCGCGATGCGCCTCGCTTGGCGCAACGGCAGCCCGCGCCCCGAGAGTGGGTTTCACTAACTGGTGACATATGGAAGATGTGCTCCAATCATTTCAGCCGCCATCGCTCAACGTGAGGGAACAGCGAGGGAACAGCGAGGGAGAGGCAGATCGGTGTTTGACTTCAGCCGGCAGCCGCAGGCTTTTTTCTTCATTGCGTCTTCATGGCTTCCAAAATCCCTTCAAGTGCTTTGTTTGCACATCTCTCACACACACGCGCACACACGCGCGCACACACACACACACACACGCGCACACACACGCACACGCACACACACACACACACGCACACGCACACACACACACACACACACACACACACACGCGCACACACACGCACACACACACGCACACACACACGCACACACACACACACACACGCGCACACACACGCACACACACACGCACACACACACACACACACACACACACACACACACACACGCGCACACACGCACACACGTACGCACACGCACGTTTTAGATGATTTCTACGAGTGGAACAGTCGATATAAGCTCGGTTATATTCCTCATTTAGCTGCTCACTGCAGATCATATCTAGAAATGAATAGACTTTAATAGACAAGAGGGTTCCGACACCTGAGTAATATCACTGCAGATTCATTCCAGTCTCGCTACAAATTCCCATGAAACACACGTTATTGCTGTGGCAACTCGTGTGGTAACCAGGCGGCTAATAAGACACAATCCTGTTTGCCCGTGTTGCTTTGTTGTCATGTTTTCATGCTACTTTAAGAAAATGTTTCATTTTGTACAGCTGCATCAATAACCATTATATAAAAAGCCATTAGAGCCTGGAGCAGCTTGCTGTGATTATGGGGTTGCTGCATTACATTTACATTCAGTTGTTCGAGAGAAACACTTTTTTCAAAGAAGACTCGCAGCTCACAATAATTATTTTTATTATCAGAACCACGTACAGTACATGTCCTGTTTAACACAGCGTTCTTGAGGAAACACTTTTTTTAACATCCTCATATTAAACTCCAGAGTTTAAACTGTGCAGGATACTGATACTTAATATGATTTTAAAAAATTGAAGGCGTGTTTAATAGTCATGTAAAGTTGACTTGAGTTTCCAAATGTCTGCAGCTGAGCTCTGTCGCGAAAGTGGATTTAATACTAGAAGTTTAATTTCAACTCGGTTCGCATACAACACCGGGAGGATTCAATTTCCCCCTCAAGCTGTTTTAATAAATATATATTGATACATTATACTGCGTCAGATACTGCCTTTAATATCACCCCGGACACATTCAGCAATTTTGCACGGGAGTCTGTAAACTAGATTTGGGGACTGAGGGGAAAGTTTTGTGGGGGTTGAAATTGGACCTGTGCTATCACAAATGGCCCTAATCCACTAAGTCCTCTTAGCACCGCCACATAACAGACAGATAACGGCTCGTGGTGGATTCCCTGACATGTATTTGGAACAGACACAGAACATCCTGCAGGTATCGTACAGCTCTGCTCCTGAGAGACGGGCTGCTTCAGTGTGTTTGTGTGTGTCCGTCTGGTTTCTTGTAATTGATTCACACATGACTGCGGCTGCACCACTGCACATTAATCCCACTAATTCTGCTGCAAATTAATTATACTTAGCTCCTGGATTAACTTGACTTGTATTGGACCTGTGGTGGTAAATTAACCGTGGTTTCACCCAGTTTTTTGGTTTGTTTATTCTAAAGGAATCGATGCTGCAGTCACTACATCTGCTCAGGTTATTGTACGTCTCCGGTGCTCTGCAAATAGTTTGCAACAGCATTTTGTGCGTTATAGATGAGCGTTGTGTTGTCGTGCTTTGCTGTTTCTCTCTTTGTGCTGCTGGTGTGTTGCCTTGTGCCATTTCATGCGTGTCTCTATACAACAGGTGACTCACCTGCTAAACTGATGTAAGCATCAACGATAACTAGAATTAGTGTTGCTTCTCAACCGCCGCTTAGTAACATGATGCTTCAGCCATCGCAGGAAATTTAGAGCAAAATGGTTATGTAGTTGAAGTTGTATGGTGAAAGTCTCATTAATTATCATGGCCTCAGACTTTTGTAGCCACAAACTATATAAAATATCACAAAAGGCTTCAACAGAGAAGTAGAGTCGGGTCTTTGATGTCAGATTAAAGACATCACGTCCCAGGAAAACCTTCGTCTTTGCCCCGTCCATGGAATTGCACCATCAGACGCACGTTGAGCGTTCTGTCCAACATCCGATGGAGAAATCCCACAGACTCGGCAGAGACAAAGGTTTTTCCCTGTGACGTTGATGTCTTTTCGTTTGAGACCTGACACCTGAGGATGTCCTGAGACGAACACGTTAACAGATCTGAGTCACTGTGGTAGAAGAGGAAATGCGCCGAACGAATGTGCAGCTGGCAAAAAGAAGACTTCCAACAATTTGTGGAATCTGTGCCGTGAAGAATTGAAGCAATTTGAAGACAGATTGAGGGATGGCCAACCCAGATAACCCAAAATAAGGTGCTTGATGAGTGCAGCTGCAGGCTCTCACAGGTAAAACAGCTATTTTTAGTTTGTCTGCAACTTCTTGCCCTTCAGAATAATGCATTCATTATTATTGATGTGGCATTGCAGTGCTTAAAGCCCCTGTGGTGTGTGACAATGCATTGCATCGGGTTGCATCAGGCTGCTGCCCTCTTGCTCTGCAGTGCCACAAAGTCTCCGACAACATGCTGCTGTTAACACGGCTCCCCCCCCCCCCCCACTGGAGCATGGTCGCCGGCCTCACGCCGGAGCCAACACACATTACTTAAAGACAGGGACAGTTAATTACGGCGTTTTGAGACTCTTTCTGCCGCACTGCAACACACGATGACAAACTGATGTAACACTGGAGATCGTGTGCGGAGGGTGGGAGGACTTTCTTTGACGTCCACATAAATACGAGCATGAAAGAAACCAAAATAACAAAAGGTATCAACTGTTCTATTCTTGTATTCGACTTTCTACCACAGCAGCGTTTATATATACACACACACACACACACACACACACACACACACACACACACACACACATAAATCACACAAGGACACACGCGCACAGACACACACGGTTCAGATGGACCACCTGGGGACACGGAGGACACGTCGAGGAAAAGGATGGTCCACTCCTGGGCCATTTGTTTTGTGTGTGTCTGTGTTTTATTGTGTCGGCACTCACGTGTGTGTGTGTGTGTGTGTGTGTGTGTGTGTGTGTGTGTGTGTGTGTGTGTGTGTGTGTGTGTGTGTGTACTTGTGCTCACTGCAAGTGTCTGTAAATAAAAGCATCAGCTAAATGTAAATGTGATATATGTATTTGTGTGTCTATATGCATGTGTGCAGTTCATACGAGGCCCCGGGGGAAAGAGTCAGCACATGTCCTGCTGAGTAGTCTTTGTGTATATACGTGTATGTGTGTGTGTGTATATACAAGGGCAAACCATATGCTGACTCCATTATGTGCACGTGTTAGGGTTTGTACGTTTTGTGCTGTGGGCAGTGATGTGTGTGTGTGTGTGTGTGTGTGTGTGTGCAGCTGCAGCTCATGGCACAGTCACACATCCTCAATATTTTTGTATTTTCCAGCCTCTGTGGAGTTTAATCACACGTCCTCACTCCTGAAGGTGAAACAGACAACTGACGCTGCATTGTTCGCAAGACTGGACTAATAAAGCTGGACTCCACACAGCAGAAGTGTCTCAGTCTCACACTACGCAGTAATATTTCTAAGCAGGTTTTGACTTCATGGTTTATTCATATTGGAAATGTGACATGTGGACGGATAGCGAGGAAACTAAAGAGCAAATGAGAACTGTAGAAATTGTAAATTACATTTTTTTTTGCATTTCTGGAAAAACATGTTGCTGCAGAGAAGCCGTGTCACTGACGTCCACCCGAGCAGGTGTTGTATAACTTCCTATCGGTGTCACCGAGTTTCCCACGCAGCATCCAGCTCTGTTAGAGGGAAACTACGCTGAGAAGCAATAACTTGATCATTAAATTCAGCGAGGAAGAAGAGTCCTCGTGACTCACATCCACACAAACACGACTTCGTTGGCGTCTTAGCTTTTATGGGCTTGATAACTCTGTAATTGTTTTGGTGTGGATGTAGCCTCTCTCTCTCTGACACATAATGGCAGTAATCTTCTTTGGTGCCCAAAGATTCAGAATCCCGCCTCCATGCTCCCCTCCTCCTCGCCGCCCCGGCAGTTCCACACAATGAAGACGTAGTCAGCGACAGCGACAATCAGCCAACAACAGATTACTTGTGGTCTTGGTCGACAAACACGGCAGGAGGCAGCAGTCAATGAGTCAACACACTGTGAGCGACCAGACTGACGGACGACACTGGCACCGTTTACACTGGAGCTCGCAACGGTGTGAAAACAGGCTTATAGGTCAGAGGAGGTAAATCACCACAGTTCATAATAACACAAACACAAATTAATTGAATCATATGAATCGTGTGAAAATGCAGAATGTCTTCCTCTACAGATTCATTTTTTGACTGGATGTTTCCCTTTTCCTGCTTTTTGATCAACTCCAAGCACCAATAAAAACATTAGATATAAAGCATTTTTTTATTTAAGTATTGTATATGTGTGGAGTACTGTGTATACCTGTGGTGTACTGTGTAGACGTGTGGAGTACTGTGTATACCTGTGGAGTACTGTGTAGACGTGTGGAGTACTGTGTATACGTGTGGAGTACTGTGTATAAGTACTGCATGTGTAAAAGGTCAGTGTCAACTTGATGTAAACTTCATCTTGTATTTTTCTTTAATATCTGTTTGTTCTGTTTCTTTCAATTTATATATTGATTGAAATAAAAAAGGTGGACTTTTTTCTGCACTATTTTAAGAAAAAGAAAAATCATTAGCTGTTATTAAGTAGCATGTCACTCAAGGAATCAATCAAGGAAAAGGTAAATAAAAATAAATTCTTGATCCGCCCCCTGACCCCGACTCCATCCTTTTACCAAGTTTTATAGAAAACAGTTTTTATTGCTTACAAACACACAAACAAACCTCATTGGTCCACCACGAAGGTGACGAATGAAGAACGGAAACAAACTGACCTGAGACGAACTAAAGACGGTTTGTGTGTTAGCGTCACAATGAAGTTGTTTACAGCGCGAGCACCGAGGAAAATATACTGCGGCGCTCAACCAGTGAGGTCCTGCACTGCGGCGTCATAAATCCTACATCCTGTGTGTGTGTGTGTGTGTGTGCGTGTGTGTGTTACTGGACTTTGACCTTTGTGAGGTGTGTGAGGACGTGTTGCCTTGTCCTCACTCTTTCAAATCACACTTTGATTTTTATTGATGAAAGAACTCCGGCATTTTAAGAGTAGAGACATTTACGAGTGAATTGCAGGAATGAATTTCGTGCAGATTGATTAAATTCAAGGCGACAGTTGGGCCTTGAATCGCTGCTGCAACCCATCAACTCCAGATTCTCCAGTTCACAGGCACCAGTGGTCCAGATGTTCGGCATCAGGACCAAGTCATTGTCTTAATGCTGCTTATTCACCCGTTTCCTGATGATTTGAATGTGAATGTTGTACGAACACAGTTATCGTTCCTCATATTGGATTAATGTTCTAGCTGCAAGAGGCGTTTTCATCTATATTACATTAGAACGTATAGTTGGATTCACCTAACACCTGCACTCTGCTTAGCCTGCTACACCAAACACAATCAGCCGCCACCGACCCCAGCTTTATTGCTACCTGTGAGGGGGGGGGGGGCATCGCACACGGGGAATGGCTTTGTCTCAGAGACGGATGAGGTTGTGCCACTATCTTTATACGCTCGGGTGACAAAAGGTTGCAAACGCTTTATTGTATTGCTCAATATGAAGAGAGAAGTTAGTGCGACACACGAGAGTTTAGCAGGAGAGCAATAACGTTTTGTAGAGGCCACCATCAAGTCCATAAAGTATTTATCTTCGTCGGTTCCATTTTTCCACTCCTGTGTACCCGTCCCCTGCAATGGTTGTGTGTAATATACAGAGGATCTGAGGTGTTTACCTGTTACACTGGATAACACACAGAACACGAGGTGAACACTTTAAATATGGACGAGGAAAGAAGCAGATTTTTGTAAAATTTAGATAATTGACCATTTTTAAGTACTTTCATTTGTTTTCTTTGTAGGGAAGTACAATCTGTGACTAATTGGACTGTGGTTGCTTCGCTTTTTCTTATGTGTCCGTTTCATAATGAACCAAAACTGTAACATAAGAGATCTCAAAGTAGCGGTTTGTCTTTCATTGTTTAGTCTGTGAACCTGTCACTCTGAAGATGGAAATATCTTTTACTTTATAAAAATCAAATCAAAGTCCAGCTCAGTCTCTCTCTCTCTCTCTGATTGACGTAATTGCTTAATTAATTTTTCTTGAGCTGCATGTTTTCACTTGAGTGAAATTCGGAAGTCTTTAATTGCCGCTCTTGTCAGTTAACTCAGGTGTTAACTTGCCCGTGTTAACTCAGGATATTTCTTCCACCATTTAAACAACTCAAATCCTCTAAAACAGACGCCACACTTTACCCATAAAAACGTCTCCAATGTGCCCCCGTGGTCCCATCTTGTGCGAAGGGATATTCTGTAACCTAATGCCCCGAGACAAAGGATTAAACTCCAGCCAAGAAGCACAGGGACTTTTACTGCTTAGCAACAACCCTCGTTCACAGTGGAGAAGTTAAACATATCTCAGAGAATCAGCGGAGCCTTGAAAACACTTTGTGTCACGACTTCCTCCGATGGATGGCTTCGGACCAGAGTGAGGTCACTGCTGCGTGAAGCCAATCAGACAAAACCCAAGCCTTCCACATCTGTTGAAAAAGAAAACACCAGGCTTTCAAAGGCAGGGCCAAACACCGCGGCCGCTGCCAGGCTGATGACATGTCCAGCTCTGGCTGCCATATTAAAAATTGATAGAGACGGCCAGAGATGGAAAATGCGAGAACACGGGGGCAGAAAACAAAGCAATAAGCAGAGGGGAGTGAGGGACATGAAAAGCTGAAGGGGAACGAACTGAGAGAGGAGGAGAGACGGGATTATGATTCACGAGGAAGGTGCACGATCAGACATGTAGACTTTGCAGGATTATATTGGTTTTGTAAACCAAACATGACCTGTATGGATAAGATGAGATAAGATATGTAGATATGTTTCTGCCCGTCTCTGCTGTTCACTGTACAAACCTGTGTGCATCGTTAGTAATAGAGACAACAAGAGGTCGACGGGAGCACGAGGATTTCCTGCTTAGCTGCATTAGCTGCGAAGCCGGAAAACGCAAGAATAGAAAACTTAATGGTGCTAGAAATAAAGACGGGGATAACGAGAGCAAACAAGATCTCTGTTCGCATGTGAAACCTGAGATGGCTCCTACAGGAAGAGATTTTTCTGTATTTGGCCACAAATGTGTCCGAACTATGATGACGGAGGAAACATGGCTGCTACACACATGTATAAACTTTGATGCAAGGGACCAGAGGAGGGGTTGGGCTGTATCGGTTTGATTTTAGCGTAGCCTGCTCTTGCTAACTTTTGCGGGGTTTATGTCGACTTAATTTTTATTTCATTTCTCAGTCAGTTCAAAAACAACCTCCAAAAAAAAAAAACGTCCTCCTTCACTTCTCCTTTCCGTCATTTGCACCTTCTTCAACTTCCCCGAACTCCGCCGACGTCCGCCGGCACCTCCTTCTTCCGGATGCGGCGCATTTTGTTTACTGTGCTAATCCATCGCCTCATCTGCCACGAGTTGGACTGATTGTAATGTGGTGTAATTAGCTGATTAGCGACGGAGAGAGGTTGTTAAGGACGGACTTGATTAGATAATTATAATCATGTGTGTATTTGAATAACCGATATGAGCTGCAACACCATCGGGAGCATCTATTAAGTTTTGCTCTGCCAAGAAGACTACATCCGACAATCTCTAATCTACAATAAACATATTTTTGAACATGTATTACATATTTTGTTCAGTGTTAAATCTCCTTTTATATTCCCAGTTCATTTGTTTAATATATTTGCTGCGTGTTTTATCTCTCAGGGTGAAATGTTCCTCTGCTTCCTTCTGACTCATTTTCACTTTATCACTTGTTTGCACAGGAAAACAAAACTTAATCCCTACAACATTAAATCCGTGGCCTAGAACTCGGGATGCATTTATTTGTGAAAAGTGAACTCAACGCTCGCTGCACTGCTCAAAGCTTTTCTTGCTGTGTGACTTTCCTGGCAGAAATATCTCCTATTTGCTTTCTCTCGCTTAAGACTGCGATAAAAATAAACTAATACACTGTAAGGCATATGGATTCTATTGCAAAGATAGGTGAGTCTTTTTTTTGCACGAAACTGGTTTCCATAGTATTTCAAATTAAATAAATAAACATATCAGCCACTAGCAGCTAAACATAAGTGAGCTGATGTTTCGGCTGCAGATAATTATTTTGTATGAGCAGTGTTTTACAGACGTTAGCATCGGCATCCTCGAAACGAAGGTGAAGTCATTGAATGATAATAGAGTCGTTCAGTAAACTGATGCCGTTTCCTCTGAACCTTTTTGCTCAGAGTAGACTTGTCTCATGAGTTTCCACGTTGCCTGTTAAAATAAATGGGCAGGAACGGTTTCTCTTTCTGGACACCTTTCACAACAAGTGATATATCGAGCAACTCTCCGTACAAAAGATGCCACTGTTGGTTTAAGTAAACAATGAAGCCAGGGACAGCAGCTGCAAATATATAAAGTCTCACAAACTTGTCTTTTCACCCTCGACGAACTCTGAAATAAC
This sequence comes from Verasper variegatus, assembly GCA_026259375.1. NCBI lineage: Eukaryota > Metazoa > Chordata > Actinopteri > Pleuronectiformes > Pleuronectidae > Verasper > Verasper variegatus. The sequence continues at coordinate 2,032,383 of CM048044.1, read as the reverse complement.
AAATTCCAGCGCAACACGCCGACAACACCACTGCGATGCGATATCTATATACATCTTCTGTTGCTTCTGTGCGACACCACCACACAACAATGAGCGCTGCCTTCTTCCCTCCCAGTCATGGGTTTAAATCTAAGTTTCTTTTTGTACCAGTGAGATTCATTTGACTTTAAAATCTCTTGTAGAATCACTTGACTCAGTCTCGCTGACTCTTCTTTTCCACATCTTCCCCCTCAACACATTAAAATATGCTTAGGTGGGGAAATAAAGCCCTTCATACCTCCACTAACGCTCTTTCTCCTAATGTAAATTCATTCTACATTATTCATTGTATTTAGATAAACTGTAAGGAAACTCTTTATACTTTTATTACCCTGGTCCCATCAGAGCGTCGGCTAAACTCCTTAAACTGATGATAATTAGCACTAAGTAAAAACTGTTATTATGAATACTTAGACAACAATTAAAAGCGCTTCTGTTCAAGGAAGAAATTTAAAAAGGGATGCATCCCGAGGACGTGTGCTTTATACAACGTGCTCTCATTCTTTCGGTAGCCAGAAGAAATTCAAAATATAAATACTTATTTTAATTTTTCTACATAGTCAGTGTTAAAATCATGTCAGCTCAGCATGTGAGGGAATAGAGGGGCTCCATTGCATTAAAAAAATAAAACTCTGGATGTAAGATGCATCCCACAGACACGCCAGAGAGAAACTGTAAAACTCAACTGTAGCAGCAAATACCTTTTTGTGAAATGATTTAATCCAACGTGATCTACCTGCAGATACATCAACGCCTTCACTTCACGTGACTGCATAGATATAAAACAACGTAGAGTGATTTATAATTGACTTTACGTTACATGTACATCTCTGTATCGTAAGGGTTTGAACCTGAAATAGTCGCATGTACATTTCCTATAAAACATACTTGCCGCTGCAATTTAAAAGCATTGAAGGATAATTTCCAGCAGCACAAAGAAGAAGCCGCCTGCCGTGACAGGAAGCTGAAGTGCATGTTCTGTTTCAGTCTCTAACTCACCGGTTGAAATGTGAGTAATTCCGTTCCTGTTGCTTTGTTCCTGACTCTTCGCCATCAGTCATCTATTGTCGGCAAGTCACAGCCATTGAGTCATTTTTCATCAGGAAACAAAAGAAGCTATTTCCCCGAACGAGAGCCTCCCACTCTACATTCATAATGATGGATTATGGCATCGGGTTGATGAGGACGGCTGTCTGACGGGTATTTAGAGGCATTTCAAACTAAATGGGATCCAGTGAGCAGCTGAGGGTGTTTTGATTTTGAGACACACGGTTAATAAGCGACTGCAGAAGTCGGTGTGAACAAACAGATGCAGGGTGGCGACACCTTCTATCCTTATATCTGTCATTTCACAGAGATCTACCGGGTTGCACCAGGTTCCATCCTCTTCAAAATCACAGATCAGCAGAATGAGGGTAAAACCCAGATGTTATAATACAGATGTCTACTTTCATCCGTAGGTCGAAATCACTGCGGATCAGTGACAACCAAACAGGTTGGAGCCTTTTCAGGAGCGTTCGGTCATGAAACGCATGTTTAACGAACACGAGAGTTAAGGCTCTTTCATAATAAACGTTTTTAAAACAGACAGAGCCTCATGTCCGTTCACTTCATCTGTACATTCATCGTGCACGTCTACACAATAGTTCAAGTGAGACGAGGTAACCATGTCGACATAAAGAACGTGTGGACGTGCGTGGGCAAAGACGCTTACATCGTTTAAAAACAGATTTCTCTTCATACATAAAAGCTGCATGAAGTGCTCAGGTTGTGCAGCTGAAGATGTTTCTATGGAGTTCAGGAAGCTTCTTGTTGTGTGTCTGTCTCTGTGTGTGTGTGTTTGTAAGTGTCAAACCTTTCCATTAGTAATCGATCAATCTTGGAGCCCATCAGCTGTCGTGATGACAGATTGAGCCTCTGAAGTCAACGGCCAATATTCTTGAGGATTGCGGTGTAGAAAGCAGACGTCTGGGTGAAGTCCAACGAGTTTCATCGTCAGTTTCATTGTCGGTGTTTGCATTTGAATGCAGAAGAATTAAAAAGCAGAAAGCCTGTCAGTCAACGTGTTCCACCTTAAAGTACCGGATAGAAGAACTGGAGGAAAAATCTATCAACTGTAGATTATGCTATGGAGTCATTGAGCAGATATGGATATTTATATATAAATCTGTCTGAATGTGATTTATAGGTTCTTTGTATAGAGAACCAAACACTGACCAACAAGAGGAGTGCGTCAACTGCTGTTCAACAAATATAGAAAATACAAGACGTCTCCGGCAACTCAAGATGTACGAAATCAGCAAATTCACCGGGGAAGTGACATCACATGCACACACACTTATTCATCCTGCATATATTATAAAGCTTTAGTTTTCTTTTTGTGACACATGCATGTACAGAAATGGAATGAGGCCCACAGGGACTTGTTACTCTCTCTTTACGACCCACTCACGCGTACGTACAAAACACAAACACACAACATGTACCACGTCTGCTGCAGGGATTTGAATCTGAACACATAAGACAAACCAGTAATCCATGGTATAAAAGCATTTCTCCTTTGAGGGTCGCAGGAGGACGCTGGCCAATCCCAGCAGACATTGGGTGAGGCAGGGTGCAGCGCTGACAGGATGCACGTCAATAACAGGACTGTCGTACGGAGACAAACAACCATTCACACGCACGTTCACGCCAAAGGGCAATTTAGAGTCACCGGTTGACCGAATGTAACAGTTTGAATCCGGAGGGAGGAGTTAAGAGAGCGTGGAGAATGGTGACAGAAAACCACGTCCACACAGATGCTGGGGCTTCCGCAGAATCCAAGAATGTCAGCAAACTAGTTGCTGCTCCCTCGAAGTTGTGTGTTTTACTTCCCAGGTTACCTGCATCCTGTCTGCAGCACGCAGACAGGATTACTTATTGGTGGCTACCAGGACACGAGGAGGATTTAACAACTCACACAACGTAAGTTTAAGTCTGATCGTGCAAACAGCCGTTTGATAACAGGGGTCTGGTCCTCACAAAGATAGAAAGACTCATGACTAACAACCCTCTGCACATCTTCTTCCCGCCTCTTTGCACTTTATTTGGAAGTTAGAGTCACCTTTGAATGTAGAGAGTCTTAGTTTTCTATTACTGTATTTGACTTGTTTTTATAGTAACCTCTTTCTTTTACCTTGCTTTATTTTTATTTTTATATTAGTTCAGCTATCGCGCTGCTGAGCTGACACCTTCCATTGTGCTGTTGAACCTGTGTTAACTGCACAAAACAAAAAACTAAACACGTCCCGACTCACACAAACAGAAACAAGGCACAGAGAGAGAAGCTGCAACACAAGAGTTCACCAACAGGACGAAAAGACAAATACTTGACACACACACACACACACACACACACACACACACACACACAATCTGCTCTGTGAAGTCTGAGTGAGAACAAATCCATTTTAAAGACTGTTGTTTTTTAAATGTGTAGGTGTCATGAAAAGCAGCAGCCGCAGTCAGACAGACTCAAATATTTATTTGTGGGATTTGGACCCGGATGAGCTCCGACTGCATAAATAGATCGGCCGCCACTCTGCGCAAACAAGCTAATGTCCATTCACACACACACACACACACAGAGAGAGAACAGTGAGCACATTCCTCTCCTCCTTCATTCTCTCTCTCTCTCTCTCTCTCTCTCTCTCTCTCTCTCTCTCTCTCTCACGCCTGTCTCTCCGCCAGACGCCTCCGTCGGCCGCCAGACGCACCAGAAGGCGAACCCGCGCTCTCCTCTCCAAATATTTGACCATGTCATTGCTCATTTTCTTTGTGCGTCTCAACCAATTTGCTGTCTTCACCTGCCGTCCTCTGATGACATTCATCTGCTTATTGAAACCACCACTGCTCCTCCACCCCCTCCCCCCCGTTCTCCCTCATTTATGTCAATGCCTCTTTGAATTCCTTCCCTCCGTCTCTCACCCCCCCCTCCTCCCTCCCCTCCATCCTCCAGCTCAATCAGATTCCTTCTCTTGCTCCTCTACGTCTGTTTCATCCCTCTCTCTGCTGTAATCCATCCAGCCATCCCCTTCTTGCTTCTCAACCCCTCTTCATCCTCATCCCTCTCTCTTTTCCTCCCCCCCTTTTATCTCAGCCACAGATGTGTTGACTGGCTCTCTGATGTGACACAGTTATCCGCACACCTCTCCGAGTCCCAGAGGGCCACAGTGCCACGCGACCGTGGCAGCAGCCGAGGCCAGGCAGGCGTCGGAGGTGGAGCGTGTGCCACCGGAGGTTTGCTGCCTCACATCTGCGGGAAGATGGAGTCGGACAAACTCCAGCTCTTTTCTGAATGTAAAAAGATTTCTGCCAATTCTCTTTACGTTTTCAATATAAGAGGTAGAAGCAATGTAGTTCCATGAGATTAGTCCAAGTCAGTTGTATAAACATGGCGGATGGTGTGATGAAGTTGTGTTGAACAGATTAAACCGTGTCGTACAGGTACAGAACGTTTGCAGCAGATGTGTGACCAGAACTCTGTTTACCTATTTGAAAGTCAGCCCGACATGGTGGCTGCGTGGTTCAGGAGTAAAATCAGGTCGTCCACCGATCGAAAGGTTGGTGGTTTGATCCCTGGCTCCTGCAGTCTGCATGTCAAAGTGTCCTTGGGTAAGACGCTGCGCCCCGAGAGCCCCAGATGGCTGTGCCGTCATGAACGGGATGGCCCGAGTAGAGACGTGCTATATTTAGAAGCTTCGCAGGGATGTGAGCATGAATGGGTGAATGTAGATCACAGCCTGCAGCACTGAGTGGTCATTAAGACGAGAAAGGCTCAATATAAGTGCAGCACATGTGACATTTACACCCCTACTCGCCACCTTCATATTCAGATTTTCTAATTAAACACCAGAGGACTTTTCTTTGACCTTATAAGAAAACACCAGACCCGAGAACACGAACTGCGTTTCAGTTATTTCTAGTAATCGTCAGAGAGCAGGAAGTAGAAGATTAGATCAAATATAAACTCTTCTCTCCTTTTTCTTTATCCTGCTACGACACAGTCAGCTTGATTTACTACAATCAGCTTCATCTCAGTTTCCTCCAGTTCCAAAACACAGATGCTGATTTGCACTTGATTATTATTCCATCAACTATTAAAATTAGCAGCGTCCTGCTCGTGATCCACAGTGCAACAGTTTTTCAGCAGCTGGGCTTTAAGCTATAGATTAATTAAAGGTCAAGATGTGATCTATGTTTAATGAGTAAACTTTGTAAAACACTCCTGATTAAAGTGCCACCGTGTGTGACGGGACTGTTGTGGGAGTAAGGGCACAGTTTGGCATGAGGCCCCACTTAGTCCAAAGGAATAATTAAGGATTTTGTTCTTGTGCAGTTTTCTAAACAAAAAGAATTTGCTATTGTTTGTTTTCAGCCTTTTAAAATCTCCCGGTAACAATCCAGAGTAATTAGTAAAATCCAGCTACAGGATGTTTACTCCTGGATGCAGGGATCGTGTAAAATGGGCATTAAGTCACAAACTGATGATCATTGCACTTAATGTTGTATCTTGCCAATAAAACACAAGAATCCAAGTTACAGACTCATCAGTGCTTCTGACTCTAACTCAAGATACCATCCATTTTCTTATGCGGTGCATGAAAACACCATTTCCTGGTTCCAGAAACCTGGATAATCATGTATTTCATTTCAATAAACCACTTGTGAGGTTTGCAGCCATCAAAGATTATTTTTAACCTTAAAAATAAATTCATGGAATTAAGTTTAGAATATTTATACCGTGATTGAGACACGTGCTCAATTTTTTTGTTCAATACAAGTTGTAAAGGTTTTGGTTCCCTCTCGTGTTGAAGCACTTACTCTGGCTGCATCCACGTTAAAACATTTTTCAGAAACTTGAAACCCGTAAATGACGACGCCGCCACCTGCATTCGCTTCCACTCAGGACTCGGCCTCCAGCGGTGAATGCAAAGCGTTGCCAAGTCAGTGACGGTTCCACCGAGAAAAGAAAGTCCCTGCTCTTATTTTTAACCATAACCGTTTCTCGTTCCTGGTATTTTCTGCACCGTGGCAGCCACTGGCACGTGCATGACCAGTGTATGTTGATGTGATGTGTGTTTTCAGGTGTGTATGGACGGAGATAACTTCTGATGGTTTTTGAAATGCAGGTTTCAAATGAGAGCGAGTGGCTGTAGCCTGTGACGCCTCCCAGATGTGGTGTCGTCACACGCGTGTTCTGTTTGACTCGTAACCTACAGCCGAGTCTTAAAGTACATGACAGCAGGAAGGAAAGTTGTTAATCCTCCCCTCTTCTAACTTTCCCTCCTTCCATGACTCATTTCTTTCCTCTTCATTCCTCTCAGGTCCTCCGTTTTTTTACCCATGCTGCCCTGCTCCCCTCTGCCACCTCATCCCCCTCTCTCTCATCTCTGCTTGAGTTTATATCCCAATCTGTCATCCTCAACTCCCTCCGTCTATCTCCGTCCGTCGCTACTTGTTCATTCCGTAGCATTCAGCAGATTTCTCCGTCTCCAGCTGCATCTTAAATCTCAGACCTCATCTTCTGTCCTCCTCGACTTCCCGAGCTCCCTCTCTCGTCGCCGTTCTGCCGCTTCCTCTTTTCATCTCTTCGCCGTGTATATTCCTCAACATACATATTTATATTCTCAACTTCTCTTACATATTCAGCTTCTCTCTCTCTCCCTCCTTCTCTCACTCCGTCTCCACCTCCTTGGTTCCAGTATTTCATGCGTGAATAATCCATGTCTGTCTAATCCTTTTAGCTATTCTCCCCTGCAGCTTAATGAGCCTATAGCGCTGCGGCACACACACACACACACACAAACACAGCAGCTATCAGTATGCTCAAGAACATTAATACCACCTTAACAGGATTTATCTCTCCTCTCTCGTCCTCCCATCCTCCGGTCTGATCTCCTCTCTCCCGTTGACCAATCACAGCTCTCCTCGTCCTCTACTTAATCACGCGAATATCTTATTTTAATGGGATAATTGGCGTACAGGCGCTACCACTAACATCAGAGGCAAACATGTCTGTCCTCAGTGGTGAAATAACGAATGTCCACAGCAGATGTGGCTGAATAATTGTCCAAACAAACCCAAATAAGAAATAAGAAAGATAAATCACTAGTTGTGGGTTTGCATCCATTTAATGATGGAACGTAGAGAAAATGAAGAACGAGGTGAGATCTCAACTCTGCTGCCTGAGATTTGGATTTCCCACATTTCATCTCACCTGTCAAACAAGTCTGTTTTCCATTAAATAGTTTCCTGCACATCCCTGCCCTCTCCGACATCTGCAATTTGAGTCCAGTCAACCCGCACAACACACTAATGAGAAACTGGCCTTGTGTTCTTGACGGAAGAAAACAGACATTTTCAAATAAATAGACTCTGTGTTCTGGGGGAAGCACTGAAAATCTGAATATCCAGGCTTTTGCCACATTCAGATTAACACCCTTCACTCTGTACTCGGTAAAACACAAACAATGATTGACAGAGAAGACAAATCCACACGTCAGCGAAAAGTAAATTAGAAGTAGGAATAGACCAGGTGCAATATTCACTTTAATACAAAGTCAAAACTGACCATCAGATTATCTGGAGACATTTTTTACATTCGTCCCCAATGAGTGAAACTGATGACAACTGAGATTTTAAAAGAAATCTGTAAATGAACAACTTGAATCAAAAGAAGTGAGAAAGGTTCGGACTCAAATCAGTTGGAATATATATTAAGTTAAAACAAGAGCTTAGGGTTTGGGGTCAGCTACAGATATATGTTTATGTGATGCAAATCCTACAGTTGAATAAGTGCAGTTGAAAAAACTGAAAGAAAGATTCTGATAATGTTCAACATAGTTTGGACTTATTTCACCTCAAATGTTAAATTCAACAAATCAGCACTTCTTGAACAAACAAATAACTTTGATGTGTTCAGACTGTGTGACTGTCAGGATGTTCTATACATATACATATTAACCATACACGCGATAACCTAACCTGACGTGACTGTAACTCTATTCCAGCCACACGATTGGTTCTACGCAACTCTACTCTCGTTCTCATTGGCAGTTCATGTTGTCCGTCAAAACCTGGACGGGATGAGTTCGATCGACGTTGTATCGACCAGGTCTTATATTTCTATCGAGGGAAAAGTTATATCGCGATAATTATCTTTGTCGTTTTATCGCCCTAAGCCTCATTGAATTCAACATCATCGACAACGGGAGAAAAGCCCAGTGAACCAAAGACACTTAAAAGCTACGTAGACACGACTGAAGTGAACAACGCTGCATTAAGAAGGTTATTCTTTCATGAAAGTGTTTAAAAGAATTTGCTGAGTCGAGCCCTGAGTTAAGCTGCACATGCACATCAACAGACACACACCCTGTAGAGTAAACAGACGTTTTTTATAAACAGACAAACACAAACAGTCCAGATGGTGTTTCTAAATAATTTAGATTGAAATCATATTTAATACATGTCGGCGCACATGAGATATAATGGCCAGTGTGTGTGTGTGTGTGTGTGTGTGTGTGTGTGTGTGTGTGTGTGTGTGTGTATAGAGTTAAAGGAACCCTCACTCTCTACCCCCCTCTCCATCACCAAGCGCCGTCGGCTCGCCTGCAGACGGGACAAAAAGCGTCGCTGTATTTCTCCGTGCTCTCCATTTGTCTCTCTCCATCCTCTAATCAGTCTCTGTCACCACAGCCCCCCCCCCCCCCCCCCCCCCGCTGTCGCCTCACCTTGTCCGTCTCTTGTCTCCGCCTTTGTTTTCCACCCCTCTCCCTCACTCCATCACGGTGCTTCCATCTGCCTGATCGCTCCTCTGAGCCGGGCGTGCCAGCGATCATCTGACAGCTGTATGAGTTTTACACCCTCGCCGAGAACAATTATGTTCAACTAATTAGCTGAAATGGCAGCGAGGTGCCTCCGCTCTGGCTCTTAACGGCCTTCGATAACAAACGACGGAACTGCGAAACTTTGGTTGTTTTAAAAATCAGGAGAAATCAGATTTCATGCCTCCTTCAATGGCGCTGAACAACTTCTCATGTCAACCATTTTGACCTTAGTTATTAATCATGACAGTAAAGAAACTAAATGAAAGGTTGAGTTTCACCTGATTCTTTTTAAAGAGGCTTATCTTTCCCATGGAGCACATCCACAGCTCACGGCCATTTATTTTACAGATCTTTGCACTAAGTTCCTCTCAGTTAAAAATTCAATTCCTCAGATTTGCATGTTGCAGCAGAATCGCACGACCCTGACTTTTTAAATCTTTACTTACTGAGCAGAGGTCTGAGCTCATCAGATTTCAGCTCAGCAGAGTTGCACACATCCACAAAGCTGCAGCTTTGAGCAACTTAAGTACCGGAGACGTAGCTTCACTTAATTTAATCAAGTCTTTGTTGCCTTTAAAGATATTCTGCACTTAAATGGGATTTTTTTAGCCGTTACCTAAATTATTAAACCGTTCTTTGACTAAATACTTTATGGGTTGAACATGAGACAAAAGTGTTTCAAACACTCGTGAGTGGAAAGTCTGGAAAGCTGCACTTGTTTTCGAATGCTGAAGCTAAACCCCTCAACCAGCACATCGTCCACCATTCACAGGATCAAATTGGTCCCAGAGACAGTTGCTTTTCAGGCCCTGTTTATAGAAAGCATGAATCCTACACCTCCCTGGAGTTCCTCGATGCCCAGATGCAGGAAACTGCAGCTGGACTGAGGCGGTGGAGTTGGACGAAGGGGAAACGCGGCGCTTCTGCGAATGTTCACATTGCTCAGCAGCAGCTCCCTGGATGAGAACAGGGGTTTAAACAACATCTGGCTCTGCGCTGTAATGTCAGACTCAGCTGAGCACCAAATTGTTGTTGAGGCTGGACTGAGTAAAGGAGACAGGTGGAAAGGACTGCACCTCTCCTGGGTTATCGGGGGGGGGGGCAACTCCCATCACAGCTGGCATGTTGAGTTCTGCCCCAAAACACTGCACATGTGGAAATGAGGAGCCAAACTTTAGTTAATCTCACCACAACCACAATAGGAAAACCACACAAGTTAGCTACTCGTGGAAATAAAGACCATAAGTGAAGCGTCTTAATCAGGGACAGCACATCCCAGCGTCCTCTGCCCACAGACCATCCACTTAGACCCCTTCAACAAATTGCATCTGACTGATTAATAGCACCTTAAATGTGTCAGAGCATGTGTGCTGGGAGGGCTGCGGAGGGGGGGGGGGTAAATGTATGTAAGTGTGTGTGTGTGTGTGTGTCTCCGTGATTGGTGACTGCAGAGGCCCTAATGGATTCCAGAAGGAGAGCCATAATAAACATGAGGGAAATCAAACCATAGACATTACAACTCGCTTTAAACGTGGTACCAGGAATATGCCCCGCCAGGTTTGCTTTCTGTCCTCAATCCAATTACACGGCTGAAAAACAATATTCGTCTATTCAGTACTTAACTACATTACGGCATCTGGTAGCTGAGAAATCACTCAGTGCTGGAATGAGACAACAGAAGGTTGAGACCGATATCTCCGGAGCCACATGTAGCCTTGCTGGCCTGGGATCAAATCCCTGCAGTACCTTTTCTCCAGCGTCTCCTCGTGGGCCCTGTGCTGTAAACCGTCCCACTCCTTCAGCAAGAAACATAAAACAAAATACCCTGTGGGCGTCGACTGCAACGCTGCTGGAAAAAAACGAGTTACATTCAACAGTTCATTCATTATTCAATCTTTGCTGTGCGGTCACGTATAGTTGTGACTCATCTCATCATTTATTGCTGATGATGTGCAAGTGTAAACTCAACTGCAGCCTATTTGTCAGAACCCCTAATGCCCCAGGGGCAAAACACATGATGCTACAGAGAAGGAGGCTGCAGCTGACGAAGATACAACACCGACAACACGGTGACAAACCAGTCCAGGCAACCAAACACAGTTCAGCCCACAGGTCCCCACCCGGCTCATTCACACTGTTCAACTCAATGAGAGCAAGTTGTCTGTGTAACGTCCGTGTGGGCGATGGTGGGAAATGCAAAGAATTTAAGATTAAACATTAAAATAAATGAATCCTCTCATTTTTAGGGCTTTTTCACTAAATCTTGGCGCCTTGGACCATGTTCCAGATCCACAGAAAACAGTGTAGTTGTCATATAGTTTTACTGTAACTGCACATAGTGTAATGTCTAATTCTGGGCAATATAATACAAATGCTTATTTCTATCAGATGATCCAGGTTCGGTGAAACTGGCAGAGTTGAGGAAGTATCACAGTCGAGGAGAAGTTGTTCTAGACGAGCTGTAGTTCTGAGTTCATGGGAAGATGGAGGCTGCACCGTCAGTTACTCTCTTCAGCCAGAGCCTTGATTGGCAGCGTCAGAGTGTGTGTGTGTGTGTGTGTGAAATGTGTGTTTTCTCCTTTGGACCAAGCACATTTTTCGCATCTCTGCCACCATCCATCAGCTTCTCCTCCCATCAGCCAACTGGGCGACCATTTTGATTTACTTAATGGCTGCAGAAATAAGGCTCGGCTTCCTCTCTCAAAGTGAGCTGCAAATCAGGCCGATAAGGCCTTAGCTTAGTATTAATGGTGCAGAAAATTAAATTAAAGCCTAAAGTTGGGAAAAGAAAAATGCTTAAGTGGAGAGCAGGGGGAGCAGAGGGAGGAGAGTGTGAGGGGGGAGGGTGGGGGAGGAGGTGCAGCGGTAAAACGAGGGGAAGTGATGGAGTTATGAGAAGATGAGGGAGATGAGGCTTTTAGATAAAATAGAAAAGAACGAAGAGGGAGGAGGTGGAGGGAACGGAGGAGTGGAATGGAGGTGGAGAGAGGAGAGAGAGCAGGAGCAGCCGAGGGGCTCAGAGGATGGGAGACAATCTCAGGAGGAAGATGATAATTGTCCAGCCTCGATAAAGACGCCTTCGGAAACCTATTTAATTTTCCCTCCACTAACTTATACTGTTCATGGAATTTCATCGCTGCCATAAACACACACAAACAAAGATGGTCTAATTATTTTCTCTCATATTCCAAATCTCAGTGTCGGTGTCTCTCCAGTGAACGTTCAGTCTGTCTTCAACGAGCTGCTCAACACAGACCCAGGCAGGGATTTCTCTTCTGCAGGCAAACACACGTACGCACTCAAGGTGACAGAAGACCTTTAGACGTCCTCCCAAAACTTAAACTGTCTTGTTAAAGTTAAACAGTTTGGATGTTTTCCATCAAACGCAAATAATTTCAAATCACTCCCGTAAATGACTAAACCAGTTGAACTAGAGATCTTCTGGTGAGTGGAGCCCCTCCTCTACCTCTGATTGGACGTCTTCACTGAGACATCCGTTTCCCTCCAGTCCATTTTGTCACGAACGTAAAAGCAACCAGCTTTATTACGGGTTATTACTACAGAGAGTTTAATGACCACAACAAATTCCAAACGCAGCCTCAAGCAAATTGAACCTTTGAGTAAATTTAGTTCAAAAGAACTAAAAGACACCTGAGAGGGTGTTTGTGTCCTCGAGCAGTGAAGATTCATGGGAAAGTGAAAATGCCAAGGTGGGATTGTCTCTGCAGCTCAGTCAAGGACGTAGATCAACCAACCGGCACGTGTTTGTTCACCGTTTAAAATGTCACCAGCTCCTGCTGCACATATTCATACAAACCCACACATATACAGCAACGCAGGGGGTCGCACCGTGGTGACAACCTGTATAAGTGAATAACATCCAACATCCTGTACCTCTGTGAGGTTTACAGCCCCCGACTGCATCAGGGAACTTATTGTCATCATGATTACTTTGTTAACGTCTGTGATCATTCTTGAAGCTGTTATGTAGTTTTGTGTTGCATGACTGCAAAATAAAACAGCATTAATGTTATTTAGTTCTCCCTTCATGTTCATTCAAATGACAAACGTGCACAGTTTTCTCCCTATTTTACAGCAAAGTGTGAGTCTCAAGGCTGCAGGAACGTAAATGTTCACACTGACGGGCTTTTAAAGGCTCCTAGTTGTCTTGGGTGGAGATGTGTTGTTATACTTCTCTTTGGAGGAAAGACGATTTGGACAGAGGACGCAGAAAAGGAAAACATAATGATGATGAATGTTTGCTTGTCCTCTGGAGTAACTCAAAGTGAAAAGCTGATCCTGAATTTTGCAGTTTCCCAGTGTGAGGTCAAGGAGTCAGCTTTCTAACATTCTGATTCAAAACACACGGTAGAAAAAAGTAATTTACTTAAACGTTAATTAATGTGTGAAGACAGTAAGACGAAAGGCTCTCAAGATACACAATCCACTGGTTCCGCCCCAGGACAGTGTCGAAGCTCATTTCTATCTGAAGTCTAATTACCAGTTTAAAAACCCCGTTGTACACTTACCTGCAGCCACTAAAGAGAAGTGCTGCAGATATTTAGCAGCTGAGGAGTCAGGTAAAGCTGAAGTGGCATAAAATGGAATTCATTCAGGTTTGAGTGCTTTTACCTTCCTGTCCTATCGACATGATCGATAACAAAGAGTCACTTCCCAAGTGAGGACTTTTCTTGAATAAGCATCTTTTAATATTGAGTAACAAGGAATCAGTTCATGTAATCACATTGTTCCATAAACGTTGGGACATGGTGCACAGTGATAGATGCAGTGCAGTAATAAAAGAATTCTGCAATACTGACGGTATAATTGTAATACTTTGAGGGAAGCTGTAGGTTTTTCACACATAGATTCAAAGATTATGTGGATCAACTTTATGCAAACCACAAAGTCCCTCATCAGGTTTCCTCCACAGGCCCCAGTGACCCAGAGCCAGACGGGGGACTGGGTCAGACTGCACCCCAGGGGAAGCACTTCACTCTGGGGCAGAACTCGGCCAGGTCACCCTCAACCCCCTCCCCCCCCCGCAAAAAACCCCTCCATCTCTACTTCTGCGAGGCCACTGGGGGAGATGTCGCAGCTCCTACTGGCCACAGATGGCTCGGTGTCACGGAACCATGAAATGTGTGAATGTCTGCTTCCACTGTTACTTTCCTTCAAAAGGCTCAAAGTCACACGAGGCAGCTAAAGTGCTGAGAAGCACATGAACAGCCAAACTGTTTCCAGGACACGCTTTCATAACTGGACCTGGAAAGGATTTGCATTCACAAACAAATGCTTCACCATCGCACCTGGAAATATTTGACGTAGACGACAGAGAGGAAACCAAGACTCAAATGATCAACCTACGGATCATTAACTCATCAAGTTCCACACGTTAACAAAGTGTTGAACAACGTACAGAAACACCAGTGATGTCAGTTTGTGTGTGACTGTGTGTGTGTGTGTGTGTATTGTAGACCTTTCTGTCATTCTACATCTACCTGCCTGCCAGATGCCTGCTAACAAGGACCTAGCTTCTTACAGGATAATACTTTACCTGCCCATCACACACACACAACCCCCCCCAACACACACACACACCCACACAGCATACAAACTAGACGGCGACTAGGCTGCTTTCAGTGTGACTCATGCATCTCTGTGTGCCCAGGACGTGGCCTCATGCGTAATGCAGGATGTCAGAAAGTACACACACACACACACACACACACACACACACACACACACACACACACACACACACACACACACACACACACACACACAGGTGAGAGTTACTTGGCATTCGTTGCATGTGCTTATCTTAGTGTCACTAAAGTTGAATGTCTGAATTTGTTACATGATAAGACCATGACAGCTGTGTGTGTGTGTGTGTGTGTGTGTGTGTGTGTGTGTGTGTGTGGGGGGGGGGGGGGGGGGGGGGGGGCCCTGTCCAAAACAGTGTAAATGTCAGACCACACCTAATAATCCCACCTAGAAGGGAAAGAGGAATGAAATTAACAGAGTGAGAAAAGAAAGGGAAGGTTAACTTCCTTTCACGCTGCGCTGGTTCACCGCACCACTTCCTGCAGGAGGCAGCAGCCTGGGGGGGGGGGCCGTGATGTGGTGACACCTGTGTATGGCTATAAATACTGATCTGGTCTCAATGACTAACACTTTCTCATACACATCTCTGCAGGTTTGGGGTTTTTGTTGCCCTCTGAAAGTCGAAGGTTTCAGTCCGTGACTCCGACGACAAAGTCAATGTTCAGCTAATTCTGAGCAGAAGTTGGTCACCAGAAGTTGCTGCAGAGTGAGCGCTCCTCGTTTACACACCTCTCCAGGTTAAAATCATCCCTCTATGTGAAGTCGTCCTGTCTCCCACAACATATACAGAAACCTCTTCTCCTCGTCTGCTCCCATCACCTGTGGAGTTCCTCAAGGCTCCAGTCTAGGGCTCAACCTACCCAGATTATACATAACACCGTTATGATCCATATTTCAGAAGTATAACATCGTCCAATTGCTACGCTGATGACACTCAGTTATACCTCCCTCTAGAACCTAGTGACAACCAAACCACACTCTCGACTATCTCCAAAGCGTTAAGTGTCTCAAGTTAAATGATAATAAGACTGATGAGATCTTGTATTGAGGTCGACAGACTCGAGAGATGAAAAGACAAAGCAAACAGAAATGGAGTCAGAGATGCAAACTGAAGTGGAGCGAGTGGAAATTATCCAAAAGTAAAGAATGCTCGTCTGTTTCCAAAGCGAATCCCCTCGGTTAACGCTCTGTAAAGCTGTGCACTGTGTCTTAGACAAATATTAAATCAAACGACACCCCGGGTGTAAATAACTACAGATCCCACTGAGAATCAGCCGCAATCTGAAGCCTTCCACCATTTTCACCGATCCACGTCGTAGATTCTCTTCAGAATATCTCCTCATAAAGCCTCGATTCTACCTGAGACACTGAAGCATCAGCAGCTGAACAGCCACCTGCTCGGGATCATATATATAATGGAAAATAAATTGGCTTGACAAAAAGATTACTGGTGCACATTCTATAAAAACCGAGACTGCGCGCCAATTTAACAATTATTTATCCAGAAACTTTCATTTTCTTTTGCTCCACAAACTCTTCTCTCAGCTGTGATACGAAGATTAAACAGGAACATAAAATGAAAAACAAGGCAACAGAAACCTTCCGGTATTCCAGCTGTTCGGCAGCCTGACAGAACGTTTCCCCTCTTTTCAAATGACAACTGCAGCTTCAGCAGAGCCCAAAGCTTCACTCCCGCTCGCTTGATTTGCGCGTGTGCGTCTTTGGCAGGTACAGATGAGTTAGCAGACCCATGATAAAGTGTTTAGAGTGAAATATTCAGCAAGAGCCATGCAGTGCTGAGCACACGCTCCTGCTGAATGTGAATTCAGGAGCAACACATTTGCCTTCTTGCAAAAACATGTCACTACTTGGATATTTATTTTCTCGTTGTGCAAGTGTGTAGGTGAGTGTGTGTGCGTGTGTGTGTGTGTGTGTGTGTGGTCTCTGTATTCCACGAGATCCAGATCTGTTTATACGGTCATATTACAGACTTATCTCCCTTACTGGGACAGAAAGTGAGTTCCCATTACAAAAATCATTAAATTCTAAGGTGAAGGGATGGTTAGCGACATGACTGCGTCTGTGTGTGTTGTATCACTTCATTCAGAGGCACACCTGCAGAAAAGCACTTAAACACCCCCTACCGTTTCCTCCCTCCTGCAACCACAGACACACAAACCACTGGAAATGGTTCTGCATTTGAAGCTTTGGTTCTCCCTCAACCAGTAAACACACACACACACAGGCACACTTTAGCTGTCAGCTTGAGCATCTCGCCTCAGCCAGGCTATCAGCCGTAGCTGTGGTTTATTTATATCTGTGACTTGGCGAGGCTTCACATACAGATTGAACTGTCGCATACAGCCGAGCAGAAACACTCGCTCAGAGCCACAGGGACGCAGCCTCACACACACACACACACACACACTCACGTGGAAACATTTAAGTAATAATCCAAACAAGAGAATCTTGTGCAATCGTACAGCGCAAAGTCTGAGACACAATTACTGTTGAATGAATTGTTCCTGCTCCACACACACACACACACACACACACACACACACTGTGAGAATATCTGCATTTAGGTGAATAGCAACCTCACAAACTCCAATAGCAACAGAAGTAAAGAGAGGAGAGGTGGACAGAACAGAAAGATTTAACCTGACAGAGGGATTTCTGCTTCCTCATCATAAATGTATCAACCACACACACACACACACACACACACACACACACACACACACACACACACACACACACACACACACACACACACACACACACACACACACACACACACACACACAGTCCTGAATAATTGACGCAGCCTTTAAACTGACTGTCAGTGGAAAGTGGCCGTGAAGAAGCATTTCTGTCTGGCCTCTGTCCTCATTTGTCTCTTAATGGATGAGACGCCGTCGGAAGATTTTGACTCTCGGGTCAAAGACGTGAATGGGATTATTTAGTTTTTTAGACATTTCACTGTGGCTCGTCTCCACGGCAGCAAGTATTTTAAATAACGACCCTGAGGAGTAAACGAGACATGAACACATGTTGTTGTATACAATCGTGTAAACGTTGAACCAGTGACTTTGCATATTTTATACTTTTTTATACTTTACTTCCAAATGAGGCCTGTGTTTTAGAGGTTATTTCACTTTTTATTCATTAATCTAAAACCATCCAGAGCTTCACTGGTTTCCAATCATTTCACTCAAATGAACTTGTCCGAGTCTTGTGATAAATCCCATTAAAGCCCGACTTCTTGTTTCATAAGGACTGATTTCTGGACACGTCAGTGATTTCAACATCAGGAAAAGACACGTCCTACATTTCCCTTTTCAGATCTGAGGTCAGGAGCTGCAGTGGAAAAAGATTTGACGATGAAAAAAGCCTCATCTCCCCCCTTGGCTTCAGACGACGGCAGAAGGACTGGATATAAAACAGCCGGTCAACGAGCAGAGAGACTCTCATGTGACGGGAATAAAAGGCTTTTGATTGCATCTTCAATCTTAAATGCTTAAACTGAATTACCAAGCTCTGGTAATGCAATGTTGAGGAATTGATCCAAACACAATGATGGAATACACTCAACTTTATGTTGAGAGTCGACTAACGAGGTTTTATAAATGTCGAATGGGAAAGAAAGGACAACTCACTGTGTCCATGAAAATACAAAACCCACAATATACAGAGAGAAATGAAGAGTCAGCAGAGGAGACGTGGCCGTTGACTTTACTATAGTTAAAGGAACACAACAAGCTGATATGTTTCCTGTTCGGGCTCCGACTGCTCACGTCTCATTGGCTGAGAACTTTCAGCACCACGGACAGACGCCTGTGAAGCTGAGCCGTGAAGGTTTTCAGCACCACGGACAGAGACACGCTTTATTCAGTCTCTGCCAGTAGGGGGCGTGAGCGGCTAAAGCTCATTTACTCAAATGCAGAGAGACACTTTGGACAAGCCACCTGTCCATCACAGCGCTGACTCACACACGAAGACATTCACAAGCCAATCGCAGCTCATGCGTTCTGCGTCACCTTGACACGTAGATATAATTTTGGGGCAGTGCACGTCAGGTAAACGACGTAGGGTTCTGCGTAGGATACACGTCTACAGGTCACCGTGACTTTTGACATCTGACCAATGAAATCTAATCTAATCTCTTCAAGACTGACTTGAGATATCGTGTTCGAGGGTCCAAGAACAAGTTTTGCGAGGCCACTGTGACGTTCAACTCCGAAAACCCAAATCTGTAAATCTGTGATTCAAGGTGAATATTTGTGCCAAATTTTCAAAATAATTCCCGAAGGCGACCTTGAGATATCATGTTCACCAGAATGGGCCGGACGACCAGAGAATACCACGCCTCTGACCACCGGCTGTCGGCGCCACTGAGGCACGAGAGCGTCACCTGTCTCTAAACATTACAAAAGAAAGAATGAAAAAAACAAAAAGCTTGTTACTATTCAACAGTTGTCAGTGACGATAGAGAAAATCACAGAGAACAGCTGACACCTGTAGACAGAGCCCGACACTAAACCCTGATGAAACAGCCTCGGGCACTTCTTCTTTTCCTTCGTTCCTTCTCTCCGTCCCGTCTCTTCAGCGGTGTGGTGTGTGCAGAGCACAGCTGGCTACAGCTCGACTTGATCCTTGTTCCGAACCGCAGACCCCTCCAGAAATACAATAAACTCCACTGGCCTCTGGCTGTTTCATCACGATTCAGTCCGGCGCTCATCTGCAGCATAACAAATACGTCTGACCCCGGCTCCTGCCGACAAGGACTCCTTCACACGGAGGAAAGGCTCGAGAGGAAGAAAGAAAATAAGCTCTCATTAATAACTAAAGCCTTCCTCTTTCTGCTTAAACGTATTTATGAAACTTATAGATATTATTCTTATACCGTTTTGGCTTCTTATTTATTCTCTCGTGTGTTTAAGTATTCTTTTCCTTCTTTATGGTTGTTTGCTTTATTCCTTATTCAAATAAAAGGAGAAACTCTCTATCTAATCTATTAACTCCTTCAGCTCTATTCCACAGTGGTAACACTCAAACACGTCACCTGGACTTTAGTAGTCAGACTATGTCGTTACTTAGCTGGTTATCAATGCAGATGTTCTTGAAACTTTTGTTTGTACTTTTGTGTCTTCCTCATGCCGTTTCCAGATGTCATACAGTTGTGATTAATTATTACTTCTGCTGAGGAGGTTGTGTTGTTTCTTTTCCACTATGTTTGTCTGTCTGCAGGATTAAGCAAAAACACTTAAAGTAAAGAATGAACCAAACCAACAGAGCACTGTTCCGGCCCTATGCCTTGATATTTCATATTTCATGATAATATAAACGTTCAGCAGCTACTTCTGCAGTGAGCTGTTGGATGTCACATCCGAAAAAAGTCAAATACAATCATCAGGATTTGTATTGTCAGCAAGCTCATGTTAAAAAGTGCAGTTTGATTGATGCATTTAATCTTCATTCAAATCAAACAGTTACGAGGGATTCGAATCATAAACTCCGACTCCCATGATACCGTGTGTTGACCTGATTTCTTTCTTGCGGGCGCTGCCGCCTGTCTGTTACCTTAAGAGTTATCGCCCACAACTAAATGATTATTGAACGTGTGGTTTGCTTCACATGCATCTAATTCCTCTGCTGAGACACAACAAAGATGTGGGTTAGGAGCTGAGAGACTTCCTCTGAACATTGATCTAATCCGTCTCAGTCAATCTAGTTTATTTCTATTTTCTGCCTGAGAGAAACATGCATCTTGGTCAAACCGCTACCGTGCAAACTCTGGATCGAAATGACGCCATCGGTGGAAGATGGCAGCGTCCACATCGAGGATATTGTGGCTTCATTGGTGGGAAATGGAAGGAGGTGGAGATGTGTCGTCCATCTTTATTCACGGTCTATAGTTTAAAGTGTGCGTCACTATGGAGACAGACACAGACTCTTTTGCTCCATTTCACCCTCTGATGTTCTTCCTTCTCATTCAGTTGATCAGAGTCGTCAGGTCACAGTGTTGATAACCTTGTTGTCACGGACACAGTGTGTTTCTCTCCTGGTTTAACATTTTGTTCAATGAACCAAACTAAAGGGGACGGTGAGAACTTGGCCTCAGTCTGTAAACGGTGGATGACACAGATCCCGGATGAGCTGATTGGCTCCTGGACATCGTCCTGAATGGAGTTTGGTGATTGCAGCGAACGGGAAGAAGCCTCTTCCAGAACTGAGTGGAAGGTGGGACAAAGAGTCACACACACACACACACACACACACACACACACACACACACACACACACACACACACACACACACACACACACACACACACACACACACACACACACACACACACACACACACACACACACACACACAAACCTGAGTTTCAGTTTAACAAACGTTTGCCACCGAGCTTCTCTGGAGGCAGAGATAAGATCGGGAAATTAAAACTCAGCGGGTGGAGCCAAACAACCGTTTACCAGTTCTTCAGATCGACGCCACATGAGACAGAATGTGGTGCAAGAAGCAGGAGCTAAAGAGAAAAGACCGATTTGAGCTGTTATCTAAGAAAAAGGAGATGATTCTTCCTCTGAAGACGCAGATAAACGTCTCTTTACACCTTCACACAAAAAAGTTATATAATCTCATGTAAACATCGACGGTGACAGAAAAATATGATAGATAGATAGATAGATAGATAGATTACTTTATTCATCCCCGAAGGGAAATTAAGTCGTCATAGCAGCCGGTATATTTGAATACAATAAAATACAATACAATAGAATCAAATAAAAAATAATTGCGGTAGAAAGAATAAAAACAGAAACACACGATAAATAGGTAGATAAGGTGCAGTGGCAAGATGATGGTAATAGTACTGATGATATGATGGTAATGTTATTGTTAGACAGTGTATAAAAATAAAAATAGTACAGTATATATAGTATGTAATATAACATAATATATATGTATATGTATATATATATATATATATGATAGTACATGTATATGTAATACATATGTAATATATATAATACAGTATATGTATGATAGATCAAGTTAAAGTTTAGCAGCACGTTTATCTGTCTGTAGGAAAAGGTTGATTTGAACTTCATGGTTTCTATTATGAGTCATTGGAGCTGTGTGAAGAAACTGCAGCTCCGCACATAGAAACCTGCTGACGGACATTGTGGTTATAGTCCGGGGTTCAGCCTGTTCGGGTCTCTGTGTCGCCTCTACCTCCGGCGGCGGTCATGTCTGTCACGGCCGCAGCAGGAATTAACGCGGCAACTGTTGACTGAGGGTTAACGTGTGAACTCGCCGCATGGCAGGACGCACCTCAGTGTCACAGTGTCACAGCAGCAGCCCATAGTGGAAAGGACCGCCGCTGCTTTCTCGGCTTCGGTGAGAAAAACAGGGGCCGCGTGGAGCCGAACTGCCGCGGCAGCAGTCCGGACTGTTAAAGTCGACGCTGAGATAATTCAACTCACAGCCGGGAAACTGGTCAAATATAAACTAACTCAAAACACGCAGCTCAGTGAGAGAACTGCAGTGTTTAGTGTAAATAATTCTGTTTCAACGAAGCTCTTGACTTTGATGTCAATTTGAGGAAAAACTGGTTGAATTCATATCAAATTATTTTCATGGGACAGAAGCTGTGATGCAAAGACTAAAATAAATCTGTTTCCATTTGATCTGGTTGGTTTTCACGTTGGAACTTAATTTCGACACATACGTACGTCCTGTCGTCGTCACCTACGTGGGCTGCGTCTATAACTAACTGGCCTCCTGTGATTGGTCCACATTTTTTTAAAGATTGAAAGAATATTTTCAATTATTTTGAGCTCATCTTCCGCAGTTTTGCATAATCTCACCATAAAAAGACGTTTTCTTTCTTCTCCGTCAGTTCCCAGCGGGGACACACTCTGCAGCTTGTTTTTGGGATGATGGATTTGGCTTTTAAGTCAATGACAGGACACTGTTTTGGTTTGATAAACACTGACAAGTAGCTGGAATGAAAAGAGCTGGAGACAAAACCCCCGCTTTTTAAAAAAAGTTGATTAATTGAGTGTTTCCCACAGGAAATGTTGCAGGAAACAGCTGAAGCTGCAGGTGTGTGTGTGTGTGTGTGTGTGTGTGAGTCAGGACACACAGGAAAATGCAAGAAACTATTCAGTGCACACAAAAATACAAGTGCTATAGATTCATGCACAAATTATAACATGACCATATTTACACACACACACACACAAGTGTTAACTGCACTGTCATGGTTTGGACCAGTCAGTCTTTAAAACAACCTCACACACACACACACACACACACACACACACACACACACACACACACACACACACACACACACACACACACACACACACACACACACACACACACACACACACACACACACACACACACACACACACACGGTCAATAATCCTAATTGCTGTCTGTCTCGCCAAAGATTTCAATAAGCCTTAGACCTCCCTCCCCACACGCACACAAACACGCACACACACACACACACACCTCCCTGTCCATCCATTACATCCTGTCACTCGTGTCAATCATCCACTATCACATCTTCCGTTTTCTAAAAAAGAAAACCCCCATCTCCCCGTCATTTAGTGCACTTACAGCATCTCTTGCTCGTTCCTTCAGTTCTCACTCAGCTCTCAGTGTCTGGATGGCGGTGAACTGAGCCCAGGACCCTCTGATGTTGTGTGTATTGTGCATCCTTTGGCTTTTAGACTCTATTCTGACAAGTATTCTGCAACACTTCTGTTGCCTTGTGCAAAAAAAAGTATGAAATCTTTGGAATAAATTGTTTTGCTGCCGTCAGCTCTTCCCACGTGGTCTCAGATGGTCGATACGGTTGAGAAGTGGGACCGTACAGGAAACCGAGCCACTCAGACTTACTGCATGTTGATGTTCTTTGTAGCGGGACCTTGTTGTGCTGGAAGTGACAAACTAAGTCTGGATAAAGTGACACCGACGACGGTCCTAAAAGGCGAAGTAGCTACTACGACTTGTCATGTGAACAAGTGAGAGAGATCGATTCCGAAACCAAAACCATCAGGGAGTCAGAGGGCGACTCTCTCTGTTCCACCGTGATCCAACATTGACAAACCAAAATTCTTATTTTAATTTAATTTAAAAATGGCAAAATGTGAATCTGTCTCGATTGTGTAAATGCTGACAACATAAACTCATTTCTATGAATGTGTGGCTTTCAGGCGCTGGTGTGATTTCAGAAAGCGCATTCCTGATAACTTATGTAATACGCGCCCGAGCGAGTCGACCACGGTGATTATCCAGCAGATAATATAAACACTCAGAGCACAAACCCCCTAAAGAAAAAAAAAAAAAGGCATATCATCACTAAGCCCTAATCTTTGTCTGCTGATTGTCAGCGGCAGAGACGTTCCTGCAGCTGAGCTTTGTCAGAGGTCGTGTTCAGAGCCGAGCCGAGCCGAGGTGAAGGCACGTACGGATCCACGGGATTGATGGTTTCGCTAAACATTTAATGATGCTGACAAAGAAAAGATAAAGAGATGCTGCGGATTTTGATGTATTTTGGAGTTTTAGGCTTTAACTCTCACCGTGGTTACAGGAATCTGCCCCCCCCCCACACACACACACACACACTTATCCCCGTGCAGCAGGGTGATTACAGGATTACAGCACTTACAGTTAACAAAGACGAGTCATTGGCTCATTTACACACGTACACTTTCAATACATCAGCTCCCTGTTGCTTTCTTCCCCTCGGTGAAAAAGGCAGAATGGAAACATGAGATTTGAGTTACACAGCGTAAACTTGTCAAGGTCACTTCACCTCAACAGCTTTTCAAAGAGCCTATTCTTCTCCAAAAAGGCAGATTCCCATGAATGAGTCTTTACTGAGGTCTGTGACAGTACTTTAGTAGATGTGGGTTTAAAGATGCTGTGGCTGCCGAGTTTACGTTCTTCATTTTAACATCTGACAGTCAACAAACAATTTAGAAAAAAAAAGATCCTTCCTGCAACTGTTTCCCCTCAAGAGACAAACACACGTCCAAAATTAAATGTTTCCACTCTGGAGTCAAATAAACTTAGAGTAAAGTTAAATCCCTGCAGCCCGGTTCTGACGTGTAGCAGCAGATTAATGTTTCAAGATTAAGAATCACATACACGGTGTATTGACATGTAAATGAAAATTTACTGAAGTCTGCTGTAAAACTCCCCTGTGCAAGGCTGCAGCTGGAGTTAAACAATGAAATGTGTTTGTGTGTCTGCATTTCGGCGAAGGACACAGGACACAGCAGCAGGTGCTCTCAGGCTGCGTGACAAACACACATTCTGCAGGGAAAGATTTAAAAACACCACAGAGGTAAAACATTTTGGGCCAAAAGCAGACAGATGTCTTTATATTAATTAAGAGTCCTTGTGTGTTTGTAAGGAACCGCACAACAATACATCAACACAAAGCTGCACACTGGAGGATTCTCAACAACACAACAGTCCATGGAGCTTTTTAACAATGCTGCACAATGTGTCCAATCTCCGCTGTGGCTCGTAAAATCTGGTAATCAGGCTAATTTGCTTAATCTCCACCCGATCTTTCAACCCTGGCGGAACCACAGGTGAACACAAGTCTGCAGAAAACCTTTAGTTCCTCTGAACGTGGGTTGTTGCTCTGTGTCAGCATCACCATCACCCTGATCCTAGCAGAGCTCTCAATCACAGCGACTCAGTTTTAAAAACAGGTCACGTCAAAACAACAGCAAGTCTGCGGAGGTGTCGCCAAATCAGCTGCACAGAAGCTACTTTCTGGTGAGTCACAACGTTCACGAGGCGGACGACTGTTGGGAACTGTTCGGGAACCCGTCACGCCTCCGGAGCGACGCACGACTCGCTCCTCGGGACGAGAACGTGTCGGGCGTCCGAGGCCACGCGGCCCCAGCGGAGCTGCATGTGTTGCTCTGTAATTACACACAATATGTTCCAAAGACATCAACAGCCTAAATAATTTGGATAGAAAATACCACTTCAAGTTCCGTGGTTGACTAGAAAATGTCTGGTTCCGGCGAACATGGTTCTTAGATTAGATGAAATGAAAGTTTGATGATCCCTGTTGGGAAATTGGGTCATTTTGCTGAAGATAGAAAAAAGGGAAAGTAAAAAAAAGTTAAATCTAGATGGGGACTTTGAGATCTCAGGAGGCATGATACAAAAAACACATCATTCAAAACGATACACTGGAATAAGGATGCACAACTTCAGTATTATATAATATATTATTTAATTATTATTCATTTTGTACATTGTCTATGTACAGTAGAGCTCCATCCCGCAATTATCAAACAGCCACATTCACCCAGAACCTTCTCTGGTGATGGTGCTAACCACTGCACCACCATGTTCTGGAGGTCAGTCAGTCTCTGCTCTTATATCTCGTGTCTCTTTACACACAAGGTGTCTCAACTTTGTCCCGTCCGACGTGAACCACCTCCGAACACGTTCCCATCGCTCCTTTTCTGATTTTGAAAGTGTGCGACAGGTAATTAGCTGCAATCTCTCCCAGTCCTCCCTTCAGGCTTAGCCGTATCTGTCCCAGTTAGAGTGAGGAGCAGTGAAGGAAATGGTTCCTGAGTTCTCCTCACACGGAGTTGAACAGCAGCAGACACTTCATTTGCAAGATAAGGTTAGTCGTCCGTAGTCGGACCTTCCCGCTCCCTTTTGGCGCTTTGACAGCAGAGTGAGATGAGATCGAGGGGGAAAAATCAAGAAGAAAGTTTCTAACAGAATCCTTCAGCGGGGTGTGTGTGGATCAGACGCTGTTGAGCAGCAGCTGAATATCTCTGGACCCATTTCAAACAAATGAAGCGAGTGGTCAGAATGAAAGAATAGAATAAGGGCTGATATGAACAGAAATGGAGTTGAAACGAATCAGCCTCTATCATCCGGCAGCTGCAGAGTCAAATGGAAATTGGTATTTTGCTGCGATCAGTGAAAACTGAGATCAGACGGTTGAAGTAAAGGCCAATTATGTTTCCACTCTCCACCGGCTCTGGTGTGGAGAGAGGGAGTCGTTTCTTCTCCTCTGTAAAACATCCTCTAATCAGACCAGGATCGAATTAGCAAAGTATGAGTCATGTTCCTCCGATATATCAAGTGGATCTGCTCAGGTCCGCCTGCAGGTTAGTCTTCTCCAAATGAGAAATAAAGAGTTTCTTTTGCTGCGTGTGCTGGATCTATTCTGTGTGTCAAAAGTTTGATCCTAGAATTCAAATTATGTCTATGGCCTTGCAGGGGTGTTGCAACAGGGTGGGTGAGGTAGGCCCCCCGAGCTGAGAAGGGGGCCCCGAAATTCGCAGATTGCATTTGTCCACAGCAACAACAATTCTGTGAGAAACCTTTTAGATTCTATGTTTGGCTGTGAACGAGACACTAACAACACCGCGGCCGCCATCCCCCCGACGAGGCCCAGTTCCACTAACTTTCTGCCAAACGCTTCACAATTTCAGGGGTTTGATTGAACTCTAGAACGTCTGAAAGTGCGTGTGTGATGTGTCCATTTCGCCCGAGGCCCCCCAAACGTTCCTGCTTTCAGAATATATGATTCATGAGCTTCAGGGATTCATTTTACTGAAAAAAACAAAAAGGAGGAAAAAGGAGCGGAGAGAGAGTAAAAGAAAATGGAACGTGTGCATATAAGATATCGAACCCTGCGGGGGTTTCCGAGAACATCTCACCCCAACAGAGAGAAACAAAGTTGATATCACAAAGAGAGGCATAAGCAAACAAGTGAACACAAACCCTGTGAAAAGTTAATGGCTCCGTAACAAAACGTAGAAATACAAAGAAGGAACAAAGAGAATTAAAACAAACTGGATCTCTTTAACCTAAACACAGCGTGGAGACGCCTGGAGGCAAAGAAATGCTGCTACTGTACAAGCAGGAGCTGAAGGAGTAAATGTGCTGATCCCATTAGAAACAGAACTTCAATGTTGGTACTGCTGCGTTTCTTTTAATGGCTCCTCTTTGGTATAGAACCGTCAGTGATGAACAGGCCGGTTATGGGTCAAATTCCTTTCACTGACACCATTCACTGGTGATTAGAAGTTGATCTAAACCGATGATCTGATCATACGACGCTGCAGACATAATCCTAATGTCTCAGACCGAATTACAGCCTCCCCAGTTTGGAATCTGGGAGATTTGTGTCGTATGAAAGGACCAGCGAGTGTCTGAGTGAGCAGAAGCCCGATAGCGTGATGACGCCGTCCGTCCTCCTCCATGTTTGTTGTTATTCTGAACATTTGATCATGTGACTTTACCCAAGCCTCTAGAATCACCTCTCAGGAATCCTTTAGGATTTGATCCTGCGCCTGAACAATGCAGAGGATGTGTTGCCGTTGTGAACGCGTCTGTGCAGAAAACCTCCCTCTGCAAACTGAATTGGGTACAGACAAACAACCACTCACACCCAGGGTCAATTCAGAGTCACCAGTTGAGGAAGCCGGAGAATCCAGAGAAAAACCCACTCAAGCCTCCTAGCCGTGCAGCGACAGAGTGAATCTCCGCAGCACCACCGTGCCGCCCACAGGAGATTGATTTAACTTTAGAGCAGTTTTTCTTCGGGACAATCTCATAAACCTTCCGGCTTCTGGAAAGACGGTTTTGAATGAAGGGAATTCCCCGGGTTGTATTCACTTTACAGAATATAGACACGTGTCTGTCAAAGACACCAAACAGCTTCGAGACGGTTTAACGTGTGTCCTCAGCACCCCCCCCCCCCCCTTCGACCTTTCAATGATGTCAATCACTCCAAGATACAAGATGAACAAAATTTATGTCGCCTTTTTATTTGATTCCTATTAGAAATCACTAAACTACAATCTACAAGCATTTCTGAACAAAGTGGTAAAACTATAAGTTTCAGATCTTCCTCATTAAACTGGTTTATATTGTCTTTTCTTCTGACATCATTTTAATTAGATTTTAAATGACAATGTATTAACCTGTTTCTTCTCTTCGATGTTTTTCTATTCTTATCCGTCCTCTTCATAGCAGCTGATTTAAAAGGTGTTTTATAACGTTATTTATTCAAGTCATTACTAAAGGTTATGAATATTTAGTTGCTCTGAATTCTTACATTTTGGAAAATGCTCGTTTGTGCGTTTACAGCCACATGAAATTAATTTAACTTGAAATGAATGAAAGTAAAATCTAATTATGATGCAGCTGTATCTTCAACCACTGTTGGTCTCATGTGAAAGAGGCTCATGTGTCATATACGTGTCCAACCTCAGAATATATTAGCACATCAGCATCTATTCAGCCTCACAGGACCGAGCGATGTTTGCTCCTGTGCCTCAATGGAAATAGACACGAGAGATCTAAGAGACCCATGACAAAGAACCAGAGCAGGAGCAGCTCGTACCGGGCACAAAAACTGATTTGAAATTGCCTGCGAGTCTCTGTTAGAGCATCGCATCTGTTGCTTTGTGACAGAAAGAGCCACTCCACGCTACATCGCGGCTCCCGAGTCTGGCACATTTGATAAACACCAGCCTC
Organism: Verasper variegatus; assembly: GCA_026259375.1. Lineage (NCBI taxonomy): Eukaryota > Metazoa > Chordata > Actinopteri > Pleuronectiformes > Pleuronectidae > Verasper > Verasper variegatus. The sequence goes on along the minus strand of CM048044.1, from coordinate 2,003,295 downwards.
GGTCTGTGGCGCTCACTAATGCACCACTTCAGCTTGAATGTTTTAAGATCTCAGGTGTGGAAACGCACACTTCCAAGCTGCTGGCACTGCAGGCGCCCTGAAACTTGTCCCCTGCATATTTAAACATCCGAGCGGCCGCCCTGCTGGGTTTAACCGAACATGGATATAAAGCTGGGAGAGAACGGAGATAAAACGAGGAAAAAGAAACGTGATCTTCTTTGTTTGGTCGACAGTGATTCGTGCAGCTTTTGGAGTTTTGCTGGCATGTGAGCTGCTGAATTTGGGGACTCGCTCTGCAGAACATTCCTCTAAAGACATGCTCGGCTTTGTGTTGTGTAACTATTGTAAAAAAGTCCCACTCTTTGCTTCCTGCTTTGTTGAACCACTGATTCGCTTTGGCTGCAGCTTCATAAAAAGGTTCATATGAGGGAAAACCCTTTGTGTGATCTGTGTAATGAAATGCATGAATAGGTAGATAACCATGAAGTCGTCCACCTCTCCATCTAAATCTGTCCGTTACGTGTTTATTCTGCCACTCTGCTGCCACGCTGTGTTTTTGGAAAAACAGGAAATTATAAAGAGAACCGACAGTGGAAGAGGAGAGCGACCTGTCACATCACTACAGATGAGCTGATTTGAAATTGTGAGTTTTATGCAAAAGAAAGATGTTGGGACTTCACTGTGGCCAAATAAATGTGCTTTCTATCATTATCCCGCTTTTCACAGAAGAAAAGAAGAATATGAATATTTCAGGATGGAAAAGATTAGTCACACACGTAGAAGACTTTGGAGAAGATGTGAACTTTGAAAGACGACGCGATTCAAGAGCTTGAACACGTGAATTTATCCGAATTTATCTTCACGCTCCAGAGATTTCTGTGTTGTTGTGAACGCGTCTGACCAGAAAATCTCCTTCTGTGCTCTTCAGAGAAAGATGAAGTCAATCAACATCAGCAGCCACAACATAACCCTCGATGCAAATCAGATGCATCAACTGGAAATCCAGTTTCTGCCGTCGGTCCAAATGAATCTGAAGTTTCTGGCACGCAATTGCCTCGTGTTTAGAATCTGTAGAAAGTTGTGTTACAAGGGTTAGGGTTCGCCCTTAGGGTAATTCCAGAGAGAGGACTGGATCTGTGTTTAAATCCAGAACACAGAAGCTGTCTCTTTTGGCCAAACTCCCTTTTTCGTCTCTTTTATTTGAACTCTACTGTATTTTTCATTCTCTTCAGCTTTTGTCTTTTTTCTCTTGTTTGAATAAGCCCCTGCAGGCAACACGGAGGAAAATTACTAAGTTTCAGGCAACAAAATAAACTGCAAAACAGGCACTGGAAGAGCGACCAAAGAGAAAAGGTGTGTGTGTGTGTGTGTGTCTCTCTGTGTGTGTGTGAGTCCTGAAGCCTGATTCAACACATCATCAACTCCCAATGGATTCAGCAGCCATCACCATAAACAAGTTTCCCGGTGAAAGGAAAAACGCAGTCTGTCTGCAGGCGATACAGTATCAACAGAATAAAGCACGTTAAAGATTTCTCGGCCGTCTCCATCCCAAACTGCGTGTGCTACATTCTTCTGTTGCAAAACAAAAACACAGCGATTCGCTCTGAAGTAAAAAAGTGGAGCCGCAGCAGGGAAGTGTCGCGCTCACACACGGAGACTTCACACAACTCACCGCATGAATAATGAACTCGCTCAGGTTTTGTTGTGGAAATGTACATTTTCAGCATTTTCAACTCTTGTTAAAACTACTTGAAAATCAGCTCTTAATCCATTAAAGAGGATTTTTCCACTTCAGAGATCAGAGGCCGACAGATTTAACGACGACGGGTCATTAAAAACTGACCGACATCACAAACACACAATTTACTTTTGCTTAAACTATGACAAAAGGAATCTTTGCCAGTATTTTGGATCAACGTTATTTAACCCACTAATATCAGTGTTGGCATCAGCCCTTAAAAGTGGAGATCATCCGTTACTAGTCCCACAACAGTGACAGAAGTTACAGCAGCAACAGTAAAAATAGAAACGTCAAAAGAGGTAATAAATACGTAAACAGAAGAAGTAGAAATTAGAAATAATGTCCACAATGTAAACACAGTGTGAGCAGAATGTATAATGATACGCACCAATCAGGATCGGACAGTTTCTCCCACACAGTCGCATTTTGAACCTTAAACTTCTGATATCACGACGGTTAATTAATCAACAGCTCGAGTCCCAGGTTTTCTAAACTGTTTCTACACAGAAGTTAATAAGACTTTAAACTCAGGAGAAAGATAAAGTTCACAGGCTCCAGCCAGGACGCTGCGTACTGGAACACAGTAAAAGTCATAAATAAGGAGTTTCTAATGCAGCTTCGGCGGCTGTAAGATTTACGTCCAAACATTGTTGTGGCTGCGTCTTATTAAAAGCTTTAGTCGTCACTGTCTGCTCCAGATCTTTTTCCAGATTAATCCACAACGTAAACACATCAAGAGGAACAGTACATGTCCTGGTTCATGTATGAGTACAGGTAGTATGTGTACACAGCGGACACATCAGTACCTACATGTGTGTCCATGCAATATGTACAATATGTACACTATGTCATTCCTGTCACTTATTAAAACGACGTGTGTGTGAACGGTTTAATGGTCCCAGTAGATTCTGGACCAGGTCGAGCAGGAAAGTATTTCAGAGTTTATAGTAGATTTAAAAGGTTTAGACTCACAGTTTGTGTTTGAAGGCTGCAACACACCAGGAAACTCAGGTAACACAACAAAAAACACACAAAGTCCAGGCAGCAAAACGTGAGGAAACCCTCAGGAACATGTGAGGAACATGTGAGGAACATGTGAGGAGCAGGACAGAACCAAACAGAACCAAAGTGCAGGTCTGAGGAGCAGAGAGGCTGAGAACAGGAGGAGGAGGAAGGTGGAGGCCATTAGACTCAGGTGACACATGACAGGAGCAGCCAATCACACAGGCAGGAAGTAAAACAGGCAACAGGCAGAGAAGATATGAGCTTTCAAAGTAAAACAGGAAATAACAAGTTTAGAGCGCAAACAACTGAAATAGAAATTAGAGCCCAACCGATAAATATACTAAATTAATAAAATAAATATAAAGGGGAGACTGTGCGTCTCAGTTCAACCTGACATTTCCTCTGAACATCAACCTTTAATGGTTCCAGTACGAGACAAACACTGGTTATTGTAGAGATGCTGAATAATAATGTTGTGTATCTCTAAAAAAGGGGTTCGACCCTACAAGGCTCCTCCCACAGCCCCCCCCCCCCCCCCCCCCACATCCTCACTTCCCCTCTTCCCCCTTTTTGCATTCATCCAACAAAACAGCTTCTTCTTTTTTTCTCACAATGACATTTATCTCACCGAGCCACAGTCTGTCGGTTCACAGTGGCAGAAAATACATATCTGGTTGGAGATAAGATTTGTCCTCCCTGTTATTGATGGAGACAAACAGCGGAGTTAACGTCCAACAGCATCCATCTCTCGCCCACGGCCCTCCGTCTTCCCTCTCTCTCTCTGGCCCTCTCATATATATGTGTCGGGGGGGAAACGGAGCAGCGCGAATGGAAAACGTGGGGTGGGGGTGGGGGGGGGAGGCAGCAAAAAAAACAAGACGTCCACATTTGCAAATAGAGACACATGGAGCGAGACACAGGTTGTCAGATTTCAGGCGAACACAGTCACAAAGGACATGGAAGAGGAAGACGGAGAACAGAAAGAAGAGAGCTGGAGTGAATTTGGACTGGAGTTACCATGTGTTCCACTTCTTCACCTGTTTTCTGCTCCCTGAGACGGAGGTAAACAGCTCAGACATTACAAGGTCCTCTTCATTCATAATAAATACACGTTGAGGCGCGAGAAAGTGTTTTCAGATATTTTAGAATTTTTATGTTTCCTTGGATTTGAGATCTCTGCTGCCACCACTTGTTCAGAGGAGGTGGATAAAGTGAATGAATTATATTCCCCTTTTTTTATTCATGCACACACACACATGACATCACATGCATGCAAAGTGCAGAAGACAAAAATAAACTACACAACAAAACAGAGAGAGCTGTGAACTTGAAATCGGTCAAATCTTTTTACAGAGTTTCATCATCGGCGGTTTCAGAATGAAACATTTGGAACCTGGAGCCAGAGGCTGATCGCTCCTCACCTCCCTAAACCTCTGGAAGCAAAACAAATCCTCGTCTCACGGGCAATCAAAACACTGCTGACCCCCCCGCCTCTATCATTACAAGGTGCGACCCTTCTCACTGCAATGTTACTCCTGCTTTTGCCTTTTTTTTATAAGCTTGTGCATGTACATGTGTGTGTGTGTGTGTGTGTGTGTGTGTGTGTGTGTGTGTTTGTTTGTGTGTGAGAGACAGTCCAGTTCTATTTCAGTCCTGGTCGGAGATCGCAGCTCGTTGGAGGTGTTGAGACAAATCAATATTGATTTGTCCTCTGACCTTTCTCCTGATTAGCGATCGCAGCTCGCTGAAGGCGACTCATCTGTGCTCCCGCTCACGTGGGTCAGTGAGACTTTTGCAATCTGTGTAAAATGGCAGCCGGCGTGGAAGTCGTCCTCTAACCTTTGGGAAATACTCTAGTCTCTTCCTCTGCAGACAAAGTGCTGATATAATAGGACGTTTAGAGGCATAGAGCTGATGTGAGGCAGGTCACCGGAGTGTGAACAGGAGCTGAGGGAAGACAGGTGCTCCACATTATTTACTTTGGCCGTTTCTACATCTGCTTGTTTCGTGGAGCTCCCCATCACTCGTCCTTTGTTTTCCTCCAGGGAATCTTCTCGTGCTTAAAATAAATGATCTTCATGTGGTTTGAAAAGTGCCAAAACGTGTTTTGCCGCTGCAGTGGGCGAAGAATTTATTTAACCGTAAAATAACGAGTTCCAGCCTCTTAAATGTGAATATTTTAGGCTGTTTGTCATCGTCAATGATCGTAAACGGGGAGTATTTGAGTTTAAGACACTGGGTCTGGTGGAAAAACACATTGTTAGATGTCACGTTGGACTCGTGGACGGTATTTCATAGGAATTTGTAAACCAAACTACGAGTTCATAATTGAGATAAATTACTGGTTGACTGATTGGTGAAAAAAATAATCATCAGTTGCAGCCTAAATAAACAGGAAGGAAGTAAGGGACGGATAAAAACACTTTGATGTGACGGAGAAAACCAAAGTGATAAAAGCAGGAGAAATAATGATGATGACTAATGATGAGAGTAGGAATGATGAAGATGATGGCAGCGGTGGCGCTAATGATGTTAATGGAAACGTTAACATCATAAATGACAATGGTGATATTGAGGAAGGTGATGAAAGCAGAAGGAAAAATAATGATGAGGAAGAGGAGGACGAGGATGAAAAGGAGGGTTGTGATGATGAAGTAAAACTGATTGGGGGTCATATCAGCACTGTATCCTGTCCGCTCTACACCTGCCAGTATAGAACTGGCTGAGAACTGGTCACGTCTTTATGCAAATTATCAAACGTATCAAATGTCCTGTGTCCAAATCGCACAAAACCTCTAGAATTATTCGACACTAAATACAACAACGTGTTTGCTCCGCTTCAACTTCTACTTCAACCCCAAAGGACCATGTGAGTTAACAGCGAGGAAGAACAACACATAAGACATCAAACATAAAAGAACGTGGACATATAGTGTTTTATTTAATGGTATTAATACTTGATACGGAAAAGGATTAGCTACGATTTATGCTAACTGGGAGGGATCGTGTAGAATGTGAGCATCTTTCGTCCGAGAGGCACATTTCAATCCGTCGTACGTCACCATCTCTGCTGGTTTTTCACTCAGGGACGAGTTCATAGTTTGAATCAAATTCTTCTTTGCAAACGCTGGTGGACGTTTGTCTTATTCCTTCTGTTTCGATCCAGTCAAAAAGGATTAACTATTTGTTCTTAAAAAAAAAAACGTCTCGCTTACATGAAGTTGTTGGACGGGTGTTGTCCGTCTCTGTTGTCGTCGACAGGGTTTTTTCCCTGAGAGCAAACACCGGGATGTGTGTCCCATCTCAAGTGTACTGGTGTTAGGAAAAGAGTCAACTGCTTTTATGTTTTATTAGTGTTTGGTGATAAGAATACAGCGTATAAGTGTTGAATCGCTGTAGATTCTGGCAACTGCATCCACGTGGGAGGTTGCAAGAGGAGTCACATATTTCACTGGGGAGCCGGGGTGTGTATGGATATTTTTGCACGAGTCAGCGAAACAGTTTTCTTCCCGGTTTCCCAGGAAACAGGTTGAAGGTGGGTTCAGTGGAATCGTTTCCTGTGATCAAACACGAGTAGGGATGATGATGATGATGATGATGATGATGATGATGATGATGATGATGATGATGATGATGATGATGATTTGGGGATAATGATGTTTACAATAGAGGTAAGATGATGAGGTGAGGGTGACGAAGGAGAGGAAGAGGATGGGTCAACAATGAGATGATGATTTAGATGATGATGACGATGTATGATGATGATGATGATGATGATGATGATGATGATGATGATGATGATGATGATGATGATGATGATGAGGAAGAAGAGCAAGAGGATGTGGCAACTATGGAACAATGATGATGTATAACAGCACTTGAGAAGAATGAGGATGAGGAGGATTATACGTACAAACATGATGAAGAAGAAGTATTTTTTGAAGCTGGTGATGATGCTGCTGCTCTCTCTGTTCCTCTGAGGGCCATCAAACGTCCAGCAGCCCTCCCTCCCTCCCACCCGCAGCCCTGCTCCGACCACCGCTGTCCCGGCGCCGTGCGCGGCCACAGCCAGTCGCGCACGCTCCCTGACAATGAGATGAATAAACGCTTTCATGCAGCTTTGCAGTGACTGGGAGGCAGAGACGAAATCTCACTGGGATCAAAACATGGCACCGCTGGATGTCCACTGGCTCGCCTGTCACCACGCATCACTCACGACTGCTTTCACAGCGGCGATCATCCGTCATGTCTAAACGTGTGTTTGGCCTGTGGGGCAACAGAGGAGGAGGAGGAGGAAGAGGAGGAAGAAGAAGAAGAGGAGGAAGAAGAGGAGGAGTGTATTGGGGTCTCATGGTTGGATGGGGGTGAGTTTTCCCGGTGGCCAGATGGACCGTCAGTCCTGTGGATGATGCTGATCAGTCAGTGAGATGACAGCCAGTGGGAGCGGGGGACCCGGAGCTTTGTGCGTCAGTGCGCAATGGAGAGGCGATAAATCAAAGGACTATAGTGCGCTAGTGTGGGGCGCCATCTCTCTCTCTCTCTCTCTCTCTCTCTCTCTCTCTCTCTCTCTCTCTCTCACACTCTCTCTCTCTCTCTCTCTCTCTCTCTCTCTCTCTCTCTCTCTCTCTCACACTCTCTCTCTCTCTCTCTCTCTCTCTCTCTCTCTCATCTCTCTCTCTCTCTCTCTCTCTCTCTCTCTCTCATATCTCTCTCTCTCTCTCTCTCTCTCTCTCTCTCTCTCTCTTGTATTCTCTCCAAACGCACACACTGATGCTGCTGCTGAATGAGGTTTGTGTTGTAGGAATGAAAGAGTCTTACTACCCCCCCCCCCTCCATCCTCACTAATTCAGAATGAACACTTTGATTTGGAAATTGATAACTCGAGCACGCGCAATACACGCACGCATTTCTGCTGCACCCCCCACCCCCAACCCCCTTCAATCTCTTCTGTGCGTGTCTCATTCAACACGCACACACACACACACACACACACACACACGTTAACAGCAGCTGCCTCCTCGGTGGCTTTTTGGCACCGAGCAACTCCAGCATCACCTCCCCGCTCCGAGCCCATCAGTCCGGGATCTCCTTGTCTGCAGGCGGCCGCTTACGGACCGGAGGTTCCGCCTAAACATCCCGACCCCGTGTTCAACAGCTGTCCCGTGCACCTGGAACATGAACATGCACGTTGCGAAGCGATCATGCAAAACAGCTGGTTGGGAAAACTAAGCAATGGTCAAGACGCATTTCCCCCAAAATCAGTTCCTTCTGTTATTTCTCATGTGTCTCTTCTTCCAGCTGCTCTGACTCTGTTCAACACGGATCCGGGACATTACAAGACGGGGACGAGATCTTTCCGCTGCAACATTTCCACGCGATCCACAAACCACAAGCTCCAGACGTGGCTGCATGCGTGACTCCAGTGCGCAACAGCAGCACATCCCACTGAACCCACAAGTGCCCCCCCCCCTGAACATCAACAGCTGAGCCCAGGTCTGGACACCACGGCCGGACTCGGGTCCTTACCTTGCTCGGGGTCCCGGTCTGGCAGCGAGGAAGCGTGCGGCTTTAGGGTCCGTTCTGCAGCGGCACAAACGGAGAAAGCGAGAGAGTATTATCCCTGGACAGCTGCGGAGCTCCGTGCGTTCCAGCAGAGGAGAGAGAGAGAGGGAGGGAGGGAGAGAGAGAGAGAAGAGGAGGGACGAGAGGCGGAGAAGAGAGGGATGGAATGAGGGAGGGATGGAGGGGGGGGGGGGTGCAACAGCAGATTTTCTATGAGTGGCACAGACCTGCAGGATGCACTTGAAAAAGAACGAGAACCCCTCCACATCTTCACAAATGTCGCTGTGCGTCGCAGAAACATCAAAGTGCCCGGTTTAAATATCACAATACCCCCCCCCCCCCCACCCCCCCACCCCTCACTTCACGGATGCATAATTCTGACGACCTTGTCTTAATGGAGCTATTCTCATCGCTGCTCTCACTGTAACGTGTTTGTCATCTCCCGCGCTCGGCCCGTGCGTGTTAGACAGCTGCTCGTGGCTCAGGCTCGTCACAGTGGCTCTGGAGGATGAGCGCAGCGCGGGCTATTGGCACCAGTTTGGCAGACGCTGGGAATTACAGGAGGGTTGCGCCGCAGCCCACTCCCGTCTCCAGAGGTGGTAATTACATAATGTTTAGTCCCAGACTGGGCTGTGGGGTTCTGGGGTTCTGGAGGGTGAGGGGGTGGGGGGGGGGGGGGGGGGGGGGGGGGGGGGGCGCTCACCGGCCTCTATCTCCCTCCATCACTTGGGCAACTTATTGCCCCCCCCCCCCCCCCCATGCAGCGGCGCGCAGCTGCTTTCCAATCTGAGCACGTAGCAACGCGCCTCAAAAGTGCGCTCCAGTGAGGAAGGGGCAGGGGAGGCACACACGCACCCACTCACTCACACACACGCGCACAGACAGATATACGTATATACAGTGCAGGCACACACGCGCACGCACACGCCACGGACAGACGAGGGGAGAAAAAGGGGGAGATCCAACTGTGCGGCTGACGTCAGTGCCGGTCAACTTGAGAGGTATCGATTCGCTCCCGGGTAATTTGTGCATGAGTATTTTTGGGCGTGTGTGTGCGCCTGGTTACACGCACGCACACACACACACACACACACACACACACACACACACACACACACACACACACACACAGCCTCTCAGATCTCAACCCAGTGATGGAGCACCTCATCCCCGCCACAGACTCCTCGGTCCCCTCGGTTCTCGTCATTAAACAGACATGTAGGTGAGGGGATTCTCCTGCAGGAGTGGGTTTAGCTGAACTCTGCTTGTTATCGGTGAATTAATTGAAAAGAAGCACTAAATGTAAATCACACTATTAAAAACAGTGGCTCCCAAACCTTTAATCATATCGTTTGGTTCCACCGGCTCCGGTGATTACATCTGTGCAACTGCACCAGGGCCCCGAAGGCCCCGTGTGCATTCACTGCATGTCAACTGGATAAACTCCAAATTAGTGAGATGATACATATTCACACATGAAGTTAGAGGGTCAGAGGGGGGAGGTGCACTTCCTGTTGTGCTCCACTTATTACTTCCTGTGAAGAAGCTCTGTTTTCATTGCCATTCCTCCATCCGTCCATCGATGGCTCAAAAACTACAGAACCAATTTTCATGAAATCTTGTGGAGACGCAACTGATTGGGACACGAGGAAGACAGGGTGTTAGCCTCGGTGCTGTAAGGGTCCATTCAGACCTGAGACAAAAAGGTCCTTTGTCTCGGTGGTCTTTTCCTTCACACACTCACAGGATCAACAATCTAACAAATCATCTTCAAGGTGCCATGAAATTGAGAAATTTAAATAAAGTGGAAAAATGAAATGAGAGGAAACGTGTCCGTCGTCTCATAATCTCATAATTAAAGACGAAAGCATTTTAAAAATGCAATGTTTTTGGGCAGTGAGATGTGAAACCTCTAAAAGTCACAAAAGGTCAATGCAGGACATGGAACAGACAATCGTCTCCAAACATGACATTAATCCTTGACATTAGCTGCAGCGTTCAGCTCTGTTCGACGTGTCGGATTCATTATCTGTTAACACTTTCAAATTGGCTTCATTTGCAGCCATCTGTCATGATGTATGGAGCGCTCATGGTTTAATTGCCGTACATTTGTTTGTTTTAGTTGAGCAATAAGGCTGCAGAGGAGTTTCATGGCCTCTACATTTGTCTTTTGATGGGGGCATTTCCCTGCACTTGCTGGCTGCTGCTGATAAATGAATGCAGAGAGGAGGTTTATTAGGCAGCGTTCATCAGACACGTCTATATCTCACAATAATGTAAAAGTAATTACTCATAGCAGCTGTGATCTCAACCTTGGATTCAGGAAACAGCAGGTAAAAGACCAGGAACAAAACAAAGATGGAAAACTGGTCAAAGACAGGAAGTGAAATAAGTGTGAGACATGCAAGGTAAGAAACTAGAAAGTAAAACAGGAAGCAATGAGCCAACACAACTTAAAAAACAAGTTGAAAGTCAATAGAGGTAAATTAGAGGTTAGTGTTGTAGAAGACGGTGTTAAATATGTGTTCATTAGTGGATAATCTCCTAGAAAATGTTTCTCCCCTTTGCTCAATCAGTTCAAGCTCGTGATTCTCAATAATAAGATCAGAGAGGAGCCTGATCTCTGTTTGTCAGGGAGCAGTTAGGTGGGTGACTTCCCTCCTCTGTAATCCCATGAAATGATTTTTAGACAGTCAACAATTTCAAACACATGCAGCTGTGGAAAAAACAGAAATAGAAATGACTTCATTATGTTCCTCTCTGCCGTGAAATTGATGCAAAGACTCTCGATGCCAGAGCAACAGTAATTTGTCAGAATATGAATTTCGGCAAATGAACTGCAGCAGTTACATTAAAAAGCATTTTCATACGTTCATATTTCTACTTTATTTACTATTTGTCTGTCCTTATATGTTCATACGCACATTTTCACATCTATACATCTGAAGTTACTCTCCCCAGGATGTACTCATTCCTTCCCTTCAGTCCTTGGATTTATCAAAGACTGAATAAAGCCAAATAATTGTGGTTGTTGCCGTAACACTTGTGGGTTCAATCCCTGTGCGTTGCTTCTATCAACAGTTCTGACACTGCTGAGCAGCTGATCCTTCTCTGCAGCCTCAAATCCATTTAAAGTCTTCAAGCTCGCCACACTTTTGCCCTTTGGCCTCCGTGAGCACAACAGACACATGTGCTAGTGAAGCATGATGGAGAAAGTGTTTGGATTTTGTGCATCATGTCAAAGTTCAACTCTTTTGGGATGTTAGGCTGATTTTGGATCCAGTGGGAAAAACTGGATGAAGCAGCAACGCCATGTGTGATTTATAACCTCTGTACCGAGTCTCTGTGTCTGCACACATGGTGCAGGTAGGGAGGTAGGTCGGTAGGTAGGTAGGTAGGTAGGTAGGTAGGTCGGTAGGTAGGTAGGTAGGTAGGTAGGGAGGTAGGTCGGTAGGTAGGTAGGTAGGTAGGTCGGTAGGTAGGTAGGTAGGTAGGTAGGGAGGTAGGTCGGTAGGTATGTATTTAGGTAGGTAGGTAGGTAGGTAGGCTGGAAGGCAAGTAGGTAGGTAGTATTCTAGGTAAGCACGTAGGTATTTTCCCTAAGGCGGTCTGTCCTGAAGAAGCCTGGCTGAACTTAACTAAATATTAGCGTCTCCACATCTCGTCTCACAAATTATGCATGAACCCCTTGAGCCAAAGAGCAACAAGCTCTATCCTGTAAGTTTGATTCTAATCACAGCTGGTTGAAGTTATTCTGTTAATGAGGTTGAAATGTGTCAGTGGTTTTAAAAGCCAGACTCCCTATCACAGCGTTGACACAGTCGGATCAGTGGTGTCGGCACATTAAACAAAAAAAGAAGATTTCCTTCCACCTCTCTTTTTTGTCTTCTTTTTATTCCCTTGTCTTCTACTTCTCTAAATTAGACTTGTCCATGAGTTATAGTTTGATCCTTCTTTCTGATGATCACTGTGTCTTCAAGCAGGAGCTCTGGGGAATGTGGCAGTGGGATTATAAGATGACAGTGATCTCACTAATCTTTGTTTTTCCTTCTTTTCCTTCTTTTGTCCTTGTCCTTGATATTCGCTACTGTGACGTTCCGGCCCCAAAGAAAGGCTCTGTTGAAAGTGTAAAGCTCGATCTAAATACGAAATGTTTTTTTTAAATTTAGTTCTCTGTCTGATGGGGAGTTGGGTGGTGATGATAGGGAATTTGGGTGCAGATCCGGATCATTGGGTGGATCCAGGAATTCTTCAACATTGTGATATAGATCAATGTGATTCTCATTTACGTCTTTGTTTTGTTCCCTTCTGCTGTTCCTTTTTTGTCAGTTCTGTTTATTTTTAGTCGTATATCTCTATTCTGAGCTGTGACACTTGAATGTGTGAATGATTCATCATCTGGGGACCATGAACGCATTTTCCAAATTCCATGTTGTCTATACAATGGTTGTTGAGATATTTCTGTCTGGACTTGACTGACATCCATGAAGCTGCAGCAGTAGCACGACTCTTATGCTCTTTACTCATTTCTTTTGTGAATATATAAAAAGCCGGACGTTTAACGTTTCAGATTTACAAAGCATCCGTCCATGTGACCTCCAAGGAGCGGTGATGCTGGAGACATCTGCTGAGATATCACATGTGGTAAATTAACCAGCACAGCCCGACCTCCACCATCACACAGGGGACGCCTCCAGAGCCACCTGTCACCTTTATTTCTCTGCGTGCACACCGACGCCTCCTTTCTTTGTCAAAGTGGAAGAAATTTCTCCAAATATCCTGAGCAATCTCTTCACTATCTCATCTCACACTCAGCGGGCAGAGAGGGGCTTTGTGACTGTGACCGTTTTTCCATCAGTGAGGATTACGCCTGTGTCTGCACCCTGCACACGCTCGGGCCTGAGGAGAAATCTGCCTGATGCTCTGGGAACATGTGAGTATGTGTTTCGTGCACAAACAAAAGCACACGCACACGCACACGCACACGCACACACACACACACACACACACACACACACACTTACTCTGTGTGCTTTGTTGAGACTGTGTCAGAGAGGTGTTGATTAACTCTACAGTAATGTCAGGAGCTGTAGATTGTGGCATTGTGATATTGTCATGCAGGCTCTTCTATATGTGTGAAGCAACACAAGCTTTGTCTATCCCAGGGAAGCTGGTGTATTCGGACTGAGTATTGCTAGTACCTGCACTTTATATTGTTTATATAAATTTGTATTTTCTCAGGCTACAACCGAACTAACACGCTTTTCATTTTAAAACAAAAACAACAAAAACAATCTCCTTCCAGACGAGCTGATATTTTTGCAGAAAATAAAATGATCGAGGAAAAGCAATGGTGAAAAGCAAGAGCAGTAAAAGTGTTGGCAATGTTTGGCATTCACCGCTGGTAGTCGGGTCGTGGCCGATAAGAACCAACCCGGAGGCGAATGCAGGCGACTGCATCAAAATGTACAAAAATCTCAGTTTCCGCCCGTAAAACTAAAACCTGGCTCACATTAGATTGAAGGTGTGAAGGTACAGTTAGTTAAAGTCAACAGAAACTCACAGTCGTATGAAACATGGACAGAGGGAGAAAACTCAAACTTCCATTATGTCCCAAAAGAAAATTAGGAATATAATTTGTGGAAATAGTTTTTATCTTTATAATCGTCCTGACTAATTTCAACACTTCACCTTTCTGCTTTACAGCGATCACGGCACAGGCTGGTGTTGCTCTGTGATATTCACATGCCCTCCAGCGAGGTACTCACCCAACACACCGATCCAGTTCAGGGTCGAGCCGTTAACGTCTGAGATTGTTCTCAATGGAGAACACCTGACCTGTGTGGGTGTGTAACGGGGCAAAGCTAAATAAAAAAAAAAAGCAGAATGCAAACTCAGCAAAGCCTCGGTGGATGAATACAGACAGATAGATGGATAGCAGGGTTAGGGGCTGGGAGTGCTCCTCATTGACTGCTCTGCAAACAGACAACTGGAGTGGTCTGCATCTACCACACACACACACACACACACACACACACACACACAAACAAACAACGGTCCCTGCACACACAGTCATGAACAGTCAAACCAGGGTAGATGCATGTATTAAACTGTGCATAAACTCGTGACTGTCCTTCAACTGTGAGAGAGACAGAAAACGTGGACATTTCTGACGTCTTGCAGCGGCCGGTCAGAAGCACCTGATTGCACCTCGCTCCCCTCGACTGCACGACGCAGGTTGAAATTTGAATGAGATTGGTCCGACTCTAGAATGAGTAGAGTTTAAGACTTGAGACGTGTCCTTGGGCAAGATACTGAACTCCAAGCTGCTCCAGTGATAAAGGGCTGCACGGAGATGCTCTGTATAAATGTGTGAATTGAGTAACTGGCAAAACCATTTAACCCCAAAACTGGACACCCCTGAGTCATGTGGAAAGAGCAACCGCACTGGGTCCAGATCGCTTGGATGAATACAAATTGAAAGTTCACACACACACAGGCCGAGTGCCCTGCACACAGTCGGCCGCAGATCACACACACTCTGCCACCCCCCGCTCACTATCCTCCAAATCCACAAATACCAGCGAGAGATAATTCTCTTCTTTTGCCTCACTGCAGTTTGCCCGGTTTGTGTCTGCCTGAAAGATCTACAGACAATCTCCTCGCCTGCTCCGGGGGAGAGTAAGTGAGAGTCACTGAAGTGTTTTTTAAACTCTTAAACCCAGCAGGCAGGGAGGTGAGCGGGCAGCGAGCGAGCGAGGAGCCAGCAGTTGGTTGGAGGTGACAAAGATGTCGGCCCAGCCAAGAGTCACTTGAAGAAGTGGAGGAAACAAGTTGGGAAGGAGAGATAAGAAAAAAACACTTTGGCCCCTGAGTTTAAAGTCATTCATCCAGAAGAAGGGTTTGGATTTTGTGTTGGATACAGAAACTGCTCAGTTCTCGCTGCGGTTTTTCTTCAACATTAAAGCTGCGTTCATAACAAAAACATGTTTTCTTGACCTGCCTTCTACATGTTGTACTCAGATTTCACTCCTCGCTGGAATGTTACGGACATTTTCCTTTTGTTGTGAACGCTGCGTTCTTCATATGTGAAAGTCAAACTCAGTTCGGACCCAATTTTCCGGATGTTTTCCGGAACTCATGTCTGAAGCTTCTCTTCTTACATCTCACTGACGACCTCTGACACACACTCATACACACACACTCAGTCATGTTGCAGGTTGGGGGTCCAGCTAAACCCCTAAACATTTTTAATAAATAAACTCTCCACATTTAAATCCACTAGATCTGGATTTTTCTTTTCATTTCAGTCGTGTTGGCTGCAGGACATAGATTTTATTCACTTCGGCTGTGAAGTCTGTTTACAATTTTCTTTTTCTCCAAACAACATCCACCCAGATTTGATTCAGGCAACTTTGGGTAAAAATTGTTTTAGTTTTTTTTACACTTTTACTTTAAACCTAAACAAACACTGTGCAGTTTACAGACGGTGGGAGAAAATTGAATTGCACTGATTTCCTTGTTTGATGCAGATGAAGAATGAAAACTGTGCAAAGTGATATCGGCTGGTGAAGCAGAAGAGAAAAGCTGAAGGACAGAGGGGAAGTTAAAAACGTGGAAAACAAACATGGTCTCCCGAGGGAAAAGTGTGTGTTTGTGAAGATGTTCTTCCTCCTCCTCCTCCTCCTCCTCCTCTTCAAAGAGTCACCTCCTCATTCCCCCCATCACATGTAGATAGTTGCACATTTTCAATAGCACATCCCATTAATACGTCAACGTACATTTCTGTAAGTTACTGCCTGCAGTGTGTCATTTATAAACACAATATAATTCATAATCATTGGACAAACCATGCATTACTGTAATTGCACATTGATTTAATTATGGACGTGTTGTAAACAGGAAATTCAAAGTGCAGCGACTGCCAAAGGTTTGAGTTTGAGAGGTTGTGAAGAATTAAAAACCACATTGCCATGTGGACTTTACTCGGTGTGTGTTGCAGTTGTGATCGCTGCTCCTCTTAGAAAACCATGGATATAGTGATTGACTATGATATATATTTAAAAAGCCACATTCATAAACATGTCATGAAGATGTTAGTGTCATGGTCTCCACTGTCACCGCCCCTCCCTCCTCTGTGTGAGTGTGGCTGCGTTCAAATAGATTTATTTATATATTTCAGAGAAACAGTGATCAAGGTGAAACTCAGCAGGAGGTCAGACACCAGAAGAGTTTAGCTTCCTGTGGACTGTGAGGATGAACTCACCTGATTTTTTTAGGATTACATTAAGTTCATGATCCCATTGAGCAACATCTGGATTTCATGGTAGGTGCACAAGTGTGTAATCTGTATCGGTGCAGTTGTCCCGGTTAGTTTTTTGTTGAGGTTCAGACGGGTTTAGACAGAAAAACGCGGCCAAAGCAGAACTGTTGAGTGTTGCGAAGTAACGCAAAACTATTAGATTGAGTATTATCAGATACTAGATGTTAGTATTATCAGATACTAGATGTTAGTATTATCAGATACTAGATGTTAGTATTATCAGACCATGTTTTATGAAAACAATGAATTTTACATTATTTTGCATCATTAACATTGAAGAAAACAACAAAAGTTGCTGTAGATGGAAGAAAAGCTAAATGAATCCACTCACTCATGAAGCTGAGTGGATTAAACTGCAGTTTGATCATCAGACAGTGGATCAGCGTTGTAGCTGTTTACCCAAACTCCTGTGTGTAGTCGGCTCAGTGTCCCAGTGGCCACTCGGCGTCTGGCTCCCTCACTCTCGTTCCGCTCTTTTAATTATTCTCTCTGACAGTTTTTGCCACTTCCGTCCTTTTGGAGCTGATCGTCTGTGACAGCTGTAATTCTTGGCTGTTTGACAGAGTTTCTGCAGGAAACCCATCAGGAGACGCCAAGAACTTGTTTTCACTCGCCATTAATTTATTTCCTCTGTGGCAGCAGAAGACGTTACAGCAGCCATCAGCAACTGCTGCAGGTTAAACTGGAGGAACCAAACTCCTTCAAGGCCAATTACAGACTCGAAACGAGACCCACAACATGACAAAGCTACACAGAAGCAAAAACACAAAACTCAGTTAAAGATCCCAGTATGACACTCTTCCCAGTCAAACAAAACCATCAGAAAGGTAGAGAACCATCAGCATAGTTTGTTTTTCCATTTCCAAAACGTCAGTATAGCACCCTGGTGGCTGGCTGAAGAATAGCACCCCACCTCCTCCATGTTAGCAGATGGGACCAAACTAACACATTAAGCATGAAAGGGGAAGTGCGAGCGGGAAAGAAAGATGGCAGCGCCCGGATCAGAGATGTTTTGGCTTTATTTTTGAACAGTGGGAGGAAGTGGAGACATGTCATCCATCTTTATTAACAGTCACCAGGTGTGAACACAGTGGCCTCGGATGGAGTCAAAATCCCAACCTGAATTATTTTGTATGTGTGTGTATGTACACACTTGTGTCGCTGAGAAAACTTTGTGCTATTGTGATATTTTTAGATCGGTTTGTGCTATTTTTGAAAACCGCTGCCTCTTCGCGGCCTTGTGGTTAAAATTAGCTTCTGAGATTCGGCCAACATTAGAAACAAGGTCGTCATTAAAGATCCCATTGAATTAACACAGTTAATGGAGCTTTTTATAGGGGGACACAAATCGTCTTCTTTCCCTCAGCTGGGGGGCAGATGTTTTACATCACATCTGTTCGGTCTGCAAGCTGCTGTGTTGAGGCCTCGGCTCCATCATGGCTCGCTGCTGCTCCTCAGGCTGCTTGCCTGTTATTAACTATGTGTGTAATGGATGACCTCAGGCACACACACACACACACACACACACAAAACAGTGTCATAGAGATTGTGCATCTATACATAGTCATGTGTCTGTAGAAGCAGATCCAGGAAGATTTTTTTTTTCTTACTTTTTGCTTCTTACTTTTGCTTCAAGTTCATTTGACATTGCCTCTTATTTTCAAGAGCAGAGTGTTTCAGTTCGAGAACAGACTTGATTTCATGTTCAGATTTCAAAACCCTGCCCTCACACTCAAATAGCTTCTGCTTGTGCTTGGATCTGCTGTGCTTTGCTCGAGCTGTGCACTTGCACTCAGATTTCCTTCGCTCTTCTCTTCACACTGACACTTCTCCTTTGTGGGCAGGAAACCTCTGCTCTCGGGTTTCACCCCTGCTCTTGGAAATATTGTGCAACAAGTCGGTCAGAATTCCCCAACCAATAAAATGCCGGGTTCATGCGATCGCGCCCTCCGTGGCTTTATTATTACACTGGCTTCTCGTCGGTGTGTTTGAAGAAAAGCAGGAAGTCACTCAGATCATTGGTCCACGAGAGCTGAAGCTTGAGGACAGGAAATACGAGTACAAGGGCAAAATCTAAGCAAAAGCAGGGACTCATTAAGTGTGAGCGCAGAGTTTGGAGTAAAAGGATTTAAAAATCTGAATGTGAATCAATTAGTCCTGCTCTTGAATAAAGAGAGTAAATAAACCTAATTCTTTAAAAGTGTTTCCTCTGTCCGCCCGTGGCCCGCCGGCCTTTACTCCCCTGGGAGCAGACGTTCTGTTTTGGAGAGCCGTGAGTTTGACGTACGGATGGCGCGGCCTGTCAGTCAAAGTTCGGAACGCCATGACGGAGATGGAGATACTTTTCATGTCAGCGTCCTGCAGAGAGGAACGCAAGATCGCTCAGGTGTGTAGGTGTGCATGCAGCGTGGGGGGGAAACAGACTCATACATCCGTCATACCCGAAAGTATTTTCCCAGAAACAGCCACAGGTTGGGGTGCCATGTCCAGAGATACACACACACACACACACACACACACACACACACACACACACACACACACACACACACACACACACACAGAAAAACAATATTGCAGCATACATCTTTGCCACAGCTAGTTGAGGCAGCAGCAGCCATCAATCATCCCTCTCCACTGTTCCACCCCACTGTCATCATCCAATTACCAGCTCACACAGTCATGAATCAACCAATCAGCACCGGCCAGGGGCTGTCCAAATACTAATCTGCCTCCGCTGACAGAAAATAAGAAAGAAAAAAAAAAAATGAGACCAACACAGTTTCCGTGTCGTCCGGGAAACTCGGCAAAGAAACACTGACGGAGGATTGAGGAAGTTTTGTTCCGAGGGAAACGGATTCAACATCTCCAATGCGTTTTGAGCTGAAACAGTCCTGTGCATCGTCACCTATTAGCATTCAGCACGGAGGGAGTCATTACCATTTTAATGATATTTATTCTGTAGAATCTAATGTGCACTAATTAAATGGGGCACCAGCTCCTATTAGAGCAAATTTAGACAGTTTCATTAAACTGAAGCCATCACTTCCGACTCAATGCAACTCCGTTCTCTCGTTCAATGGAAACAACTGGGTCTAAATGAGACGCCATCTACTATTATTTACCAACAAGGGATAAACGCGGTGACTGATGACGACTCAAAGAGCCGCAGTGGAGCAAATGAACAATCCTAAGTAAGAGCGATGAAACGAGCGATGGTGGATAATTATCCTTCACTGAGGTATTGTGCGATGATGATAACAGATGCTGAGACGTCCATGAGGTGACATTAACCAGTCGTCCATTGCAGCATTGAAATATTAGACACTTGCGTCATTGCCTAACGTGCTGTCCATTTATTTGGCCGCAAACCAAAGCAGTAGTTGTTTGGCAAACGTTATGTCCTCCAGCGATCGGGGGTGTTTCAGGATTTATCGTTAGACTCATATATGTTGTTGACCTGTGTACTTACATTATCCACGATGTCTCCAACAATGTTAAAACCCATCAAAGGTAATGGTTCGTTTCATCTTGCTTTGATGGTCTGGAGTAGAAGTTCAGCTGAAATATTACTGTACTTAACATTCAATAAGAAATTTTCCAGAGCAGGAGATCCTCAGGAAAACTCTGGAGAAAGTCTGGACCCAATTCTCCACAGCACAAACAGAGCAAAGCAACAACGAAGCAAAGTCATGGAACAAAATCAAACTTGTTCTTGGAGAAAGTCGGTCATTGAAAACATTTCAAGAGTCTCCATTTTCTATTTTGATTCTAAGGTAACTCTATAATATCCATCCATCTATTTTCTACTTATGTGGTTCTAGATTTCTGCAGCAGGAAACGAATCAAAGTTGCTCAAACATGGAAAATCATACCATGTGTAGAAGCAGCGGTTCAGCCTGAATAAACCACGAGGACCAGACATGTATGTTGAGTTTCCGCATGCTAAGGAGGCATGCCGGTCCTTTTGTGGTGCCATTCAAGAGGTGGGAGTCTTGGTGAACTGGCCTCCGGCTGTGAAAAGTATAGTGTGCATTGATCTACTCAGTGTCAGGGCTTTAATCAGGGTCTATGGTGTGAAAGGGGGATAACTGCCTGACTGACAGATGAAACTGAGAAAAGGTTGACTGAGTGATACCACCAATTTCTTTTCCAACCTTTCTCCCTCTTAGGAAAGCTGCAGTGACATTAACTCCTGTGACCAGTCATGTGCAAAGCCTGCAAGTAAGAGGAGCCGCTAATAGGAAGACAGTGAAAGAAGAGCGGTATCTAGAGAAGGAGCTAGAGGGATTTCTACTCGTCTATCTCCTGTCATCATTCTGGTCCATCGGTCTGGGCCGTGGTCCGAGGAACCTTTCACACCCGTTCGGTTCAGACTAAACTGAAAAGTCTGAGGGTCATTTTGAATAGTGTTGGTCCAATAGTAATAACAATAAAGTCATTTAAAAAGCTGTTGTTCCTCTCTTTTATGATTGACAGCAGTGAAACCAAACCAACCTGAGGTCGATCAGGATTTGTGCTGCTCTCATCTCATCTCCATCTTCATCTATGATCTGAACACATGGCTCTGTGAGAAAGTTAGAATCAAAAGAAGTGACGTTCTTCATAGACCAGAGAAAGAAACACCACAGAACGATCAAGGAGAAAACACCCTCAGAGGTTTAACACCAGGAAACTTTGAATAATCAATCCTGTGATGAAACCCCCCAAAACCACACAGCAAGTGAAACTTCAAAGATGAGATCTCGGGGAAAAGAGGGAGAACGAAGAGAGAAGGCGTAAAATGGCTAATTAAGTCGAAATGTGGGGTAAAAAACGTGAAGCAGCAACAAGAGGGAATAAAGCAGGACGGGAGGAGGAGAGGAGCAGTCAGGGTAAACTGGTATACGTCCTCAGGCCAAAAGACGAGGGGGAGACCAGGAGAACATGGAGGAGGAGAGAGGGAGAAAGTGAGGAAAGGACGAGAGGGGAAACGGAGATGAATGCATGGGACGGAAAGCAGTTTTCAAAAAGCTTTATTTCCTGTTGCAATGAGAACTTGTATAAGCTAGAGGCTCGCTGCTGTAATGTAATCTTACACGTGTCCACCCACACGCTCACAAACACAAATACACTCACATCTAAACACTACACTCTGTATAAGAGGTGCATCTCAACGCAGGAGGAGCCGGGGGAAGCTGCGGATTCCTCTTCGGGGTGAAATAGTTAAAATAATTAATTTGTGCAGCGCTGGAGGGAGGGTCGCCGGGAAACCTCTGCGTGACATAGAGAAAGAAGAAGAGAGAGGGAGGAGAAGGAGCGAGGAAGAGGAAGGGAGGACGGGGGACGGGGGAAGGAAGGGAAGATGGAGGGTGAGGAAAGGAAAAGGTTGTTGGGAAGGAAGTCGGGAGGTTTGACATCAGTTTGAGGACGAGGGAGGAGTGAAGAGAGAGGGGAAGCTCTCTGACTTCGCTCCTCCTCCTCCTCCTCATCATCACCGTCATCTTTGATCACAGCCCCGAGCTGACGACCTTTACATACCAATATGCAGTGATAGCCACAGTGCCACCTACTGGCAGTGTGTGATAATCCTCATTTACATTTAGGTGTAATGGTTTGCTCCAAACTGGTTGTACAGCAATAAAATGTACATTTGCTCGTTTGAATGAAATTCACAAAACGTCTGTTGCTCTGACGCCTAAATTCAAGTGAATTGCCCATTAACACAACCGGCAAGAATCCGTCTGTTCTCCGAGAGAAGAGGAGAGGGAGGAGTTCTGGTTTATTTAATGACAACTTCTGCATTGTCAAGATCACGAGGATGAGCTAACAGCTCGGGGGAATTTCACCGTCTTCTCCCAGAGCTGTGTCCGGCTGACTGTCGGCTGACCAGCGGCCGGTCCATTCAATCCATTCACGAGATTAATTCAGTCACAATAGCTGATGTAAATCAACAATTCGTTCATTAACACATTTCTGTATTCGACATATCTCATAAACATTGACGGCTCCTATCAGAATAAATGCAAAACGTATTGATGGGACGTCAGTCAGCAGCGGAGGGAGAAATCACTGGTGCCATCTAGTCCTGGATTATGGTTTTGCCAATAAAGCAACATTTCAAATTGAACTCAGGAGTTGAAGTCGATGGGAGGATGACGGATGGATGGATGGTGACGGAAGACGAGTGAAATGAGAGAGTGACGATGGTGTTGAGTGGTGAAAAATTGGCATAAAGTAAAAATAAAAAGGGGAAGACGAGAGGGAATTCAAGCTTAGCAGGGGGTGAGGGAGGGGGAGGTAAAGAGAGGGAGGGTCATAGAGAGCGAGACTGAGGAAGAGAGAGAGAGAGAAGAAGGAAAACAGGGAGATTCTCACTCCTGGGTTCGGCCCATTGTCATGGTAACAGCAGCGAGGCGAGACGAGCGGCAGAAAGACAAACTCGCTCTCTTTCACTGACAGCCTCTCTCTATGTCTCTCGCCCAGAGATTAGTGGACAGCTGATCTCAGTCCCCGGTCGGTTCTTCTTCTTCTTCTTCTTCTTCTTCTTCTTCCAGATTAAAAATGGATTGACAGCGAGGAGACCATGTGTGTGTGTGTGTGTGTGTGTGTGTGCTCCTCTGTTCTCTCTGCTCTATAGGTTATCGAACATCAAGGGGATTCACACACTAACCTTTACTTTTCCACCTCCAAGCTGCACGTTGTAGCTCCAGCTTCACTGCAGCCGGTGGTAAATCACTGCCTTGCTCAGCAGCACTCGATTCAAGATGCTAGATTGCATTGAACACCGGACGTCTGCAGGGAAAAGGTTGATACATGAGGCAACAAAATCTCTTCAATGACTTTTTACACAAAAGACGATGTTTCTTTCATCATGACCACAAACGTGACCAGCACGAAGGTTGGTGGTTACAAACCGATGCAAACCGAACCCTAACCACAGTGTCGTCAGATCATAAAACTGATTTGTTAAAAGATTGATTTGGGAAGTGTTTTTGAAACTGTTGATCGTGATCAGATCAGAAAACACTCAGATGTGACATTATCAGGAGGGATGAGTTATAGTCACAGTAGCTTCCTCAACATTAACGACTGTTTAAGCACCTTCAATTCTTTTCTTTGGCTTCATGCTTTCGCAGAGTTACCCACAGAGATTTGAGGTCATTCTTTTATAGTTTAGACCCAGACTGTGTCATCACCTCTGATCACATGTCGGCTTCCATCTCTTACATGTTTTTCCTCCTTGCTGCATCTGGAGCTTGGTGTCATCATTCCAACCTGCTCCGGTCTCTATGTTTCACAAAGCAAAGAGCACAACCCAGCGCATTGCTTTACCTTAGTGATACTGACAGAGTCACGCGCCGCCTGAAACCTGCTCCAGCAGGAAAAGGAGCCGCCGCAGCAGATGCCTGCAGCTCAGTGGTGAAGTGTGGTGATGAGTCTAATCAATGTGAATTAGCTGATGAAGCTCTGACTCTTTCCTCCTGTTCGTCGTTTTAGAAACACTTATACACATACTTCATCTTTTAGTGGAGTTCTGTCAGCAGCTCTGACATGTGACTGAAATGCAGTTTCCCTCTAATCCCCCAGTTTAGACAGAACATTCAAGTACGCAACATATTAAGTGTTCAAATAAAAGAACACAAGGTAGATGGGACGTGAGTAGTGAAAACAGGAGCGGTGCAAATACAAGTAGAACAGTAGCAGAACTTACAGTAAAACACACACACACACAAAAAGGGACAAAAGGAGTTCAGGTAGATTTCACACAGGGACCTCGTTACCATGGCGTCACTCCACCGTCACTAAACTGCACTGTACTTACTAAACAATCCAACGTCTTCCTCCTGTGGCTGAACCGTGTGATGGAGAGTTTTCAGTCCGACAGAAAGTTGAGTCCAGTGAGTTTAATCGCATTGTGTTATTGAACAACCACAAACACAGTTTATTATTGGGAGCCAGGGGCAGTAAACCTTATTGCCTCTCACAGACAGCAGCATATTGTTTCTTCTGACATTATTTTTAGTGGGTGACCCTTGGAATAAGATTTCCTCTTCTCTGTCTGTGTCTGAGCAGGGTGGGCAGTAGGCAGGGGTGGCCAAGGACCTGCCTGATCCCAAACTCCATTAGTCATCCCAGGCCAATCCTCGGCACCTTCTCCCACAGGCGTGCGGGCGGCCCAGCCAGATGTGCCGTTGCCCCAGCAACAGGGATGTGAGCTGACTGCAGAACACGGGAGCCGAATCGTCGGACGGCCGAGGATGACGCCGGCATCTGTGGGGCGGCAACGGAGCATGAGCCGGCGGGAAAATGGAAAAATGTCAAGAGAGATTAGAGTGGAGGCGGGAGAGAGACTGAGACTGCAAAGCGATCTGGAAAGGTGTGTGTGTGTGTGTGTGTGTGTGTGTGTGTGTGTGTGTGTGTGTGTGTGTGTGTGTGTGTGTGTTTGTGTGGAGAAGACAGCTTTGCATGTGTAGTGAGAGGGATTTGTAGATTTGTGTTTTCATGCCTCACTGACTCACAGCTCCACCACCTGCCAGCCTGTTTGCAAGCATGTGTGTGTGTGTGTGTGTGTGTGTGTGTGTGTGTGTGTGTGTGTGTGTGTGTGTGTGTGTGTGTGTGTGTGTGTGTGTGTGTGTGTGTGTGTGTGTGTGTGTGTGCTCATGCATGTTCATAACACTGCTGGTTACAGTGTATGAAGTCATGTCTCCGCAGTTCATTGTTCATTTTATTCCACAGAGCAGAACCTTAGAAAGACGCCCATTACCACCATCTCCAGAGCAAAGCCTCGGGTCTGTGGGTCTGCAGCCAAACAGTAGAAGAGAAAATCTACTCTGGATTATAAAGAGTCTTCTCAGAGCTGAGAGCTGCTGCTGCTGCCGCCGCTCTACCTTCTTCTTTCAATTAAAGACCAGACTCTCTCTGGGAAAAGATCCAAGAGATTCTTTACTGTGATTTTGAGTTGAATCCTATTTTATACATAACATATTGCAAATGCTAAATGCTTATACTACGACCACTAATAATACATTTGATTTCAGTGCTTTTAACAATGCAATTTACATTCGATAAAATAAAACTGAAGCGAAAACAAAAGAAAACACTCGCTTTACAAAAAAAAAAGGATCCTGGCCACATGGATGTTCCCCCAAAAGAAAACAAGGAAAACCAGTGAATATTAGAACATATGATCATATCAGATCTCGTTGTTTCACATATATATAGTCATATGTCAATAATTTCATTCTTGTTTTGATTTGCAACATTTACTGATACCATGTGGAATCTGGCACATTTGAACCGACAGCCTGTGACTGGAAAGATCCAATCAAAAATATAATTTTCCTCTCAGCCACAACAGTGCAATTACATACGAGAGAAAGAAAATCCATTTTACTCTCCACCAAAGCACTGAGTATTCGAAAAAAACAAACCTATTAAAAATGAAAACCACGGGACCTTCGCTGTCTCCTGAAAACACATTTTAACCCGCTGCACTCAGAATAACAATATATGAGGTCGTGTTCAACCTTCCTCTGCACAGGCCGCTCCGCTCTGTTGTTGCTTCCAAAGTCGTTATCGTGTGTTTTCGCCTCCGAGAGCCAAGTGTTATGAGTCAAAAACACTATGAGTCAAATGAGGTCTCTCTGAGCAACAACATGCACAAAACAGTGCTGAAATATGATTTTTCCCACTTCCTATTGCAGCATGCAGTGGCTGGGATCGGCCACAAGAGCCAATCAGGACACAGGAAACAAGCAGCACGTGTTGGAATAGGAAGGAAACGTAATGGAGGCGCATCTGTAAACAGCATAAAACGTAAGACCTGTCTCAGCTGTCATTCATGAACTCTTACTTCATTTTCATAGCTTAAAATATCGAATTAAAACCCAATTTATCAGAAACATGAACACTAAAATTAATCCATCTTCGGGGGGAAAAATACATTGATCATCTTCTTAAATCTTTTAGTTGGGTCTGTGTCCCAAATGTTAACATGGATGGGTCATAGGGATGATCTGACAAGTAAAATGTGAAACTGCTCTTGTTAGAATGATCTCAATTGATGTCAAGATTTGGAAAAAAGCAGGTAAAGAATCTCCAATATGAGAATATACTGAGAGATTTACGGTTCAGCAGGTGAAACTAAAGTGCTGCTCTTAAATTACGTGAAGATTTAGACACTTTTCTCATCTAATCATGACTGAGAGTTGTTTTTCCAGCATCACGGAGCAACGGGAGCTGCCGCCGGTCGAGCACCACTCAGGTAGAAGTTGCCGGAGCAACACAGGAGCCCCAGAGGCTGATCCTGGAAGATCCAGCAGAATCTGGGAGTTCTGAATGAGACGCTCGTTCCTCTGGTTGAATTGGCTGTTGAGCACTCGTCTGCCTCTTAGAGCCAAATGAGGAGCGGAGCTGAGACATGGAACGAGCAGAATGAAATAAAGACACAGCTTGACCCCTTGTCTCCTCCAGTTGGTTCTTATTGGGAAAGAGAAGCCAGATGGACATGACGTGTAAACAGCAACTGGGGCAAAGAAGCTCAGAAGATTCCTGGAACGAAACTGGGGCGAAGAAAGCGGTCGAACCTGTGAGAGCTGCAATCCTACAACATATGATTGTCTTTGCTCTTGCTGATTTATTATTCAAATCTTGTCCATGGTTCTTCCAGCCCCCCCCCGTGTCTGCGTTGGTTTTCTCCAGGGACTCCGGCCTCCTCCCACAGTCCAAAGACAGGGGAGATTGGTCGAGTGGAGAATCTAAACCGACGTAAAGGTGTGGCCTTACTCTTAAGTGGATAAAAACCCTGTGATGTCCTCGTCTTGTTCTTACACCTGGCTCCAATTACTCCTCCGTATCCTTTCCTCTCATTTCACTCTCCTCCTTTTCAACTCTTCTCTTCAATCTCACCTCCTTATTTACCTCCATCTTCTCTTCCCAGCCTCGTGACTCCTTCCCTCCTGTTATTTTCTCCATCTTTCTGCATGACTCTGTTTTCTGTCGCCCTCCGCTCTGTCCCCCCCGCCTCACGCCTCAGCTCTGAGATATCTCTGGAAGCCCACTGCCTCCATTTCCCACCTGTCACCAGTGATCAGTGTCCGAATCTATCCAATGCACAGATCACACGGGAACTCGCTGTGACTGTTTGATGATAATAATGCACAAGTTTCATGCTCCACACGGATGAAGCGTGTTCTGACTTCCTCTACCCCCCCCCACACACCCCCTACTCTCCCCCCCCCCCCCCCCCCCCCCCCCCGTTCCTCTAATTCCAGCTTCTCCATTCATTAGTGGCTGTTTGTCGGTGGCTGCTGCCTCTCGGTGGCTGCTGGCGGTGCAGCTCACAGCTGGAGTTTCTTTGCTCCGTGGTGTTTTCATAATGGTGGGGGGGTGGGGGTAATATCCCTGAGCCTCAGGCCATCTGTCTCAGGGACTTTCGCTCCATTTCTCAAGTGAACCCTCCTTCTCTGCTTCCACCTTCACCCACACATCATCTTTTTCTCCGGCTTTTCAAGCTCCTCGCTGGTTTTGCTTTGCTTCTTAGAATTCTGCTGCCTCGGAAAAACTCACCTCTCTTCCATTTGCTGAATGCATTTGCTCCACACGCCTGTTATTTATATGAGCAGCGGCTCGACTTTAACCGAACGGAGGCCGAGCGATGTTAAATACTGTGAGATTACTGTACAAGAGCACGTCTCAGTGCAGAGGAGGGATCTTTGATGGATCTGACCACAAACAAACCAAAACCAAAGCCTTCAGTATTCTTTAAACCAAATGCTTGTTCGAGGCCCTGCTCAGACCTGGATTTAACATGCGTCTGTGATCCAAACACAAGTAAAGAGCTTCAAGTAGCTCATATCAAACCTGGCATCTCTACCCCGAGCCAGTCCTGACGGGCCAGGTTTCAGAAGAACATTTTGAAATGAAACTCGGTTTGGGTCGGTCACGGTAAACGGGCAGCATATGTCTGTAATTGGGGAAAACTAAAAATAATCAATGCATGTCAGAGAGAGTGTACGAACTCAATGCAGCTTCCATTAACTACATCTGGATCAGGTTGGGTTCTGACACAAAATGAAACTGCTGCAGGTCAGTGGACGTCAGCTGCGTTCCTTCATTTGCCATCAAACTGATGAATGTAGTCAGTCTGGAATTGCAGATTTCAAAAGACCCGGCTTCTGAATTATAGGACAGACATCGGATCTGCCTTTTCATCTGCCTCCTCCATAACTTCATATTCCCTTTATTGTTCCTGTCGAAGCTGAATCTCCGTGTGTGGATCAGGCCACGAGAACTCGTCATTCGGTGCTTGTTGCACCGTGCACGCCTGGGAAGTGTTCGACTGCAGGTTTCTGCTCCTGCTGAGGCTACTTTTCAATGCAGCTGCACTGGGAGATTTCCCCCTCCCTCTTATCTATAATTCAAAATGTTTGTGGAACTGCTGCCCTTGTTAGCCGGGGCCTATGGTTTGCTGATATGGTGAGGTGTGTTATTTCAAAACCAAAAAAATGCAATTGTACATATATGGGCTTGTTAGGAGCTTGCTAGGAGAAGAATTGTGTGTTTGTTGAGATGTTGGTGGTTTTATAAGATGATTAAAACATTCAAATTAAGAGCAAAACTCACTTGTAAACCTATAACATTATGATTGACAGCTGAGACTGACTTACAAATGTTTGAGAGCCTGTATGGGCGGGGCCTTGATAATGCGACTGTCAAAATAAAAGATGGCTGTACCTGTATCCAGGATATTTGGGTTTCATTTGGAAACATTTCTTTATTTACATCTTCTGTTTTATCTTCTAAAGTGTTAAATTATTTCTTCAAATTTCACCTGAGTGTATAAGTCGCTGAATCTTTATTCATTATATCTTAACATGTACTCTTTACTTGTATCTAGATAAGATGTTGACAGTTGGCAGATGTAAGTCGCAGTAAACAAGTTTTCACGGCTCTTTCCATCTCCGCAAATCTGTCCTTCATAAGAGCCGGTGGTCGGCGGCCCAGTCACACGCCGGACATCTTTCCATCCGGTTCAGCACAGAAGATACAGAAGAAGAGAAATGGAGGGAAAGAGGCGGCACGCCGGTGAGCGACGGACCAACTGAGGCTGAAAACAAAAGATGAAATTGAATTAAGCAAAACTTGAAACGGCGAAAAAAAAAAGTGAGCGACGCCGAGGAATCAAGGAGGAAAAGAAATGGGAGTGGGAGGAAAGAGTGAAACAAAAAAGAAAGAAATGACTGACGTGCAGGGGAAAGTTGACACAGCACACAGACACATCACAAATGTGCAGAATTGCAAATTTTTCCCATTTTCATCAGTGAACTTCGTTGAGAGAAAACAGAAGTGTCAGACTGAATAAAACATGAAGCCACAGACAGACAATCTCTCTAAAAATCTTTTATACTTTCAGAGTTGTTGTTTTCAGCTTTTATGTCTTAAAAAAACACAGATTGATACGACATCCCAACCATGTGGATGTGGGAGTTGTTTCAGTCTGGAAATTGAATTATTGGTACAGTAAACAAAGAAGTGTATTTGGGTCAGTGACAAATAAGGGTTGGCATCATGGGAAAATTCGTAAAAACTTGTTTTAAAAGCTCCAGGTTGGTTTAAATGTAAATTTTATAGCCAGACTGACTCACGATTGGTCGAGCGAGTGTTCCAGCTGAACCTCGATCCAGTCCAAATGACGTCCTTGGTACAAGATGGCAGCATCTGCATCCAGGATCTTTTGGCGTTTGGATGGTGGGATGAAGTGGAGACTTGTCGTACATCTTTATTTACGGTCTAAGCTACAAATCATGAAAAACAGACCAAAGTCGTATTGTCCATCATATGGTATCTTAGAGTTCAGTGGGTGGAACTGTGGCTGTAAAGCTTTACAGTCGGCCGATAACTGACGGTGGAGAATCGACCAACCCAACAATCCATCAAGTATCTGCTGAATAACGACAACTAATTCGGAAAAATAATGGAGTCTCTTGCAGGAATTGGAAAATTCTGGTCACTCAGCATCCCCAAAGTGGTTTTGTGTTTGCAGATCTACCTGCCTCTCTCTCCTCTGCCCGTACGACACCTCCTCCCTCACTCTAATCCTCCCTGGCTTCCTCTCTGCCCAGCTGTCCTTTAAGAGGCCCTGTCGATTTAATGTGATGGACGGAGGAGCGCTCCTCTGACAGCTGTTACACTCTGCCTCCAATTGACCCGCTCCTCTGCTTCCACTGTCAGTCCTGCGCACGAACAGCCGTGGTCATAAATTTATCGTACAACGGACACAGACAAACACGGGTGGGGGGGGGGGGGTTGGTACGCCCTGATGGTACAGATGCATATTCAATACGTACATGCAGAGGACCTGTCAAAGGGTCCTGGAGTCGTTAAACACGCAGTCTTGACAACTGCCCCTTTTTGCGAGATTAATATCCATAAATCATCGACGTGTCTCTTTTGAGATGCAGCTGCTGTAAAGGAACAAGAAACAAGCTGAAAACAGGTTCCGCCTCGGTCAGGTGCAGAGCAGCTCCGGGTCAACCAGGGAGAGTTGATTGGCACTGCTGAGATCCGTTGGCCAATCATCTCTCCCTGGATTCAAACGGCGGCAGAGCTGCCACACGACGGGAGTCAAAGTCATTAAACTTGATTTTGGGAACGAGCGACAGCCTCAGCAAACAGATTTACTGTAATTTTACCACCATGTCACTATTGTACCACAAATATTCACCAGTAAACAATCAGCTTTCAACACAAACACGTGAAGTTGATTATCTCGAGCAGATTTAATTAAGTTGTCCTGAAAAGAGAACAAGATGATAATTATCTTGTGATCTCAAGATAAGACCTTTGCTATCTCACACATTCTTCAATAAGATTTTTATAACTTTGATAGTAATTGACTTTTTCAAGGTGGCTTCCCATCTCCAGAGATTTGATTGAAGAAGCCAATAACTCAGCTCCCGAAGTAGGTGAGACGGTTACTTGGTAATTTTCTCTATTCTTGGTTATTTCGTGCCATTTATTAACTGTTTGTATTGTCCTGTAGGGAACAGTTTAAAATCTGAATATAATAACCAACAAAGTCAAGAGCCCTTCTTACTTCTGCCAGACAACGAATTTGAAATGAGACAAATCTAGGGAAGACGTTCCAGAGGACAGAAAGTGCAAGTTACAGTTACAGTGTGTAATTTAATCTTATTTTCCACTCATCAAACCATCAATCATCTTTGAAAGTACGACTATAAATATCACTTATCCTGCAGCCACAGCATTAAATTGAACTCTGCATTCACGGTGATATCTCCGCCTGCTTTCCAACACTCGACCCTCACTATTCTCACGCGTGTCACGGCCACTCAGCCGTTCCTACACATTCTCATCCACTCTCCATCCACCTCACACAAGGTCGGCCCCAGACGCATTCAGCAAACGTATCTGTATTCATCACATCTCCATTCACCACAAACCTGCCACCTGCGGGCGGGCTGCCGGCGGAACAGCGTCGTGTCCCAGGTACGATGCACGTGGCCTCTGCCTCCAGTTCCTGCACCAACATTGGATTGCGTGCATGTGTCTTTGTGAGATTTGTAATCCCATCCTGAACCCGATCTGTCCGTCATGATGAGGCTCGCCTGCAGATCTGAGTTATTTTTTAAGACACGGTGAGGAGCAGGTCTCAGACGTGTCAGCTGTGACCTTCATGCTTTTAGTTTGTTGATGTTTGGGGGGGTTTAAGTAAGAAATGAGGCAACTAGGACGAAGGGGAAGTTGGTTTTTCTCTCAGTCGGGGCCTTGAAGGTGCAGCCACAGCTATTGTGTGTAAGTCTGAGCAAACAGAGAGACAGAGGGAGGAGAGAGGAGAGGAGGGTAAGAAGACAGATGGAGGGGTGGAGGGAAGGAGGTGGGACAGCGAGAGATGCCTCGGAGGGAGGACAGAGGGTTTGGATAAGGAGAGAGATGTCAGAATGGTTCATTGTGTGCAGACTTCACAGGTACAAGGACACCATCCCCCTCATAAAACACACACACACACACACACACACACACACACACACACACACACACACACACACACACACACACACACACACACACACTAAGAAACTAAAATAAATTCAGAAACTTCACCCTCAGCACCACCTGAAGATAATTCAGGTCACGTGGGTTCAGTCCTGCTTTTATTCATCAAAATAATCCAGTTAATAGAAGATAGAATAAACTTTAATTTGATTAAAGTGCATAGGAAATTGTGTGAAATTTTAAATCAAGTACAATCTCATTTTGTC
Organism: Verasper variegatus; assembly: GCA_026259375.1. NCBI lineage: Eukaryota > Metazoa > Chordata > Actinopteri > Pleuronectiformes > Pleuronectidae > Verasper > Verasper variegatus. The sequence goes on along the minus strand of CM048044.1, from coordinate 1,970,399 downwards.
CATTTCTCAACAAAACAACCTCAAAACTTTGCGGACAAAGTTTAAAACTTAAGTGCTTCAGTCTAAACAAACAAATAAAAAATGGAGAAGTTAGGAAACGCTGCTGCATGGACCTGTTTTAGTTTGAAAAGTGCGACGGAGACGTTTGGAAACAATGTGAGTTCCCGTCCCGATTGACTCGACGTCTCATTATTGTTGATCCCTCGTTTGCTTTATTTTTCTGTGCGCAGATTAATCCATCTATAAAAATAGTTTTGTTTCAAAATGAATACGTAGTAGTATGGATGCAGACACAGGACGAAGAGAGGGCGTCCAAGTCTTCCTCCAGACTCTGCTCCTCTTGCTCTTTTATCTGCATCTAACACTGTCCCATCACATTTAATCCAGCAGTATTTACAATTCAAGAGCTCCTCGTCCACGAGGGGCCGGCAGCCGTTTGTCCCATGTGCTTTTGAGAGTCTTTTATGTGGAGCTCAGGGACACCAGCTGGTGAACGGATACAACAGGCAGTGGACCGTCTTAAACCTGCAGGAGACAGAATATAGATAATGATCATTGATCCTATTATCTCATGTTCGTTTGCAAAACACGCTGCATGTGTACAATGCCGGTGACAGTTTATATATTCTTCCTGTGGTGACTTAATTCAAAAGGGGCTGTGCAAAGGATGAAAGTGTTTTTTTTTTCCTTTTCTTGGTAGCAACGGTGCAGAGATGAGAAGAAATGAGCGGAGAGAGAGAGAGAGAGAGAGAGAGATGAAACAACTTCTCTCCTCCGCGCTCCAAACAGGGCCATCGCTCTTATATCGTCATCCTCTTCTCACCCAGAGGCCACCAGACACTAATAAGTGTAGTTCAACACTACAGTTTAATCTGTAGAGGAGTCTATAGAATATCAAAGAACTCGACCTCACATTACAGTGTTAAATTACACAACATAAAACTAGATTGGCACTCAGCAGAGCGGTTAACTACGCCCAGGGCCGTTTCTTACAATGTTTAAGAAAGTGCAGGATTTGTATCAGAATTTAATTTCTAGTTATTATGCTCTTACTTGCTTATTAAGCTGCGACTACTTGTTGTCATAAGAGCCTTTGTTGGACTCTGACGTCACTGTGTTCACCTGCATTTATCTGCAGGTGCGTGCGAGACTTCGTGGTCATCGTCGACCCAGTCAGAAGTGTGCAGAGCAGACAGCACAGGAGTTTTGTCGTGAATATCAATGAACCGTGTGAAATCTCAGCCGAGGCCGTGCGTCGCATAAAGAGATGAAGTCTCTGAACACAGAGACAGACCGACCTGGAGGGGTCGTCCTCCTTAGTGAAGCTTCCCTTCACCTCGATGCTGTTCATCTTGTTCTCAAACATCCCGTAGCTCAGTGTCACCTGAGAAAACACACAACATTTAACCGTGCATTTGTGTGTGTGTGTGTGTGTGTGTGTGTGTGTGTGTGTGTGTGTGTGTGTGTGTGTGTGTGTGTGTGTGTGTGTGTGAGTCAGTACCTGGTGTGCGATACTTCTGTGGTTGACGAGCAGCAGGTTTTCCAGGTGCGAGTGGAATAAAGGACAGTGAACCATGGAGATGCCGAGTCTCTTCTCCACGATAAAACCCACCGTGCAGTCATCGGGGAGACGGATGGTCGCTGACGTCTGCTCGAACCGGGAGCCACTGAAATACACAAAAAAGACACAGGCATCTTAAAAAATACAAAATATATATCTACAGATCTCAGTTTATGTTTTTAAATCAGTTTCAGTAAAAGTATCAAAAGTGTGATGTTGATGTTTTTGCATGATTTCAGCCCAATTAACTCTTTACTCTGCTTTCTGACCTTTTTCAGAACAGCGTCAAGTTCTCTATCGATTTCCCGACCTCCTGGCCCTGGGCGGCCATTTGAAGTATAAAGATAAACTTTTAAAAAAGTGAAACTTACTTTAGATTGATGATTAATCACTGTGAAGATTTATTATTCAGCTCTGAAAAAGTCAGGCTGCTGCTGTTTATTTGATGGATCGAGTTCAGTGAGCTGGCGAAAAAATACGAAATTATGCCACAAAACAAAAGTCTTGGTTGTATTTCTGAGCAACTAGAACATAATTTTAACAACATCAATCATAAACTAATAAGGGTGAATAAGTACATATTATATTTTAGCTTCAAGTCGCTTTAATTAAATTGAATTGCCTGAATTAAAAATAATAGGTGCCGGGAGAATAGGAATTCAGTCTTAAGAATCTAGATCAAAATTAAATAAGAAACTTTTGCAGGTTATATTTTCAAAGATTTTAAGTAAATGAAATTTGGTAAATGGGAAAAAACATAGAAAAACTAATTTGACTTTGTTTGAAGTTGTTAATTGTCATTAATTCAATTATTTGCAAGGTGCCAAACCATAAAGTTTTCTACAGGCCTGTGGTGACTAAAAACTGTTTCACCTATTCTCTTTATTTGCTCTCATCTGGACATTTGGGTGTATATATAAATATGTGTAGTAGTATTGCTAGTAGTAGTAGTAGTAGTAGTAGTATTAAATACCTGGCCCATGGAGCCATCTTCTCCGCCAGTCTTCGACTCAGACAGAAACCAGCTCCTCCCGTGGCGAACCAGAATCGAACCTCCCTCTGAGTGATAACACAGATATTAACAATTACATGTAAACACAGAATAACTGGAAACAATATTGATTTGAATCAAATCCCAAATTTGAATCCATAGTTTTGACGAGTGTTCCAGTCTTTTCCTTTTCCATTTCCTTTCCCATCTTTTAATTTCCCTCTTTCCTTTCATCTGTTTCCCATTTCCTGCCTTGTCGTTGGTCCCTCTTTCCCATCTCCTCCGTTTGGATTTCTCTTCCCTTTCATTCCTTTGGATTGTCTCCTCTCTTTCCTTCCTCTTTCTTTTACAGGTTGTTCCTCTCAGTTTAATTTCCTTCCCTCTCTGTGGAAGTACTTTTACTGTTTTGGTTTTATTGTGAGAATCTGCTCCTTTTCTTCCTCCTCACAATAGTGACAGGAAATCAAATGAGTTCGGCAGCGAAATGTTTTTTTTTAAAAATGAGACGAGAAGACAAAGACGACTCTGACGTTTTTGTTTTCTCCATCACTCTGGCGTCCTCGGCAAAGGGGCGGAAGTGGTGAGATGACAAAAAGAGAGAAGTTGAAGAGAGGGAACAGTGAGAAAATGTGAGTGGAAAAGAGAGGGAGGAGTTAGGAAGCAAAGATAAATAAAGATCTATTTTTCAGTGTAAATGGGAGCAATCAGGGAAGAGAATGTGACACGAGGGAGATGAAGAGAGTCGTTTATTCCCAGAAATAAGTGAGAGAGATTGAAGTGTGCGGGGAGGATGGCACGCTATTCAGAACAGCTTGCTGGAATCCTGATGCACTTTAACTAAATGGGAGCATTAATCCGACTGGAGAGCATGTGAACGACACACACACACACACACACACACACACACACACACACACACACACACACACACACACACACACACACACACACACACACACACACACACACACACACACATAGCTGCATGTGTGTTTCAAAAACAAACTATCGACCAAGGGAGTCTTCTTTGTGTGTGTGTGTGCTCTTGTACACCCCCCCCCCCTCCCCCCTTTAATGGACTGTTTGGGGGTTAAGACTTGATTTAAGGGTTAGAATAACGTTTAGGTTAGGTCAAGGCTTAGGGTTAGGTATTTAGTTCAGATGGTTAGGGGCTAGGGAATGCCTTATGTCAACGAGTGTCCTCACTAAGATAGCTGTACAAAACGTGTGTGTGTGTGTGTGTGTGTGTGTGTGTTTTACCACCAATCAATATCCCAACAAGACACTAATCACTCATTGATCCACTTGGGTCCGAAAATCCTTCCCATGTGAACACACACATCCATCCATCCTATACATTCATACATCCACGCATATATTCCTCTGTCTCCCCCTGACTGCTTCTGCCTCTCCGTCCTGTTCTGCAGGGACGGGAGTAAGAATGTAAAGTATGAATTTAGCGTTGCGGTGGTTAACCTGGCCGGGCTGCGTTTTGGCAGAAACCCAATAGGAAGGGACCTCAGCTTCAGTTCATTAAGAGCAGCAGAGCATCCAAATAGTAAGAAGGGGAAGCACGGAGGAGACAGAGGGAGAGAACGCAAGAAGGACTCTGGTTTGGTTTGAGAGGCGGTGAATTCCCACAACGATGCGTTGGAAAAGAGCTGAAGACAAAGAGGACGGGAGGTTGCAAAGAAAGAAGAAGCAAAGGGCAGAGAAAAAATAGCAAACGGCAAGAATCAGTGATTGAATGACAGCAGCGAGGTCTGTCTAGGTGGGCTGGAAGAAAAAGGTTATCAGCGAAGAGAAAGAAGGAGGGGAGGAGGAGTTCAAGATGGAGATAAAAGAGATAAAGAATCTCCGAAAGACAGTGCGGCCCGAAAAAAATAAATCTGTGCAGTCACATCCCAGACAGTAATGTATCTCAGAGGGGTCACCCTGCCTTAAGGAGTTATCGGTCCACGTAAATTAAATTCAGCCGGAGGTTTCAGGGGAGTTATAGAGTGCTGTGGTGTAAATGCTGTTTCAGAGCCTGTACGGTGCTGCCAAGAAAGAAAACAACGCTCCGGGTGAAACGCTGAGGACTCGAATTTCTTCAACATCTGAACTGATGAATTCTATCACACACTATCTACGCTTATGACTCCTTTTCAGTTTCGTGTCCTTCACGTTTAAAATATCATGAACACGCAACATGGGCTCAGTCGGATATTATCCAGCACCTCAGACATTTGTGTTGTCACCGATAATTTCAGGAGATTAATTCTCAGAATTAACAACAGAAACGCCATCGTTTACCCGTGATCAGAGACTCGTTAGGGGCATGACCTTCCAGACACACGCTCTAAGCTGTTGGCCAATAGCAAGAGATGCAATAGCAATGTACACTATGAGACAAGTAATGCCAATTTATAACAGCATGTAAACCTATTCTAGTGGATCCCCAAATTCAAAATGCAGGCCCTGTAAATAAACACTGTGGGGTGGTACCGTTGCGTTGCCCTCCAGAAGTTCGTGAGCAGTGATGGGCTTGTCCAGGCTCGGTTTGCCCACATAGATGTCGCCCTCCTGGGGGAAGGATGAGAGCAGGGAGAGGAGGGCCTCCGGGTTCAAATAGTTATCATCGTCCACATGACAAAACCACCTGCACGGACAAGAGGACAGAAAGACACATGTAGTTAAAGTAAAATACGACACTGTGTTTATTTGTTTGTTTGTGTCACTGGTCAAAGTTTCTTTCCCCTTCTCTCTCCAATCAAACTATTGATGTCTGAAAGCAGCATGTCTGTAAACCCCTCACACTACAGGATTATTTGGCCCAGTAAAGATCCGCCTCAGATCTGCATCGTCCCACTTATCCTCTCATGTGCAGCAGGCGTCAGGAAAAACAGTCGTGGATACCGAATGAAATTGAGTGGTTGAGCTGTTTGATTTCCTCTGCCACCTTAATGACTGGACACGATGTCAACTCCTCTTTCCAAACCAAACAGACTCTTGCCGCAACATCAGAGTCCAAACGACAGAGCAGCTGGTACCGAAACCCAGCGCTGGGTCTTGTTTCCTCTGCCGTCCCGTTGGCCGACCAACAACACCGACGGCTTCTATCCAAACCAAACAGCCTCGCTCCAAATAACAAAGTGGGGCTTGGAACCCAGAGTGAAACGCTCTCTTTCATTTCCTCTTGTCATCTGAATACCAAGACAGCAGAACCCAGCCTGAGTCATGCACAAGCTGTCGAGCTATTTTCCACACGACAAAAATATGAGCAAATATAAACAACACATTGTCCAGTGAACAACATGACGACCTCGAGTGGGGCCAATTTCCCCAGACTAATCATTGAAGTCTGAAACATTAATCCGATCTTTAACTGCATCGTGGACGATACACGGACGCTAATCTGTCTCACCTCTTGTCGGAGGACATGAAGCCGTCGTACTCAGCGGACATCTTACAGGACAGAGCCTGCTGGCTGTGATCGGACTGACAGTCGGTCACCACCACGTTATAACCTGGACACAGAGAGATTTCATTTACACAAGTGGAGGTTGATGGTTATCTACTTTTGTATTGAACATCTTTGAATCAAATAATGACCACGTTCATTATAATAACATTGTGGGTTTGTTTGCATTTGAATACAATCGGAGAAGAGGGTGAGAGACTGGAAGGAGAGGTAGAGAGAGAGAGAGAGAGAGAGAGAGAGAGAGAGAGAGAGAGGATGGAGGAGAGATGGGAGGTAGTGAGGAAATAAAGGGATGAGAGGGCAAGAGAAAGAAAGAAAGAAATAAGTCAGAACAAAGAAATGAAACAGAATGAGGAAAAAGGACAGAGGGGAAAAGGAAGGAAGGAAGGAGCGTAAGGAAGGAAGGAAGGAAGGAAGGAAGGAAGGAAGGAAGGAAGGAAGGAATCCACTCTCTTATCACCACTGCAATCTGGCCTCAAATGACATCACCAGCACAAGACGGCTGCTGACATTGTGGCTTTGTTTTTGTACAGTAGGAAGAAGTGGAGACTTGTCGTAAATTAGATTCCAGATTGCTTCGTACCCTCTGAACTCGTGTCCTTGTCCTCCACGTCTGTGAAAATGAACGTCTAGACAAACAGAAACAGACACAGCAGCTTGATTAGGACACAAGCGTCTCCTCCACATCTGTAACAAACACCTTCATTAAGGAGCCGACACACAAACATACACACGGGATCAATATTGTTTAAAATAGAGCAAATGCAATGAGGCAAAATCAACAAGGCTCCCCACTGTGAGCGGAGAAGTTGAGTCACTGCACAGACACACACACACACACACACACACACACACACACACACACTTCTATCTTTGTGAGGACACTCTGACATAATACAGCCCCTAAAGACTTTATCTAACATTCAATTAACTTAATTCTCAAATCCACATCTTAACCCTCAAACAACATTTTGACCAGAATGTCCTCACTAAGATAGAAGTATGAATAAACACACAAGCACACACACACACACACAATAAAGTGGTCGGTGCAGTATATTGTTGGATCAATTTGTTCTTTATGTGTCACATAAATCTTAAGTCATACATGGATAGATAGATGGATAGATAGATAGATAGATAGATAGATAGATAGATGGATAGATGGATAGATAGATAGATAGATAGATGGATGGATGGATAGATGGATAGATAGATAGATAGATAGATAGATAGATAGATAGATAGATGGATGGATGGATAGATAGATAGATAGATAGATAGATGGATAGATGGATAGATGGATAGATAGATAGATAGATAGATAGATAGATAGATGGATGGATGGATAGATAGATAGATGGATAGATGGATAGATAGATAGATAGATGGATAGATAGATAGATAGATAGATAGATAGATGGATAGATGGATAGATGGATAGATGGATAGATGGATAGATAGATGGATAGATGGATAGATGGATAGATGGATAGATAGATAGATAGATAGATAGATAGATAGATGGATAGATGGATAGATGGATAGATGGATAGATAGATGGATGGATGGATAGATAGAACAATACTGACCTCTGGTGTTGTGAAATTGTAAAACAACTGGACCATTAATGTTCACATGAGAATCCGATTAAATTATAGGTTTAATTATAAATAGGTTAAATGTGTTTTTTGTCAGATTTTGGGTTGTGTGTGTTAATTACACTTATCCTCAACTTACATCTGATCTTAATTCCATCAAAAACATGTATTTACTGTGTTTCTATCAATGAAAATCAGGAAAACGTTGAAAGAAATACCTTTTCTTTGACTCAAACACCAAATTCATCAGCATCTCTAAATTAAAAACCAGGAGGTTTGTACCCGGGGGATTAGAACCAGCAACCCTGGCGTTACACTGCATCTCCACAGCCCCTCAGGCTGAACTGTGCAGCGTCAGACTCTCTGTGACAGGCCACCGCCGCTAAATAAACCCAGACGGGGACAAATCACCTGAAGGATAAGATAAACACAAACCATAACTCAGGTTTGGCTTAACGCAGAGAAATTTATTATCGTGTGTCCAGAAAACTAAAAATGTTCCAGAATTGCAGCCTAAACATTTAAAATGAGCCGTAAGTGAGTCTCACACAAAGTCCAACATCACACTGATCAGCTGCACGCAGATTAAACCACAGTTTGAGGGGACGGAGGAATCATCGTCTCGGTTTTATGTATTTTGTTTTCGTGTTGTAACACTGTTGAGAAAATCGCTCTATAAATACAGTTTGTATTGTTTTCATGCAATGCCCCCCCCCCCCATGAGACTTGTGACAAAGTGTGTGTTCACATTAAAGTGACTAATTTCCCTATTACAATCTCGACTGCACTCAGGAAAAGAAAGGCTGCATCTATTTAAGCACTGTTTTACTGTACCAACCCCATCCATCAACTAACTCTCTCTCTCTCTCTCTCTCTCTCTCTCTCTCTCTCTCTCTCTCTCTCTCTCTCTCTCTTCACTGAGGCAGGAGGAGGAGCCTGAGGTACCCGGATCAATCCGCCACCGCCACCGCGCCCTACACCCGTAAAATCCCACGCGCAGGAGCCGCCACCACAATTAGTTTCCTCCCCCTCTGGTCATAACTCAACCTAAACTACCTGCAGTGAAATCAGTCAACCCGCGCTGTGGAACAAAAATGGCGGACTGGGGGCTTACAGCGGCTTGTAAGCAGGAGTTTGAGAGGATATTTTACTGAGGTCGGGCAGGGACGCATAAATCTCACCTTGTTTTTCACACCGTTAAAGGTGCATTAAAGTAAGATTTGTGCTGCCCCACGCCACAAAGTGACTGTAATACATCCGGATAAGGTTTTTGATCTACACTCCCTACATTCCTTGGCTGTGTGATTGGACTCGAGCTTTCAAATCTGTAATTTGGCCCTTAACTATGTGCTACGGGGGGGTTCCTGAGGTGTCTCGAGGCAGCGCTGCTGAGAGTAATTGAGGTTGGAGAGAAAATCATTTTATTACTGTAGATTTATCTGGCTGCTTCTGGGATTTAACCCAACAGTCACTATATTTTATTCAACACCGTATTACCATTATTACCGGCTAAGGTTTCACCAAATATGGGCCACCAGCGTCCAGAGTGTCCGGCCAAAGCTCCGAGGGAATAGGTAGATACTTTGGCTTTATTTTCACATTTTAGGAAAAAAAAAAAATCAATTCAACTCTAACATTTGTACTTCAAGAGTCATTTTGGTGCTGGAGGCCAAGAGGTGATTAGCGTGAAGACATGACGGCGAGTGAGCAAACATTTAGCATTTTGTTCTAATGAGATGGCGAGGTGATATAAACCTGCTAAACATCATCATCATGAGCGTTCTTGTTATCATGGCGACATTAGCATTTGGCTCAAATCCCTGCTGTGCGACATGCTGTTACGTTTCCTCTGATGATCGTACGTCACCATTCGAACTTCTCTGTTTCCAGCTCGAGGCAAAACAGGAGCGGCTGACAAGCTTGTTAGAAACGACTTTTCACCTTGTAAGATGTACAAAGCTGTGTGTGTGTGTGTGTGTGTGTGTGTGTGTGTGTGTCTGTGTGTGTGTGGTGAGGTAACACTCGGTTCATTCTGTGCATAATCATCCTCTCCACTTCCTGTTCTATGACCAGCTTCCGTTTCAGTATTGTTCACAGAGTCGCCACATGGTGGCTGCTTCCCCTCGGCCCAGACAACCTGCCTGCACAGCTTCCTGTGTGTGTGTGTGTGTGTGTGTGTGTGTGTTTCTTGTGTTGCTTGCATCTTCGTGTGTCCATGTGCTGATGTGTATATATAAAATACACAAGTGGGTCTGTATTTATGTACATGTAGATTTGCAGCCTGTGGATTGTGAAACATGTTAAACAGTCCAAAAAAAACAGTCTTGAGTTTTGCTTTTGCAATGAGCAAGAAGTTGTCTTCCTCTTTCACACTTAAAATAACAGAAGAAACTGTTCGAAAGGTTTGTCTGCATGTGACAGAGAGGACAAGAAGACGGAGGCAAGAACTTCAGCACTTCCCCTAAAGGTTCACATCTGTTTCATAAAACATCACATGGAGTCAAATTGAACATTCAAATGATTTTAAAAGTGCTGCATACTTCCGTGGTGGAGCCCCATCGTCAGCTGCACTACTCAACAGCTTGTTACCTCTGTCACCTGCGTGCACCTTCATTGCTCAGGTGTATTTGCAGGAGCTTTCTAAAGGGGACAGCTCAGCAGAACCTGAATTGGGACGCAGGTCGTTTTCTAATCTGTGTGTTAAGCTGACAGCTGCTGGCTGTAGCCTCCTGATGTAAATGGTACAGACAGGTGTCGATCTGCTAATGACAAAAGCAAACAAGTGTGTTTCCAGCAATATTGGATGATCTATTTGACAGGAGCCATTACACCAGAGACGAACCAAAATCTAACTGAACTAGACACTGACAACAATTACTCTTTTGATTTTGAAAAATCTACTTAGAATCTATTCCCTTGATTTAAAAAGCCACGAAAACTCTTATTGATGCCAGTGTTCAATCTTGAATCTTGAAAACTTTTGTTTTCCACATTGCTGTTTTGTTCCTTTTGAGATTGAATCAGTGAAACACTCGATCAGTGAGGAGGTGAACTTAGGACGTGTCAATCAGAGACGTGCAGCTGGAAAGCAGGAAGGAAGTGAATGTTTTCATTTCATCAACAGAACAAAAGCACAAGCGAGTCAGATACTTGATCATAGAAATATTGACTTGAACTTTAGATTGTGGATATGGACAGAATATGAGTTTGCTCTGAGGACATAGGAATTTATATAACCGTATAAACTGCTCTCTTCTGGATGAGGCTTTGGTAAAATTCCTTCTATCCAATTTAGAATATTTTCTTTGTGTTAGGATCATTCACTGTGCTCATTAAACCTCATGTTCACTGTTTTAAACCCACAAGGGAATTTACTTCCACTGTTGTTCTGCTCTTTTAATGGTGTAAGAGGTTTTAAACAAAAGTGTCCGAGCAGCACAGACACCACAGGGACTCACATGCGCCTTGGTTCTTGACATCCACGTCTCCACGAGGAGCGCCAGACGCGTCTTGTGGAACCTGCCGGTGGTTTTCACAGCGATGAAGATGTCCTCCTGCTTCAGTTTGGGCTGAGTGACATGGGCACCCTCAGTGGTCGGGTGTCCAGCCTCCCTGCTGCTGCTGCCGCTGGCCGGCCTCTGTGCGTCCTTGGCCGCGGAGGGAGCCTGCTGGATGGCGCGGTGGAGCGCACCGGCTGGTGGATCGAGGACCACACTGATCTTGGGAGGGTCGCTGGTGCGTAATTGAAGATCCACGAAGAGGACGATGAAGAAGGTGAAAATCAGGACCGGCAGCCTCCGACGTGTCCATCTTTTGTGCATTGTAGAATAAAAAGTGATTCACTGTGGATTCCACAACGTTTTAAAACCATGCTCTTGGCTGCTGGTGATTTCGTTTCCCCATCACCTTCTCTTCCGTGTTCTTCATAATTCGACTCTTAATTTGCATGATTGTAAACTGTTTATCAGATTGATTTAATTATAAAACTGATTATTTTTATCTGTTTTGAAAACGGCTGCATTGAAACGACTGATTTCCTTCCATTCTGTGCGTAAAAGCTGCTGTCGGCTGGGATTTGACTTGTCACAGGCGCAGCTCTGCTCGCGCTGCTCGTCACTGTGGGGACGACGTTAAGTGATGGGGCTTCCTGGTTTCAGAATAAACCACAACCTGCAGAACTACACTTCCGTTTCTAATCAGCTTTCACTGCAGAAAATTTCATCAAAACTTGAATCACACTAAATAGGATGAAAATACTTAAAGAGCTTTTCCAATTATTAAATAAAAAGCTAGATAAGCCTTTTCTCTTTTTGTGAATTTTTTCAAATATAATAATAGTTCTATTTTTGTAAATAATAAATATTTGATGATCATACATAAATGTATTTCATAGGGAAGAATGAGGACTTCAGCGTTTGACTTTTTATTTTCTTTTGAAAGGAGAAAGTTTTCCAGTAAACTCAGTGTTTTATTGAAAGCGTGTGTCCCTTGTACAAGACGTCCTGAAGAGACAGAGCCACGCAAATTCTCCATAATTTGTTCCATTGCTTTTGACCATATCCCGTGGTCTTCTTCACAAGAGGAAGCTTGCTGTGCTGTCGATGCGCAATGTCAGCTGGGATTGATTGACCCCAGCCCCACTGTGACCCTTTAATGGATAAGTGGTGTGGATGGATGAGTGCACATTCACATTCTAGTGCATTCCTCCGATCAAGATCCATGAATTATTCTCTGAGATATCAACCAAAATTTTGAAAAAGTCCTGGATCTGCCCCAAATTTTCCATTTCCCTGACCCGTACCGTATCCAAGTTCTGTCGTTATCAATCCACAGGTTTTTGAGTGATCTTGTTTCAAGCTAATAAACCAATGGGGGGGGGCAGAAAACGTAGCCTCCTTGGTGTAGTTAATTAACAGCAAACAGCTGAGCACATCTACAAACAGTAGCCGACATCACATGTAAAACATCATACAAAATAAAAATGCCTCCATGTTAGACAACAGCAACAAAGGTCAATGATCACATGACTGATTGTACTTGAGCCATGTTGTAACAGTGCTGAAGAGTCTGGAGAATAAAGTGAAGACAGAAGTGAAGTAAATAATCGTGGGGAAAGTCGCGTGTTTTCTTCTTATGAATCAACTCGCAACCCATTTCTCTTGAGACGTCTTCGGGAACGAGGATCAGAAGAAAAATCTCAAAGTACGAATCAATCACAAACGACACGTCTGACAACTTGTCACAGCCGACTGAACCTGGTGCCGTTTGTTCGCTCACGGAGAAACAACAAACCACAAACACTCCTCCTCCTCCTTCCTTCCTCTTCAGAGTCACTGTTGCTTCAGAAACACTGAAAAAAACTGCTGCACATGAACTTAGAAAAACTGAGTTTGCAAATACAAAGTTTCCTCCAAAACGCAGGTAAACATTCCTGTGTTTTCAGCTTAGCAACTGAAAACTACCTGAAACGGATCACGTCATATTTTAAACTCAACCTCAAGAACATGGCGGAAGCGTATTAGATATTGTAATGTGTGTGTCTGGATGCGTAGTCTAATGTATGGTGTTCTGTAAGTTACAGAATAACTTTGACATTGATGTAAAGTGCAGAATCTTCAAGTGAAGTCATTTAATAACATTATTTACAATCTTAAATCAGCTTTGGGTGAGTTTCTTCTCATTCCCCCGGAGAGTAATTCATGTGAGTGTACATGTATGGATAGATAAGACATGAGAGATTACAAAGGAAAACACAAACACATATAAATATCAGTCCTAAACACGCCCGATTTATTTCATTAAGATTAAGGAAATAGTTAAAGAAAGTCAAATAAAGTCCCTGGATCTGCACCAAAGTGTTGTGGGTTCTTCTCTGACTAATAACACATCCGAGGTTTACGACATTTGTCCAGTAGATTTTGTGTAACCCTCCATACAAACATACAATCAAAAACACACAGAGTCAAAATACACATTGGATAGATTTCCTGCTAGTGTTCATGTGTCCGATAAGTTTGGTTTTAATTAATTACTGGATGATATTGAAGGAGGTGAAATATCTTTGATTGACAGCTGAGACAGACTCGCTATCTGTCGAGCACCAGCGGGAAAAATGGCGTCAAAAGTGTACGATGGTGAATTATGGCTTGATTTTCGGACACGAGTCGTTCCTCTTTATATTCTATAGTCTGCGGTGGGAACACGCTGACACAATGTCACCTCGTCTCGAGAAGGGAAACAGTAACTCGCGCATTGGACAAACTCTCAGGGAGGAACCGTGGAATGTTACTCAGCTGCTCGACTCTTTAAAAGCTCCAGGTCTCCAGTCGTCCACGACTGTATCCACTGTCTACTGTTTGCTGTGCAGCTGTCTCCAGAGACCGTCTCTGCAGAGAGAAAGAGCTTGATACAATTAATTCACCTCAGACCCTCATCGCCACCTTTGTTTATTTGTCCTTTCTCAGCGTTCTCGCCTTACATCCATCCCTCCATCCCTCCCCTCCTCTCTCTGGAGCTCTCTCTCTCTTTCTTTCCACTGACCAGCTGCTTTCCTCGCCTCCACCGCTACCTGGCCCTGCAGACAGGACCAGCCCACCTCCCTGCACCCCGCCCCTTCGCGGTCCCGCAGGTAAACCAGAGACGCCCGGGGCACACCCTGGCTAGGAAAGGCCCAGGATCGCCTTACGGCCTCCCTGAAAAGGGTCCATTCTTAAACACCAAGTACATCACAGCCCCACTTGGAACAAAGGGCCCCGGGAGTCGAGGGACCAGACCCCCTTTTAGGGCTTTGTCTGTTTTACCTGAGTCAGAGACTTGGACTGAGCTCAAGAGCCGAGATTAGACAAACATCAGGCACACAAAAGTGAGGAAGTCGCAAAGGCAGACTCTGCAGATTTGAACATATTTTAACTCTGTTTAATCAGCTCGATTTCTCAAATGTAGATATGTTTTCTTAGATATAACATTTTCAGTGTCTTTAATTCATTCAAGAGTGACGCAGATCCTAAATGCATTGAGAAATATATTCCTTGTGCAGATCTTTGTAACCCAGACGTCAAAACTTTTAAACAAATTTGATTGATTTTCAAGATTCCTCCACATCCTCTCACCTACTTATATCCTTGTTTTAATTAATACAAAATAGTAAAATTATCAGTGCATCTGTGGAGACATGGAGCAATATCCTCGGTCCCTAATCCTCACAGGGGAAACCACTTGACTCCAAAGGCAGGTAAAATGACCTCTGTGTGTGTGTGTGTGTGTGAGTGTGTGTGTGTGTGTGTGTGTGCGTGTGTGTGTGTGTGTGTGTGTGTGTGTGTGTGTGTGTGTGAGTGTGTGTGTGTGTGTGTGTGTGTGTGTGTGTGTGTGTGTGTGTGTGAGTGTGTGTGTGAGTGTGTGTGTGTGTGTGTGTGTGTGTGTGTGTGTGTGTGTGTGTGAGTGTGTGTGTGTGTGTGTGTGTGTGTGTGTGTGAGTGTGTGTGTGTGTGTGTGTGTGTGTGTGTGTGTGTGTGTGTGTGTGTGTGTCACAACATTTTTAAATCCCATGCAATCAATGGGGGCAATGTTTATTTGCTGTAGTACTTTGTTCTGACTTTTTTAAAGAAACTAAAATGTTCCTTCAGACCGTTGCTTGCCTTGGTTTCCACGACCTTCTGAAGACCTGGGGAAATTTATGAAGTTCGCCAATATTTACCAAAAAAACTACAGGTAAAATAAGCTGTTCCACTTTAGCCCAGCAGGTGGCAGTAATACAGAAGAGTAAAAAAACAAAAAAACAAAACACAATATAAAGCTTTGTCATTGTCATTGCACGACACTGTTTACGTTTTCCTCAGGTTATCGTCTACAGCGTAAATACTCAGCTCCATGTTGATGTGTTGAAGAACAATGTATATTCAGATAACTGGGGGGGAAAACACTTGACCGATCACAAATGTTCCGGTATTTGGGGATTTTACTCTTAACCTCTTAACTGACAGCCTCTTAACTGACAGCCTGGGATCAGTTCACGTAAGTTCTCCACTTGGGAACAGACGTTCAAGAACAGCTCAGACTGAACATGTTTCCAAAAAAAGAGTTTTGTTTGTGATACTTTTCTGATCTTGAAATCACAGGTGATTATTTGTAAGTATCTTATATATATATATATATATCAACAGAACAAACAGTTTAATTTCCCTCGTTCCGGCTGCACAAAAACTGTAATGTTGCTATTATCCTCATTCGCTGCACAGATACTAAACTGAAATTGACCAGGTTAATTTAGAATTACATCAAAACTCTGTTCATGCACTGACAGTGATTAACAGTTCCATCTTGTGACTGTGATTTCAAATGTATTGTCTGCAGTTGTACCTTTGCAGTGAAAGATGTAGTGAGAACAGATTCTGTCACTAAAACCTTGGAGGGATTTCCAAGGTGCTGCCACTAGAGGTCAGTGTAACCGTATCCACAAACAGCTTTGATCCAGTGGCACTGAACAAACTCCAACGTTGGTGTAAATCAAAGGACGACTTCGATGACAAAAAACGACTATTTTCCTGTTTTATTATACAACATTTATTTCAATGTTATATGCAGCTGAATGCACATTATGTAATATTCTGCCGCAGAGGGGTCACTCAATCAAAACAATGACTGAAGCAGGTATTTGGAGCAGAGTCTATTTAAACATGGAGAGCTTTTAAACTAATGCAAAAATACTACATAACATCACATATATAAGAAGAAAATAAAAGAAGGGGGGGGGGGGCAGGCCTGTTCAACGCTGCTCACAGCTTCTGTTGAGGAAGATTCAGGTTTGGTACAAACAGCCACTGAAGTCGTTTCTAACACTCTGTTAAATGAAGAAATTCACAGTTTGTACAAACCACAAGTTACTTCTTTGTTTTAGGTTTAATCTAACACCATCGGGCTCAGCAAGCATGTAAGAGTAAAGAGGAAGGAAGTTGGGGGGGGGTGTTTAACAGTTTAAATTTGTCTTTCTCTTACAGAATCTGTCTTTATTCTCAGACTCTTCTGTGTTGTAGGTAGACGTGTCTGTGATGTGACTGAGTTTCATCTTGTGCACATTATTTATCTGTGGACGTTTTTATTGTTTGAAGTCACAGACGAGAGCAGCAGCTACTATGAGTGTAACTGCAGCAGCCAGTGGATTTGTTGTCCTTCTTCTCACTGTGACAGGTACTGTACGTCTACATTCATGTTGTCACTCTATTTTACACTCGGACTTCTGATTCACCTGAAGTGAGTTTGAGAAAGAAAGTCAAAACATAAATGAACCATTCATTCATTTTCAGATCACCACCTGTAAAGTGATGCAGAAAGAAAATATATGAAGGAATTATCATCAGTATTATTTTGTATCTTTGTTTAGAAGTTTCTATCGTCTAGAGCTCAAAATATTAAAGAGTCTGAAATGTATTATTATTATTATTATTATTCTTATTATTATTATTATTATCATCATGACTGAGGTCCTCTCCTCTCGATGCAGGACTTGTCATCAGTGTGTGGAGTCATCAGTTGAAATGCTCTGGAATGCTGCTCATGGAAATGTGTTTCTTTTCTGCAGAAAGTAAAAAGTAAACTAAGTGTTCTCTGGTGTCGTTATGAATCTGATTCTCTGTGTTACAGTGGTACAGTGTGAGAATGGCTGGGATGTGAGTTACACTTCTACTGAGATCTGTGCCATCAGAGGATCAACAGTGGACATTACCTGTACCTACACATACCCATCCACAGTTAATAACCATGTTACTACAGTTCAGGAAACCTTCTGGTTCATTAAAGACAGTAATGGGATTTACGTTGATCTAAGGACTGATCCGGAGTATTCAGGTCGTGTGGAGTATCTCTGTGGAAACAACAAGTGCACTCTGAGAATCTCTAACCTGAGAGAGAGCGACTCAGCTGTGTACAAGTTCAGGTTCACAACAAACCAACCTACTGGGAGTTTAACTGGTTCAACTGGAGTCACTCTGTCTGTCACAGGTAACATTTACATCTGAACATTCATTCATTTATTTCCTACATCTTGTTTGGTTCACTTGAGTGTGTCTGTGCACTTTTATATGCATGTGTGTGTTGTCAGTTTGGACTAAAATGAATTCCTTATTCTCACACACAGATTTGCATGTGCAGGTGAGCAGATCAGTGAAGTATGACTCTTATAACTGGGCAGAGCTCAGGTGTCAGAGCAGTTGTCGTCTTCCTGATCATCTGAACTACGTCTGGTACAAGAATCAACAGCAGATGTTTGAAGGAGCATCTTATCCAGGTTATTTTTATCCTGCAGACAGTGTTTCCTGTGCTGTTAAAGGACACGAGGATTTCCGCTCTCCGTCAATGTGTGAGTTTAATCTACAGTATTTCACTAACACAGCACCATCTGCTGGAGTCTTTGAGATAATGCATTGTACCATAACTTCATGTGTCTTTAAATACTTTGTTCTGCATGGGCACATTGAACTCTTGGGATACTACTGTCAGTACTGACAAACTAGTGTAGTACTAGTACTAGTATTCTGCTTGTGTAAATAAAGATGGAAGACATGACTGCTCCCCAGAAGTGAAGCCAAAACATTGTGATCACCCCCTGGTGGCTGGCTGCAGTATAGAACATACATCCTGTCTGCTCCATGTTAGTGGATGGAACATGGACCAATCTAAAAAGTCAAATACATTTTTCTCAAAGATGGTTTGTGTCATTTTAGGTCGTTCTTATCTCACTCTATTGTTCATGTTTCTCATAAGTTTGGTTTTAATTTGTTATTTGATGAAATAAAAATTCTATTAAACTTCATGATTGACAGCTGAAGCTGACTCAGGATTGGCCGAGGTCATGTATGGGCAGGACCTTGATACTGTGGCATCTCCAGATCACTACTGTGCAGACTGTGGTTCCAAATGTGAAAGATGGCAGCGTTGGTATCCAGGATATTTTGGCTTCATTTCTGGAGAGTGGGAGGAAGTGGAGACGTGTCGTCCATCTTTGGTCGACTCTGCATAAAAGACACAGATCATTTCCTCCATATTGGGCAGTTTGCTCCATTATAAGAGCAACTTCTACAAGGTCCCTCATGTTCCTCACCTCCAACAGTGTGTTTCTCCCTCACACTGAAGTCTAAAGGGCACTTCCCTGTGTGGTTTGTGAACTGGAAGTTTCCTCATCTTGGCATCGTCATTATCTTAAAATGAAAACCTGCCGACTGGTGATTCACCAGAGGAAATACATGGAGTTAGTTTTATAAGTGTATAAGTTTATCTTCTGATTCTCTGATGTGCTCTGTGTTACAGGGGTAAGGAGTCAGAATGGCTGGGGTGTGAGTTACACTTCTACTGAGATCTGTGCCTTCAGAGGATCAACAGTGGACATTACCTGTACCTACACATACCCATCCACATTTAATAACCATGTTACTACAGTTCAGGAAACTTTCTGGTTCATTAAAGACAGTAATGGGATTTACGTTGATCTAAGGACTGATCCGGAGTATTCAGGTCGTGTGGAGTATCTCTGTGGAAACAACAAGTGCACTCTGAGAATCTCTAACCTGAGAGAGAGCGACTCAGCTGTGTACAAGTTCAGGTTCACAACAAACCAACTTACTGGGAGTTTAACTGGTTCAGCTGGAGTCACTCTGAATGTCACAGGTAACATTTTCATTAGAGTCAGTTTGAAATGTTAGTGTGTATGTTGAAATAAAATCACATGTTTGTTCACAGACCCTCAGCTCCAGGTACATGTGAGGAGATCAACAGCCAATCCATATCCTACCTGGACAGAGCTGACCTGTCACAGCAGGTGTCAGCTCCCTGATCATCTTTCCTACGTTTGGTACAATAACAAGAAACTTGTTGGACGGAAAAAATACTTTCACCTCCGACACGTTAATGCTGAAGACAGCTATCACTGTGCTATAGAAGGACATGAGCGTTTCACTTCTCCTACATTGGGTGAGTTTACTCCTCCTCATGAAGCTACGATAATGTGGAAATAATATAAATTTAAACTTTTAACAAGTAATACAGACAGTGTTTTGATTGTATTCTCATCCTGTGTGTTAATATAAACTATCCTTCAGATGCTCCAAAGCCTCCCTCTGTGTCAGTGAGTCCCTCTGGTGAGATCATGGAGGGCAGCTCAGTGACTCTGACCTGCAGCAGTGATGCTAACCCAGCAGTTAATTACACCTGGTACAAGGAGGACGATGACTCACCAAAAGCATCAGGACAAGTCTTGACCATCACTGATATCACAGCTGAACATGGTGGAAATTATCAGTGTGAGGCCCAGAACACATATGGACGTAGTAAGTCCACCTTACATCTGACTGTTACAGCCTCATGGAGATCAGCACTCATTGGATCAGCCGCTGCAGTTTTCCTCGCTGTGACTCTCCTCTCCGTGTTCCTACTGATCAAGTGAGCAAATCTGTTCCACTGAAGCTTTGTTCGATGAATTCATGAAAATCTGTCCTGTTAAATTAAACCAACTCAATTATTATGTATATTGTTTGTTATTTGGTTCAATTGATCAGAAAAAAGAGAAACTCTCATCAATCTGCTGATCCTGGGGACAGACTTGACCACAGTGAGCAGGTGAGACACACAGTTCAGCGTCCAGTCCTTTCAAACGTCACTATTTCTCATGTCAAACCCTTTTCTCTGTCATGTGAAGATTAAAAACTAGTTATTAAAATCACAGTCAAAATTGCCGTTGTAAAAACAATCATCAGGTGTTTGAGTTTCCTTCTGGTAATCGATCCATTAAAGCAAACTGCTGAGTGTTATCATTTTCTGTGCTGTGCGGTTTGTTCACTTTTTGCTGAACTATGACACTTGATGCTGCTCTAAGTTTGTTGATTTGTAACGTGCTGCTTTAAATCTTGTGGAAGTTTGTGAAAGGTTGTATTGATTGGTTCAGATATCTTTAGTGTGGAGCACTGTAGTGTTGAGCAGATCACCACTGGGTGTGGCTGTGTAACACGTTGATTTTGCGTTGTTCTGTCTAAGTGTGTGTGAGACTGCTGTTCGTAGTCTGTGTCGTTGGGACAAATAAAGTCAGTGTTGGCTGCGTGTGGATGCAGCTCTATAATTAAAGGTTGATCGACAGAGCAGTCGTGTTCTTTCATATCTGTATTTAGTGAGTATGTTGCCCTTTGACGTGAAATTGAGGTAATTGTGTTACGAGTTTTGAGAGATAGCGCTGTGTGGCGTTGAGTGTCGGTGAGTAGGGCGCGGTGCATCGGCGAGACGGAGAGTTGTGTACTCGTTGCTGGTCGGAACAAGACTGAGAGAAAGAAGGGAGTTAAGAGGGTGTGGCCTATCCCCCTTCCTTCTCGCTCCTTCTAGTTTCTGTGAGTCTGACTTTTCTTTTTTTAAGTGCCTCTGTGTCTGTAGACCTGCAGTTGTATTAAAGTGTTATACAATTCAATGATACACACTATACACCCAAAATATAGTGCTCAAAGAGTTTTTATCAACGATTTGCTGACAGATAGTTTTGGGGTCTAGGGATTATATTGTGTGTAGCTCGACCTCTAATTAAATGATGTTGCTCAACTTGTTTCGACCAAACTTGGCTGCAGTCCGTGAACATCCAGCTCCCAGATGTAGTCTTATCTGGACACAACCGATGTGAAAGCAGCTCACATACACACTAAGTGAGAAGTTTGTAGTGTTAGTGTTTGGAATTCAAACTGAAGACCTTCCCTCCTTTTGGTTTTTAGTAGAACCACATGTTTCCTGTCCTTGAAACACATCTGGTGTAGAAGGAGGCGCTTTAAATAAATCAATAGCTGCTATAGTTGGACTCTAACGTTGTCCAAACTGCCTCATGTACGAGATTCAAAAGCAAATTTGTGTTTGCAGCGTCTACCCAATGAGTCTGAGGAAAACTATGCCAGTGTCCACTTCATGAAGAGTCAGACGGATCCCATCTACTCCAACGTCGGATCAGCTGAACCCAGCAAACACAAGGAGGTGGAGGAGGTTGCGTACGCTTCTGTCAACTTTAACAGATCTGCCCCGAGGTGAGCAGCTCTTCATTCAGGACCATTATCCTCACTAACACCACAACACATCATAAACAGAGAGATATCCTAGAGAAGTCATTTGTTTTTACACTTTCATTTTCTTGTTTGTTTAAACATGTGTATTTGTTAAAGGAGACATATTCTGCTCATATTCAGTTTGATCATTTTAATTAGTGTTGTGACTTTAAAATGTTTAATGTTCAGAAAACGTCACTTTCCTCAGACTGTCTATTGCTGCAGCTCCTCTTTTCAGCCTCTGTCTCAAACACTTGGTTTTAGCTCCTGTCTCTTTAAGGCCCGTGCCCCCCCCCCCCCCCCCCCCCCCCCTCCTGATAATGCCCAGTCTGCTCTGATTGGTCACCCGGCCCACTCTGTTGTGATTGGTTAACCACTTCCTGTGCGTGTAGGAAATCCTCCACTCTCACTTTACGAGGGACACATTCAATCTCAAATCATTTCTTATAGTTTAACTGGCGTTTCCGTGGTGAACGACATGTTTGTTTGAACCCGTGTGCAGCGGGCTCTCGTTTGGTGGGTGTGTCAGAGGTGTTCCCCAATCAGCAGCGACTGTTTTAAAAAGGCAGTGACACAATGGATTCTAAAGTTCTCTACAGATGCTGGTGTTAGAAGCTGCTGTTCCAGACGACGGAAGCAGAGACTGTGACATTCAGCCTGTATTGAAGCATTCAACACGTATTTTAACCCACATCATCTACCTCCGAGATGTTTTACACCAGAACGCTAAGAATGACCTCCTCCGCTAACATTGATGCAACACTTCGTAACACAATGTGTTCAACGCACCGCTGTTTACGTTTAAATACTGCTTATGTACGTGTGCTACAGCCCTGGCTTCTGCCGATGATGCAGAGGTACGGGCGGGACTCCTGGTGAGGTGTTTCAGGAGCTTCATGTTTTCTGTGGGGCAGAGGAGCTTGTTTTACCAGGAGAGGAGCTCAGACTTTGGGCTTTTTAACTTTGCAGAACTTGGAAACTCAATATGTCTCCTTTAATGCTTCGTCTCCATGACCTCCTGATCTTTAATTTGTTTTATCTCCTTTCAGAACCAGAGGTCAGGACACTGGAGAGGATCCAGCTGCATTGTACAGCACAGTCAAAACACCTCCTGCTTTTTAGACCAACGTCTGGAAATCACCTTAGTCCCGATGGAAATATCTCAACAGCTGCGGGATGGATTTAAATAGAAGTTCATACAACTGTTCATGGTCCCCACAGGATGAATCCTACTTTGGTGACAGACTCCAGCATCATTGTGGAAGTGAATGTTGAGTTTTAAGTGACTTGTCTTGACAGCTAATGGATAAATTGCCCCGAGGATGAATCCAAACGACTTCAGTGACTCGACTTTTATCTGAAATATTTCAGCAACTTGTAGAAGTTGTTAAAAACGCCACATTTAGCCTGAATGAAAAATATCAAACATTTTATAACTTGCAGCTTCAAACATGAAAATATCTGCGGTGTGTGTCAGACGGTCGACAAACTGTAAACTTGTAATTACGTTTTTCTATTCATAAAATAATAAAAACAAGCACTATCAGTTAGTTGTAGTGTTACACTGCTGCCACTAGATGGTAGTAAAGAGTTTTACTGATAGAAAACCACAGAGAGGATTCTGTCTCTTTCACTTCTTTCTGTTTCTTCTTGTTTCCATCGTTTCCATCATCAGCCGATCAGGAGCTGTACTCATTTCCTCTGAGGACTGGAGGGACCACGTCTCATGTGGATGTGAGCTGCTACTCACGTGATGAACGCCTTGAATGTGACCGTTAACACAAAGTGAACTGCTGACACCAGATGAGCTGTGTTGCCTCTGGTGTCTGTTCAGAGTTTGCATCAGGCCCATTGACTTCACGTTAGTGTTTTGTGGTATTTCTCACATCACGTGTTAAACACGTGAAGAAGAAGGAGTTAGGTGTGTTTCAATCCACCATGTTCACACGGCGGCCATTTTCCTCTGACGTCTCTCTCAGGGTGTGAAGCTCATTTGTTCTAATTTCCTTTTGTTTTGAAACTCTTTCTATATTTTATCTCACTTATAGAATTAATGGCAGTTCATTTTCCAGTTCAATTTTAAATCTTTCTTTAATTTGTCTTTTTCATGTCGATCTTTACTGCATCTTAATGAGACACTGAACAGATGAGATTAAAAACACCCAGTTTTTCTCAAGTCTCCTTTAATTTGTCTTCCTTGTGTCAGTGAGATGTTGTGATGTGGATGATACAGGTTTGGTATGAACAGCCACTAAAGTTGTTTCTCGCACTCGTACAAACTACAGTTTAATTTAACACCATCGGGCTCAGCATGCAGGTAAGTGTGAAGAGGAAGGAAGTTGGGGGGGGTGTTTAACAGTTTAAATTTATCTTTCTCTTACAGAATCTGTCTTTATTCTCAGACTCTTCTGTGTTGTAGGTAGACGTGTCTGTGATGTGACTGAGTTTCATCTTGTGCACATTATTTATCTGTGGACGTTTTTATTGTTTGAAGTCACAGACGAGAGCAGCAGCTACTATGAGTGTAACTGCAGCAGCCAGTGGATTTGTTGTCCTTCTTCTCACTGTGACAGGTACTGTACGTCTACATTCATGTTGTCACTCTATTTTACACTCGGACTTCTGATTCACCTGAAGTGAGTTTGAGAAAGAAAGTCAAAATATAAATGAACCATTCATTCATTTTCAGATCACCACCTGTAAAGTGATGCAGAAAGAAAATATATGAAGGAATTATCATCAGTATTATTTTGTATCTTTGTTTAGAAGTTTCTATCGTCTAGAGCTCAAAATATTAAAGAGTCTGAAACTTATTATTATTCTTCTTCTTCTTATTATTATTATTATCATCATGACTGAGGTCCTCTCCTCTCGATGCAGGACTTGTCATCAGTGTGTGGAGTCATCAGTTGAAATGCAGGCATCTTGTTTTCAGGTCGTCTCGTTGTCTGATTCTTGTGAACGCAATATCTCAAGATCCCTTTGAGGGAGTTTCTTCAAATTTGGTACAAATGTTCATCACTTGGAGTCAAAGATGAACTGGTGAGGTTTTGGTGGTTGAAGGTCAAGGTCACAGTGGCCTCATGAAACTTGTTTTGGCCTCTCGATCATGATATTTCTCGTCTGCGTTTGGAGAATTTCATCAAAATTTAAGTAAAAAGATGAACTAATCACATTTCAAAGCTCAAAGGTCACAGTGACCTCATATGATTCTGGAAAAAGGACACAGACTGAAAATGCTCTGGTTGGTGGAGACATACTACAGCAGGGTGGTAATTCTAGTTTGTGCTGTGGTTACAGTGGTGCAGGGTGCGGATGGCTGGGGAGTGATGTGCACTCCTACTCAGATCTGTGCTGTAAAAGGATCCAAGGTGCAAATAAACTGCTCCTACTGGCACCCATCCAGAATAGATGACCTTGATGTTGAAGTGGAGCAAAGGTTCTGGTTTACTGAAGGGCAGGACAGTGAACCTGTGGATCTGAGAGCAGCCTCTGAGTACACAGGTCGTGTGCAGTATCTCTGTGGAAACAAGGCCTGCACTCTGACCATTACAGACCTGAGAGACAGCGACTCGGATGTGTACAAGTTCAGGTTCATAACAAACCACCCGACTGGGAGATTCACTGGTTCACCTGGAGTCACTCTGTCTGTCACAGGTAACGTTTTAGTTGGAAACAGTGAATCTATGGTTTGTTTATGTGGACAGCTCTGTCTGAAATGATGTGTGTGTTTCTTTACTTATACAGGTGTCCAGGTGATCAGCTTGCAAGACCTTTGACTGTTCAAGGTCACGTGTGGAGTGTCAAACCAGTTGTTCTCCATCTCCCAGTCCGTCCTTCATCTGGGACAAGAACGGAAAAAAGACACCGAGAGAGAAATCTTATGACGGCTACTTTGATTCAAGAGACAGCATTTCCTGTGCTGTGAGAGGCCACGAGGATTTCCCCTCTGCTCCAGTGTGTGAGTTTACTTCTTCCAATGACCAATGATGTTCTGCTCTTTTAACCTTCTTAGCTAATACACTGACTAGAGTCCGAAATGGACATGAGGGCTGATGCAGAGTAAAAGAAAAACTGACACATCAGCTGACATATCATATATTAAAAGAACATTGTCATTGATTCCTAAGATGTTTGTTATCGAACCTTTATGATAAATATTCTGCAGTTGAACAATGAATTTTAATGAGTCCAAACTAGAGTGGCAGTAGTAGTAGAGCACATTCCTCCACCAAGGCCCAACAGTCCATTCAGTTTAATCAAAAATGTAGCATCTTTTCTGCATTGTTTATTTCCTGACATGGGAAACAGCCATCTGTGAATTACTGTTAAATACAGCAGTAAAGATTATAGTTGTCATGGTGATAGTCAAAAGGTTTGACTATCTGACTTGTCACAGCAGCTGTCTTCTCTCTGGTCGTCCCTCCTTTGTCTGGTACAAGAATGGAACAGAAATTCACGGGGAAACGTCTCCAACTTTCAGGGGATTCCTTCACCCTTAAAACAGCTATTCCTGTGCTTATAACCATCACCACTCGTCCCCTGTGTGTGAGTTGACTCCAAAATGTCCCGTGTGGAAACTTGAAAGGTTGAGCCTGGTGATTTTCTATATTTTAATAATTGTGGAAAAAAAATCCCTTGAAAAGACCAAATCAAACTTTGTTATTCAAGCACTTTTCATATCCAACAGAATATAGACTGAGAGCAATAAAGCAAATAAAAACGATTCTCCCCACCCATCCACACAGAGAAAGACAAGATAACAGGAAGTGAGAAAAAGCTTTAATCACAGTGGCTCATCTTCCATTTTCACTTCATCTTTTCCCTTCACATTTTGCATGTATGTGAACAGGACACATGCAAATCCCACTCAGTGATTCCCAAGACAGAGGTGACATGTTCAGTTTGTGAAGTCTGTATTTAATACAAACAATAATTACTTGTTAAAACTACTAAACACTAAAGGGGGCCTTCCTGTGTCCAAAAGTAAATCAAACACTCTTCTAAAGATGGTGAGAACCAGGGACGACTGCAAACTATTAAAAGACTATATTCTATAAAGCCACATTCTCATGTAAAGATCTGTTTATATCCTGCAGATGCTCCGAAGGTTCCTTTAGTGCAGCTGAGTCAACCTGGAGACATTCTGAACGGCAGCTCGGTGTCTCTGACCTGCAGCAGTGATGCTAACCCTCCCCCTGCATACGTCTGGTACAAAAAGAACCAGACTTTGCTCAACAGAGCAGCTCAGCTGGTTTTCAGCTCCATCCAGTTGTCTGACTCTGGAGAATATTACTGCACAGCTGAGAATGTGCTGGGGAAGACAGCGTCTGAACGAGTCTTAATAAATGTGAAATGTGAGTAAATATTTTTGAAATATTCAAAAGCCGAGAGGTTTTGCAAATCTTCAAAATTCCAGATGCTGCAGCATTCTTCAAATCCATTAAAATCCATGTAAATCCAGATGCTCCACAGTCCTCCTCTGTGTCAGTGAGTCCCTCTGGTGAGATCATGGAGGGCAGCTCGGTGACTCTGACCTGCAGCAGTGATGCTAACCCAGCAGCTACTTACACCTGGTCCAAGGAGGACGAGGACTCACCAGAAGCATCAGGACAGATCTTCACCATCACTGATATCACAGCTGAACATGGTGGAAATTATCAGTGTGAGGCCCAGAACACACACGGACGTAGTGAGGCCACCTTTCATCTGACTGTTGGAGCAGGTGATTTTAGCTCTGTGACTTTTACAGCCTACACCCCCCCCCCCCCCTCCTTTTCATTGCACCAGAACCTTAAACCATCAATACTCAGAATTTCCAGATGTGTCACAGCTGTATATCAAGCCCATCATATTGCACATGAACAATACTGACTGACCAACAGCATCACCTGTCAACTGAGTCATCAGTCTAACCACACTGCTAATGTCTCCTGTCTGTTGTCTAGGGAAGTCAGTGATAATCATGAATATCATCAGGCTGACTCTGGTGGTCGTACTGGTTCCAGTGCTTGTCTTGACTCTGTGGACGAGGTAAAACAATACAAATCCATCAGTTCACCCTCTGCTCTTTTACTGTCTTCTACAAATGTCTTCAAACACTAGTTTCACTGTTATGAAGTTCATTTTGTCCAATGTTGTGTTTGTTGTTGTTTTCGATCCAGGATGAAGAAAACTCTGAGCTTGAAATCAGAAGCGACTGAAGCTGTGGAGATGATGAAGGTGAGAGACAGTGAGGCCAAAAGAATGAGTCCATATCACTGTTTTCATCTCACAATGTTAGAGAAAGACATAAAACATTTCTTGGATCAGCTACTTTGTCTGAATCGGCCCCAAAATGTAAAAGGTTCTTTCCATTGACCGTATATTAAAATGGACGTAGACTCTGGGTCTAGAAAGTGAAGTGAATGATCCATTTAGAGTCAAATAGACCATAAAGCACAGCAGGCATTGGGGCATGGATACCGTGTGATTGACAGCTAGTACTGGGTGCAGGTCGCAGGTTTAGGTGGGCGGGCAGTGTCCTTGGGCCCTGAGTCAGGCTCCATCCCCTCTCCTCCAAATATGGTTACTTCTGGTTTAAAAAAAACAAGATGGCGCTGGAACTGTGATTATATGCAGGTTTCATGAATAAAGTCCAGTGAGGCTTAATATTTTCTCATCTCTCCCCCATCAGTCACACAACTGTCCTGAGTATGAGGACGTCGCTGCTGCAGCACAGACAGAAGACACAGAGGAGCAGGAAGACCTGGTGTGAAGCCTCAGGTCAGAGCCACTGTGACAAACATAACCAAGATGGACGACTTCAGAGTACATCCGAACAAGCCAGTTTTACAGAAACCATAGTGTGTAGTTATTAAATACAGGAAATCTGTCCAAGCAACAAAATATCTGAGTGCAAGTGCAGAGTTTGAGCACAAGCAGAGCAAATCTAAGCACCAGCAGGAGCTGTGTGAGTGCAAGCGCAGGGTTTTGAGTAAAAACCCCACGAAATCTGAACGTGCAAGTCCAGCTCTCAAAGTAAAAGACCACGCTTTTAAATATAGAGGAAAACACCTGTACATTTCCTTTCTACTCATGGTTTGCTGTTTTCTTTTCTCTTCAGGTGCACTGTGATTGGTTCATGAAAGTATGTGAGAGGAAACAGGAAGTCTCTCTCTTTCCATCCCCGGGTGCAGCAGCAGCAGTTTGTGCAGCATGACCTTTAGAGCAAGAGTCTTGTTGTGTTGTTTCTTTTCTTTTTCTTTTCTGATGGGTCCAGTCGTCCAGTTTTCGCAGCTTTATTTCTGTGAGCTTTAGTTCTGATGTTGGTTTAGGTTGAAGGAAGACTCTCAGATCCTACGACCCTTTGTGGGTTGGTGTGTTGGGTTTTCCTTCTTTTGTCCATTTTGCCGGCCTGTTGTTGAAGTTGTTGTCTTTTTTTTGCTTTTACCTTCTGAACTATGTTGGACGTCTTGGTGATGAGCCTTTGAGGCTGTGGTAACACCACGTGACTCATCTCGTGTCTTATACATGATATTAATGTGGTTATTACATGGATTGTGGCAGGACAAGGAAAGACAGAGACGCAGGTACTGCTTACTGTTGTTTATTCTGGAGTTAGTAAGAACTGGCACATGTTCCCCATACGGGAAGTATATATAGCCACAGCTCTTACATTACCCATAAACCCACTGGGTGAGAGGACACACCCATGAGTGCACGCCACACAGCCCCCCCCCCCGAACACCCAGAGGGAAAAAAATAAAATGGAACAAAAGTCAGTACCTCTCAGGGGGTTTAACGAGGCGACCATAACGGCTACGCCGATCCCCATCCGCAAACGCAGGGGTGGAACAAGCAGAAGGGACATCATTTACAACAGGCACAGGATCAGGAGGCACAACTGGAGAAAACAACACAGGGGCCTTAGAAGGGGGGCGACCACGACGGGGAACCCGGGCCGGTAGCACCTCTTCGCCGGCCAACAGATGAGCTGGCTTAAGTCTGTCTAACGAAACACGCTCCCTGCGCCCGCCCATGTCCAGAATGAAACTTTTAGAACCCGCCTCTAACACTCTAAACGGGCCGTCATACGGGGGCTGGAGGGGAAACCGGTGAGCATCGTGACGCACGAAAACAAACCGAGCGGTCGCGAGATCCGTTGGCACGAAAGACCGAGGAGAAAAATGATGCACGGGCACCGGTGCACAAGCGGCCCGTGACGCAGGACGCGGAAAGGGGGCCGAGCTCTGAGGCAGAAACTCCCCTGGGACGCGGAGCGGCTGACCGAGTACCAACTCTGCAGGCGAGGCATCCGGGTCAGCCTTAGGAGCCGAGCGCAACCCGAGCATCACCCACGGCAACCGATCCAACCAGTTTGCATCTGAGAGCGCAGCCCGCAATGACGCCTTAAGTGACCGGTGAAAACGTTCACATAAACCGTTAGCCTGGGGGTGGTAGGCAGTGGTACGGTGAACCTGTGTGCCCAAAGACTTTGCTAGTGCTGACCAGAGCTCCGAAATGAACTGCGGGCCTCTGTCAGAGGTGATATCAGACGGTGCACCAAAACGTGAGACCCAAGCTGAAATAAAAGCGCGTGCCACGTCCGCAGATGTCGTGGAAGACAGAGGAACCGCCTCTGGCCACCTAGTGGTCCGATCTACCATGGTAAGGAGATGTGTAAAACCCTGGGAAGGGGGAAGAGGCCCCACAAGGTCGATATGCACATGATCAAAACGCCTGGCTGGAATCAAAAATGGCTCGAGGGGCGCCCTAGTGTGCTGGTGAACTTTCGTGCGCTGACACGCCACACGCGTGGCCGCCCACTCTTTGACCTCCTTACGAAGGCCAGGCCACACAAACTTCGAAGACACCAACTTCACCTACGCCCGGACACCCGGATGAGAAAGAGACGCAGGTACTGCTTACTGTTGTTTATTCTGCAGTTAGTAAGAACTGGCACATGTTCCCCATACGGGAAGTATATATAGCCACAGCTCTTACATTACCCATAAACCCACTGGGTGAGAGGACACACCCATGAGTGCACGCCACAGGATAATGAATTATTATGTATCGTGATTTTATGATTCTTTCTGAAATAAATGTTTTTGGTCTTTTGTTTTCACTCCTTATCTATTTGATTGTTTGTTTTTCAGCAGAATTACACCAGAAAACTAAAAACAGATTTTTCCTCAAACTCATCAAATTTGGGCAGGAATCCTGATAAAGGGGCGGAGCCAGGAGCCTGTTTGTATCACTTTCTTTATGATGAAAACAGACTGTTGGGCCTTGGTGGAGGTCTGAGCTTGACTCAGTGACAGACTTGCTTGATGGGTTAAACCACAGTTTGTACAAACCACAGTTTAATCTAACACCATCGGGCTCAGCATGCAGGTAAGTGTGAAGAGGAAGGAAGGTGGGGGGGGGGGGGTGTTTAACAGTTTAAATTTATCTTTCTCTTACAGAATCTGTCTTTATTCTCAGACTCTTCTGTGTTGTAGGTAGACGTGTCTGTGATGTGACTGAGTTTCATCTTGTGCACATTATTAATATGTGGAAGTCACAGACGAGAGCAGCAGCTACTATGAGTGTAACTGCAGCAGCCAGTGGATTTGTTGTCCTTCTTCTCACTGTGACAGGTACTGTACGTCTACATTCATGTTGTCACTCTATTTTACACTCGGACTTCTGATTCACCTGAAGTGAGTTTGAGAAAGAAAGTCAAAATATAAATGAACCATTCATTCATTTTCAGATCACCACCTGTAAAGTGATGCAGAAAGAAAATATATGAAGGAATTATCATCAGTATTATTTTGTATCTTTGTTTAGAAGTTTCTATCGTCTAGAGCTCAAAATATTAAAGAGTCTGAAACATATTATTATTATTATTATTATTATTATTATTATTATTATCATCATGACTGAGGTCCTCTCCTCTCGATGCAGGACTTGTCATCAGTGTGTGGAGTCATCAGTTGAAATGCTCTGGAATGCTGCTCATGGAAATGTGTTTCTTTTCTACAGAAAGTAAAAAGTAAACTAAGTGTTCTCTGGTGTCGTTATGAATCTGATTCTCTGTGTTACAGTGGTACAGTGTGAGAATGGCTGGGATGTGAGTTACACTTCTACTGAGATCTGTGCCTTCAGAGGATCAACAGTGGACATTACCTGTACCTACACATACCCATCCACAGTTAATAACCATGTTACTACAGTTCAGGAAACTTTCTGGTTCATTAAAGACAGTAATGGGATTTACGTTGATCTAAGGACTGATCCGGAGTATTCAGGTCGTGTGGAGTATCTCTGTGGAAACAACAAGTGCACTCTGAGAATCTCTAACCTGACAGAGAGCGACTCAGCTGTGTACAAGTTCAGGTTCACAACAAACCAACCTACTGGGAGTTTAACTGGTTCAGCTGGAGTCACTCTGTCTGTCACAGGTAACATTTACATCTGAACATTCATTCATTTATTTCCTACATCTTGTTTGGTTCACTTGAGTGTGTCTGTGCACTTTTATATGCATGTGTGTGTTGTCAGTTTGGACTAAAATGAATTCCTTATTCTCACACACAGATTTGCATGTGCAGGTGAGCAGATCAGTGAAGTTTGTCTCTTATAACAATGCAGAGCTCAGGTGTCAGAGCAGTTGTCGTCTTCCTGATCATCTGAACTACGTCTGGTCCAAGAATCAACAGCAGATGTTTGAAGGAGCATCTTATTCAGGTTATTTTTATCCTGCAGACAGAGTTTCCTGTGCTGTTAAAGGACACGAGGATTTCCGCTCTCCGTCAATGTGTGAGTTTAATCTACAGTATTTCACTAACACAGCACCATCTGCTGGAGTATTTGAGATAATGCATTGTACCATAACTTCATGTGTCTTTAAATACTTTTTTCTGCATGGGCACATTGAACTCTTGTGATACTACTGTCAGTACTGACAAACTAGTGTAGTACTAGTACTAGTATTCTGCTTGTGTAAATAAAGATGGAAGACATGACTGCTCCCCAGACGTGAAGCCAAAGCATTGTGATCACCCCCTGGTGGCTGGCTGCAGTAAAGAACATATATCCTGTCTGCTCCATGTTAGTGGATGGAACACGGACCAATCTAAAAAGTCAAATACATTTTTCTCAAAGATGGTTTCTGTCATTTTAGGTCGTTCTTATCTCACTCTGTTGTTCATGTTTCTCATAAGTTTGGTTTTAATTTGTTATTTGATGAAATGAAAATTAGATTAAACTTCATGATTGACAGCTGAAGCTGACTCAGGATTGGCCGAGGTCATGTATGGGCGGGACCTTGATACTGTGGCATCTCCAGATCACTACTGTGCAGACTGTGGTTCCAAATGTGAAAGATGGCAGCGTTGGTATCCAGGATATTTTGGCTTCATTTCTGGAGAGTGGGAGGAAGTGGAGACGTGTCGTCCATCTTTGGTCGACTCTGCATAAAAGACACAGATCATTTCCTCCATATTGGCCAGTTTGCTCCATTATAAGAGCAACTTCTACAAGGTCCCTCATGTTCCTCACCTCCAACAGTGTGTTTCTCCCTCACACTGAAGTCTAAAGGGCACTTCCCTGTGTGGTTTGTGAACTGGAAGTTTCCTCATCTTGGCATCGTCATCATCTTAAAATGAAAACCTGCCGACTGGTGATTCACCAGAGGAAATACATGGAGTTAGTTTTATAAATGTATAAGTTTATCTTCTGATTCTCTGATGTGCTCTGTGTTACAGTGGTAAGGAGTCAGATTGACTGGGGTGTGAGTTACACTTCTACTGAGATCTGTGCCTTCAGAGGATCAACAGTGGACATTACCTGTACCTACACATACCCATCCAGGTTGAATTACCATGATATTACAGTTCAGGAAACTTTCTGGTTCATTCAAGACAGTAATGGGATTTACGTTGATCTAAAGACTGATCCGGAGTATTCAGGTCGTGTGGAGTATCTCTGTGGAAACAACAAGTGCACTCTGAGAATCTCTAACCTGAGAGAGAGCGACTCAGCTGTGTACAAGTTCAGGTTCACAACAAACCAACCTACTGGGAGTTTAACTGGTTCAGCTGGAGTCACTCTGTCTGTCACAGGTAACATTTTCATTAGAGTCAGTTTGAAATGTTAGTGTGTATGTTGAAATAAAATCACATGTTTGTTCACAGACCCTCAGCTCCAGGTACATGTGAGGAGATCAACAGCCAATCCATATCCTACCTGGACAGAGCTGACCTGTCACAGCAGGTGTCAGCTCCCTGATCATCTTTCCTACGTTTGGTACAATAACAAGAAACTTGTTGGACAGAAAAAATACTTTCACCTCCGACACGTTAATGCTGAAGACAGCTATCACTGTGCTATAGAAGGACATGAGCGTTTCCCTTCTCCTACATTGGGTGAGTTTACTCCTCCTCACGATAATGAGGAAATAATTTAAATTTAAACTTTTAACAGATAATACAGACAGTGTTTTGATTGTATTCTCATCCTGTGTGTTAATATAAACTATCCTTCAGATGCTCCAAAGCCTCCCTCTGTGTCAGTGAGTCCCTCTGGTGAGATCATGGAGGGCAGCTCAGTGAATCTGACCTGCAGCAGTGATGCTAACCCAGCAGCTACTTACACCTGGTACAAGGAGGACGAGGACTCACCAAAAGCATCAGGACAAGTCTTCACCATCACTGATATCACAGCTGAACATGGTGGAAATTATCAGTGTGAGGCCCAGAACACATATGGACGTAGTAAGTCCACCTTACATCTGACTGTTACAGCCTCATGGAGATCAGCACTCATTGGATCAGCCGCTGCAGTTTTCCTCGCTGTGACTCTCCTCTCCGTGTTCCTACTGATCAAGTGAGCAAATCTGTTCCACTAAAGCTTTGTTCGATGAATTCATGAAAATCTGTCCTGTTAAATTAAACCAACTCAATTATTATGTATATTGTTTGTTATTTGGTTCAATTGATCAGAAAAAAGAGAAACTCTCATCAATCTGCTGATCCTGGGGACAGACTTGACCACAGTGAGCAGGTGAGACACACAGTTCAGCGTCCAGTCCTTTCAAACGTCACTATTTCTCATGTCAAACCCTTTTCTCTGTCATGTGAAGATTAAAAACTAGTTATTAAAATCACAGTCAAAATTGCCGTTGTAAAAACAATCATCAGGTGTTTGAGTTTCCTTCTGGTAATCGATCCATTAAAGCAAACTGCTGAGTGTTATCATTTTCTGTGCTGTGCGGTTTGTTCACTTTTTGCTGAACTATGACACTTGATGCTGCTCTAAGTTTGTTGATTTGTAACGTGCTGCTTTAAATCTTGTGGAAGTTTGTGAAAGGTTGTATTGATTGGTTCAGATATCTTTAGTGTGGAGCACTGTAGTGTTGAGCAGATCACCACTGGGTGTGGCTGTGTAACACGTTGATTTTGCGTTGTTCTGTCTAAGTGTGTGTGAGACTGCTGTTCGTAGTCTGTGTCGTTGGGACAAATAAAGTCAGTGTTGGCTGCGTGTGGATGCAGCTCTATAATTAAAGGTTGATCGACAGAGCAGTCGTGTTCTTTCATATCTGTATTTAGTGAGTATGTTGCCCTTTGACGTGAAATTGAGGTAATTGTGTTACGAGTTTGGAGAGATAGCGCTGTGTGGCGTTGAGTGTCGGTGAGTAGGGCGCGGTGCATCGGCGAGACGGAGAGTTGTGTACTCGTTGCTGGTCGGAACAAGACTGAGAGAAAGAAGGGAGTTAAGGGGGTGTGGCCTATCCCCCTTCCTTCTCGCTCCTTGTAGTTTCTGTGAGCCTGACTTTTCTTTTTTTAAGTGCCTCTGTGTCTGTAGAACTGCAGTTGTATTAAAGTGTTATACAATTCAATGATACACACTATACACCCAAAATATAGTGCTCAAAGAGTTTTTATCAACGATTTGCTGACAGATAGTTTTGGGGTCTAGGGATTATATTGTGTGTAGCTCGATCTCTAATTAAATGATGTTACACAACTTGTTTCGACCAAACTTGGCTGCAGTCCGTGAACATCCAGCTCCCAGATGTAGTCTTATCTGGACACAACCGATGTGAAAGCGCACACACAAGTGGCTCACATACACACAAAGTGAGAAGTTTGTAATGTTAGTGTTTGGAATTCAAACTGATGACCTTCCCTCCTTTT
The DNA here is from genome assembly GCA_026259375.1 of Verasper variegatus. NCBI lineage: Eukaryota > Metazoa > Chordata > Actinopteri > Pleuronectiformes > Pleuronectidae > Verasper > Verasper variegatus. Next base: position 1,934,565 of record CM048044.1, on the reverse strand, counting down.
GGTTTTTAGTAGAACCACATGTTTCCTGTCCTTGAAACACGTCTGGTGTAGAAGGAGGTGCTTTAAATAAATCAATAGCTGCTATAGTTGGACTCTAACGTTGTCCAAACTGCCTCATGTACGAGATTCAAAAGCAAATTTGTGTTTGCAGCGTCTACCCAATGAGTCTGAGGAAAACTATGCCAGTGTCCACTTCATAAAGAGTCAGACGGATCCCATCTACTCCAACGTCGGATCAGCTGAACCCAGCAAACACAAGGAGGTGGAGGAGGTTGCGTACGCTTCTGTCAACTTTAACAGATCTGCCCCGAGGTGAGCAGCTCTTCATTCAGGACCATTATCCTCACTAACACCACAACACATCATAAACAGAGAGATATCCTAGAGAAGTCATTTGTTTTTACACTTTCATTTTCTTGTTTGTTTAAACATGTGTATTTGTTAAAGGAGACATATTCTGCTCATATTCAGTTTGATCATTTTAATTAGTGTTGTGACTTTAAAATGTTTAATGTTCAGAAAACGTCACTTTCCTCAGACTGTCTATTGCTGCAGCTCCTCTTTTCAGCCTCTGTCTCAAACACTTGGTTTTAGCTCCTGTCTCTTTAAGGCCCGCCCCTCCTGATAATGCCCAGTCTGCTCTGATTGGTCACCCGGCCCACTCTGTTGTGATTGGTTAACCACTTCCTGTGCGTGTAGGAAATCCTCCACTCTCACTTTACGAGGGACACATTCAATCTCAAATCATTTCTTATAGTTTAACTAGCGTTTCCGTGGTGAACGACATGTTTGTTTGAACCCGTGTGCAGCGGGCTCTCGTTTGGTGGGTGTGTCAGAGGTGTTCCCCAATCAGCAGCGACTGTTTTAAAAAGGCAGTGACACAATGGATTCTAAAGTTCTCTACAGATGCTGGTGTTAGAAGCTGCTGTTCCAGACGACGGAAGCAGAGACTGTGACATTCAGCCTGTATTGAAGCATTCAACACGTATTTTAACCCACATCACATACCTCCGAGATGTTTTACACCAGAACGCTAAGAATGACCTCCTCCGCTAACATTGATGCAACACTTCGTAACACAATGTGTTCAACGCACCGCTGTTTACGTTTAAATACTGCTTATGTACGTGTGCTACAGCCCTGGCTTCTGCCGATGATGCAGAGGTACGGGCGGGACTCCTGGTGAGGTGTTTCAGGAGCTTCATGTTTTCTGTGGGGCAGAGGAGCTTGTTTTACCAGGAGAGGAGCTCAGACTTTGGGCTTTTTAACTTTGCAGAACTTGGAAACTCAATATGTCTCCTTTAATGCTTCGTCTCCATGACCTCCTGATCTTTTATTTGTTTTATCTCCTTTCAGAACCAGAGGTCAGGACACTGGAGAGGATCCAGCTGCATTGTACAGCACAGTCAAAACACCTCCTGCTTTTTAGACCAACGTCTGGAAATCACCTTAGTCCCGATGGAAATATCTCAACAGCTGCGGGATGGATTTAAATAGAAGTTCATACAACTGTTCATGGTCCCCACAGGATGAATCCTACTTTGGTGACAGACTCCAGCATCATTGTGGAAGTGAATGTTGAGTTTAAAGTGACTTGTCTTGACAGCTAATGGATAAATTGCCCCGAGGATGAATCCAAACGACTTCAGTGACTCGACTTTTATCTGAAATATTTCAGCAACTTGTAGAAGTTGTTAAAAACGCCACATTTAGCCTGAATGAAAAATATCAAACATTTTATAACTTGCAGCTTCAAACATGAAAATATCTGCGGTGTGTGTCAGACGGTCGACAAACTGTAAACTTGTAATTAACGTTTTTCTATTCATAAAATAATCAAAACAAGCATTATCAGTTAGTTGTAGTGTTACACTGCTGCCACTAGATGGTAGTAAAGAGTTTTACTGATAGAAAACCACAGAGAGGATTCTGTCTCTTTCACTTCTTTCTGTTTCTTCTTGTTTCCATTGTTTCCATCATCAGCCGATCAGGAGCTGTACTCATTTCCTCTGAGGACTGGAGGGACCACGTCTCATGTGGATGTGAGCTGCTACTCACGTGATGAACGCCTTGAATGTGACCGTTAACACAAAGTGAACTGCTGACACCAGATGAGCTGTGTTGCCTCTGGTGTCTGTTCAGAGTTTGCATCAGGCCCATTGACTTCACGTTAGTGTTTTGTGGTATTTCTCACATCACGTGTTAAACACGTGAAGAAGAAGAAGTTAGGTGTGTTTCAATCCACCATGTTCACGCGGCGGCCATTTTCCTCTGACGTCTCTCTCAGGGTGTGAAGCTCATTTGTTCTAATTTCCTTTTGTTTTGAAACTCTTTCTATATTTTATCTCACTTATAGAATTAATGGCAGTTCATTTTCCAGTTCAATTTTAAATCTTTCTTTAATTTGTCTTTTTCATGTCGATCTTTACTGCATCTTAATGAGACACTGAACAGATGAGATTAAAAACACCCAGTTTTTCTCAAGTCTCCTTTAATTTGTCTTCCTTGTGTCAGTGAGATGTTGTGATGTGGATGATACAGGTTTGGTATGAACAGCCACTAAAGTTGTTTCTCGCACTCGTACAAACTACAGTTTAATTTAACACCATCGGGCTCAGCATGCAGGTAAGTGTGAAGAGGAAGGAAGTTGGGGGGGGTGTTTAACAGTTTAAATTTATCTTTCTCTTACAGAATCTGTCTTTATTCTCAGACTCTTCTGTGTTGTAGGTAGACGTGTCTGTGATGTGACTGAGTTTCATCTTGTGCACATTATTTATCTGTGGACGTTTTTATTGTTTGAAGTCACAGACGAGAGCAGCAGCTACTATGAGTGTAACTGCAGCAGCCAGTGGATTTGTTGTCCTTCTTCTCACTGTGACAGGTACTGTACGTCTACATTCATGTTGTCACTCTATTTTACACTCGGACTTCTGATTCACCTGAAGTGAGTTTGAGAAAGAAAGTCAAAATATAAATGAACCATTCATTCATTTTCAGATCACCACCTGTAAAGTGATGCAGAAAGAAAATATATGAAGGAATTATCATCAGTATTATTTTGTATCTTTGTTTAGAAGTTTCTATCGTCTAGAGCTCAAAATATTAAAGAGTCTGAAACTTATTATTATTCTTCTTCTTCTTATTATTATTATTATCATCATGACTGAGGTCCTCTCCTCTCGATGCAGGACTTGTCATCAGTGTGTGGAGTCATCAGTTGAAATGCAGGCATCTTGTTTTCAGGTCGTCTCGTTGTCTGATTCTTGTGAACGCAATATCTCAAGATCCCTTTGAGGGAGTTTCTTCAAATTTGGTACAAATGTTCATCACTTGGACTCAAAGATGAACTGGTGAGGTTTTGGTGGTTGAAGGTCAAGGTCACAGTGGCCTCATGAAACTTGTTTTGGCCTCTCGATCATGATATTTCTAGTCTGCGTTTGGAGAATTTCATCAAAATTTAAGTAAAAAGATGAACTAATCACATTTCAAAGCTCAAAGGTCACAGTGACCTCATATGATTCTGGAAAAAGGACACAGACTGAAAATGCTCTGGTTGGTGGAGACATACTACAGCAGGGTGGTAATTCTAGTTTGTGCTGTGGTTACAGTGGTGCAGGGTGCGGATGGCTGGGGAGTGATGTGCACTCCTACTCAGATCTGTGCTGTAAAAGGATCCAAGGTGCAAATAAACTGCTCCTACTGGCACCCATCCAGAATAGATGACCTTGATGTTGAAGTGGAGCAAAGGTTCTGGTTTACTGAAGGGCAGGACAGTGAACCTGTGGATCTGAGAGCAGCCTCTGAGTACACAGGTCGTGTGCAGTATCTCTGTGGAAACAAGGCCTGCACTCTGACCATCACAGACCTGAGAGACAGCGACTCGGATGTGTACAAGTTCAGGTTCATAACAAACCACCCGACTGGGAGATTCACTGGTTCACCTGGAGTCTCCTTGTCTGTCACAGGTAACGTTTTAGTTGGAAACAGTGAATCTATGGTTTGTTTATGTGGACAGCTCTGTCTGAAATGATGTGTGTGTTTCTTTACTTATACAGGTGTCCAGGTGATCAGCTTGCAAGACCTTTGACTGTTCAAGGTCACGTGTGGAGTGTCAAACCAGTTGTTCTCCATCTCCCAGTCCGTCCTTCATCTGGGACAAGAACGGAAAAAAGACACCGAGAGAGAAATCTTATGACGGCTACTTTGATTCAAGAGACAGCATTTCCTGTGCTGTGAGAGGCCACGAGGATTTCCCCTCTGCTCCAGTGTGTGAGTTTACTTCTTCCAATGACCAATGATGTTCTGCTCTTTTAACCTTCTTAGCTAATACACTGACTAGAGTCCGAAATGGACTTGAGGGCTGATGCAGAGTAAAAGAAAAACTGACACATCAGCTGACATATCATATATTAAAAGAACATTGTCATTGATTCCTAAGATGTTTGTTATCGAACCTTTATGATAAATATTCTGCAGTTGAACAATGAATTTTAATGAGTCCAAACTAGAGTGGCAGTAGTAGTAGAGCACATTCCTCCACCAAGGCCCAACAGTCCATTCAGTTTAATCAAAAATGTAGCATCTTTTCTGCATTGTTTATTTCCTGACATGGGAAACAGCCATCTGTGAATTACTGTTAAATACAGCAGTAAAGATTATAGTTGTCATGGTGATAGTCAAAAGGTTTGACTATCTGACTTGTCACAGCAGCTGTCTTCTCTCTGGTCGTCCCTCCTTTGTCTGGTACAAGAATGGAACAGAAATTCACGGGGAAACGTCTCCAACTTTCAGGGGATTCCTTCACCCTTAAAACAGCTATTCCTGTGCTTATAACCATCACCACTCGTCCCCTGTGTGTGAGTTGACTCCAAAATGTCCCGTGTGGAAACTTGAAAGGTTGAGCCTGGTGATTTTCTATATTTTAATAATTGTGGAAAAAAAATCCCTTGAAAAGACCAAATCAAACTTTGTTATTCAAGCACTTTTCATATCCAACAGAATATAGACTGAGAGCAATAAAGCAAATAAAAACGATTCTCCCCACCCATCCACACAGAGAAAGACAAGATAACAGGAAGTGAGAAAAAGCTTTAATCACAGTGGCTCATCTTCCATTTTCACTTCATCTTTTCCCTTCACATTTTTCATGGATGTGAACAGGACACATGCAAATCCCACTCAGTGATTCCCAAGACAGAGGTGACATGTTCAGTTTCTGAAGTCTGTATTTAATACAAACAATAATTACTTGTTAAAACTACTAAACACTAAAGGGGGCCTTCCTGTGTCCAAAAGTAAATCAAACACTCTTCTAAAGATGGTGAGAACCAGGGACGACTGCAAACTATTAAAAGACTATATTCTATAAAGCCACATTCTCATGTAAAGATCTGTTTATATCCTGCAGATGCTCCGAAGGTTCCTTTAGTGCAGCTGAGTCAACCTGGAGACATTCTGAACGGCAGCTCGGTGTCTCTGACCTGCAGCAGTGATTGACAGCTAGTACTGGGTGCAGGTCGCAGGTTTAGGTGGGCGGGCAGTGTCCTTGGGCCCTGAGTCAGGCTCCATCCCCTCTCCTCCAAATATGGTTACTTCTGGTTTAAAAAAAACAAGATGGCGCTGGAACTGTGATTATATGCAGGTTTCATGAATAAAGTCCAGTGAGGCTTAATATTTTCTCATCTCTCCCCCATCAGTCACACAACTGTCCTGAGTATGAGGACGTCGCTGCTGCAGCACAGACAGAAGACACAGAGGAGCAGGAAGACCTGGTGTGAAGCCTCAGGTCAGAGCCACTGTGACAAACATAACCAAGATGGACGACTTCAGAGTACATCCGAACAAGCCAGTTTTACAGAAACCATAGTGTGTAGTTATTAAATACAGGAAATCTGTCCAAGCAACAAAATATCTGAGTGCAAGTGCAGAGTTTGAGCACAAGCAGAGCAAATCTAAGCACCAGCAGGAGCTGTGTGAGTGCAAGCGGAGGGTTTTGAGTAAAAACACCACGAAATCTGAACGTGCAAGTCCAGCTCTCAAAGTAAAAGACCACGCTTTTAAATACAGAGGAAAACACCTGTACATTTCCTTTCTACTCATGGTTTGCTGTTTTCTTTTCTCTTCAGGTGCACTGTGATTGGTTCATGAAAGTATGTGAGAGGAAACAGGAAGTCTCTCTCTTTCCCCGGGTGCAGCAGCAGCAGTTTGTGCAGCATGACCTTTAGAGCAAGAGTCTTGTTGTGTTGTTTCTTTTCTTTTTCTTTTCTGATGGGTCCAGTCGTCCAGTTTTCGCAGCTTTATTTCTGTGAGCTTTAGTTCTGATGTTGGTTTAGGTTGAAGGAAGACTCTCAGATCCTACGACCCTTTGTGGGTTGGTGTGTTGGGTTTTCCTTCTTTTGTCCATTTTGCCGGCCTGTTGTTGAAGTTGTTGTCTTTTTTTTGCTGTTACCCTCTGAACTATGTTGGACGTCTTGGTGATGAGCCTTTGAGGCTGTGGTAACACCACGTGACTCATCTCGTGTCTTATACATGATATTAATGTGGTTATTACATGGATAATGAATTATTATGTATCATGATTTTATGATTCTTTCTTAAATAAATGTTTTTGGTCTTTTGTTTTCACTCCTTATCTATTTGATTGTTTGTTTTTCAGCAGAATTACACCAGAAAACTAAAAACAGATTTTTCCTCAAACTCATCAAATTTGGGCAGGAATCCTGATAAAGGGGCGGAGCCAGGAGCCTGTTTGTATCACTTTCTTTATGATGAAAACAGACTGTTGGGCCTTGGTGGAGGTCTGAGCTTGACTCAGTGACAGACTTGCTTGATGGGTTAAACCACAGTTTGTACAAACTACAGTTTAATCTAACACCATCGGGCTCAGCAAGCATGTAAGAGTAAAGAGGAAGGAAGGTGGGGGGGGTGTTTAACAGTTTAAATTTCTCTTTCTCTTTCAGAATCTGTCTTTATTCTCAGACTCTTCTGTGTTGTAGGTAGACGTGTCTGTGATGTGACTGAGTTTCATCTTGTGCACATTATTTATCTGTGGACGTTTTTATTGTTTGAAGTCACAGACGAGAGCAGCAGCTACTATGAGTGTAACTGCAGCAGCCAGTGGATTTGTTGTCCTTCTTCTCACTGTGACAGGTACTGTACGTCTACATTCATGTTGTCACTCTATTTTACACTCGGACTTCTGATTCACCTGAAGTGAGTTTGAGAAAGAAAGTCAAAATATAAATGAACCATTCATTCATTTTCAGATCACCACCTGTAAAGTGATGCAGAAAGAAAATATATGAAGGAATTATCGTCAGTATTATTTTGTATCTTTGTTCAAATTTTATTTCAAGCAGATCAAGGTTTCTATCGTCTAGAGCTCAAAATATTAAAGAGTCTGAAACATATTATTATTATAATTATTATTATTATTATTATTATTATTATTATTATTATTATTATTATCATCATGACTGAGGTCCTCTCCTCTCGATGCAGGACTTGTCATCAGTGTGTGGAGTCATCAGTTGAAATGCTCTGGAATGCTGCTCATGGAAATGTGTTTCTTTTCTACAGAAAGTAAAAAGTAAACTAAGTGTTCTCTGGTGTCGTTATGAATCTGATTCTCTGTGTTACAGTGGTACAGTGTGAGAATGGTTGGGATGTGAGTTACACTTCTACTGAGATCTGTGCCATCAGAGGATCAACAGTGGACATTACCTGTACCTACACATACCCATCCACATTTAATAACCATGTTACTACAGTTCAGGAAACTTTCTGGTTCATTAAAGACAGTAATGGGATTTACGTTGATCTAAGGACTGATCCGGAGTATTCAGGTCGTGTGGAGTATCTCTGTGGAAACAACAAGTGCACTCTGAGAATCTCTAACCTGAGAGAGAGCGACTCAGCTGTGTACAAGTTCAGGTTCACAACAAACCAACCTACTGGGAGTTTAACTGGTTCAGCTGGAGTCTCCTTGTCTGTCACAGGTAACGTTTTAGTTGGAAACAGTGAATCTATGGTTTGTTTATGTGGACAGCTCTGTCTAAAATGATGTGTGTGTTTCTTTACTTACGCAGGTGTCCAGGTGATCAGCAAAAAATTATCAGGTTGCTCCCTGAGTGACTGTTCATGGTCACGTGTGGAGTGTCAAACCAGTTGTCCTCCAACTCCCAGTCCGTCCTACATCTGGTACAAGAACGGACTAAAGACACCAGGACAAAAATCTTATAGCGCCTCCTTTGATTCAAGAGACAGCATGTCCTGTGCTGTGAGAGGCCACGAGGATTTCCCCTCTGCTCCAGTGTGTGAGTTTACTTCTTCCAATGACCAATGATGTTCTGCTCTTTTAACCTTCTTAGCTAATACACTGACTAGAGTCCGAAATGGACTTGAGGGCTGATGCAGAGTAAAAGAAAAACTGACACATCAGCTGACATATCATATATTAAAAGAACATTGTCATTGATTCCTAAGATGTTTGTTATTGAACCTTTATGATAAATATTCTGCAATTTGAATTTGAGTCCAAACTAGAGTGGCAGTAGTAGTAGAGCACATTCCTCCACCAAGGCCCAACAGTCCATTCAGTTCAATAAAGCTGCTCCATATTTCACACACTCCTCGATATCAGTCCTCGAAATATGTCGGATATTTTCCATCAAGATCCATGAACTTGATTCTGGGAAAACGTGGAAATTTTGAAAAACACGATCTTGCAATGCTAAAGAAAGTAAAACAAAAATCCTGGATCTGCACCAAAATCTTTCCAGTAATTGTTGCGTAATTGTGCACAAACACCAACCAGCCAACGGACTGGGGTGAAAACATAACCTCTGGGCGGAGCTGAGGAAAGCAAATCACAAATACAGCCACATCGTTTTACTGTAAAGCAAAAAGTAGCATCTTTTCTGCATTGTTTATTTCCTGACATGGGAAACAGCCATCTGTGAATTACTGTTAAATACAGCAGTAAAGATTATAGTTGTCATGGTGATAGTCAAAAGGTTTTTGTTTTTCAGGTGTCCATGGAAATTCATGCAACAGAGTGAATTACACCGACAGGAACATCTGTGCCTTTAAAGGCTCATCAGTGGACATCTCTTGCAGTTACAACAGTTACAACAGTCACTATGATCCTATCACATCTAAGTTCTGGTTCGTTGCTGAGCGTAAGGATGGGCAGCTGTATCGCCTTCGAGCTGTGGACGTACTCACAGACCCAGAGTTCACAGATCGTGTTCGGGTCCTTGAACCAGAGCGAGGGCGCTCCACTCTGAGAATAATGAACCTGAGACTGAGCGATTCAGCCCAGTATCGCTTCACATTCAAATCACAGAGGTTTGAATGGGACAGAAGTTTCCCTGGCACAACTCTGACTGTCACAGGTACTGAGGAACACTAAGTCACTGTGTTGTTCAGTGGTTCTCAACCTGGGGTCCCACAGCTGCTTCTATGTGTGTTTCCTGTTGACAGATCCAGATGTTCAGGTGATCTGGTCTCCGATTGGTCCAACACTGACTTGTCACAGCAGCTGTCTTCTCTCTGGTCGTCCCTCCTTTGTCTGGTACAAGAATGGAACAGAAATTCACGGGGAAACGTCTCCAACTTTCAGGGGATTCCATCACTCTGAAAACAGCTATTCCTGTGCTTATGAGCATCACCACTCGTCCCCTGTGTGTGAGTTGACTCCAAAATGTCCCGTGTGGAAACTTGAAAGGTTGAGCCTGGTGATTTTCTATATTTTAATAATTGTGAAAAAAAAAAAACCTTGAAAAGACCAAATCAAACTTTGTTATTCAAGCACTTTTCATATCCAACAGAATATAGACTGAGAGCAATAAAGCAAATAAAAACGATTCTCCCCACCCATCCACACAGAGAAAGACAAGATAACAGGAAGTGAGAAAAAGCTTTAATCACAGTGGCTCATCTTCCATTTTCACTTCATCTTTTCCCTTCACATTTTGCATGTATGTGAACAGGACACATGCAAATCCCACTCAGTGATTCCCAAGACAGAGGTGACATGTTCAGTTTGTGAAGTCTGTATTTAATACAAACAATAATTACTTGTTAAAACTACTAAACACTAAAGGGGGCCTTCCTGTGTCCAAAAGTAAATCAAACACTCTTCTAAAGATGGTGAGAACCAGGGACGACTGCAAACTATTAAAAGACTATATTCTATAACGCCACATTCTCATGTAAAGATCTGTTTATATCCTGCAGATGCTCCGAAGGTTCCTTTAGTGCAGCTGAGTCAACCTGGAGACATTCTGAACGGCAGCTCGGTGTCTCTGACCTGCAGCAGTGATGCTAACCCTCCCCCTGCATACGTCTGGTACAAAAAGAACCAGACTTTGCTCAACAGAGCAGCTCAGCTGGTTTTCAGCTCCATCCAGTTGTCTGACTCTGGAGAATATTACTGCACAGCTGAGAATGTGCTGTGGAAGACAGCGTCTGAACGAGTCTTAATAAATGTGAAATGTGAGTAAATATTTTTGAAATATTCAAAAGCCGAGAGGTTTTGCAAATCTTCAAAATTCCAGATGCTGCAGCATTCTTCAAATCCATTAAAATCCATGTAAATCCAGATGCTCCAAAGCCTCCCTCTGTGTCAGTGAGTCCCTCTGGTGAGATCATGGAGGGCAGCTCGGTGACTCTGACCTGCAGCAGTGATGCTAACCCAGCAGCTAATTACACCTGGTCCAAGGAGGACGAGGACTCACCAGAAGCATCAGGACAGATCTTCACCATCACTGATATCACAGCTGAACATGGTGGAAATTATCAGTGTGAGGCCCAGAACACACACGGACGTAGTGAGGCCACCTTTCATCTGACTGTTGGAGCAGGTGATTTTAGCTCTGTGACTTTTACAGCCTACACCCCCCCCCCCCCTCCTTTTCATTGCACCAGAACCTTAAACCATCAATACTCAGGATTTCCAGATGTGTCACAGCTGTATATCAAGCCCATCATATTGCACATGAACAATACTGACTGACCAACAGCATCACCTGTCAACTGAGTCATCAGTCTAACCACACTGCTAATGTCTCCTGTCTGTTGTCTAGGGAAGTCAGTGATGATCATGAATATCATCAGGCTGACTCTGGTGGTCGTACTGGTTCCAGTGCTTGTCTTGACTCTGTGGACGAGGTAAAACAATACAAATCCATCAGTTCACCCTCTGCTCTTTTACTGTCTTCTACAAATGTCTTCAAACACTAGTTTCACTGTTATGAAGTTCATTTTGTCCAATGTTGTGTTTGTTGTTGTTTTCGATCCAGGATGAAGAAAACTCTGAGCTTGAAATCAGAAGCGACTGAAGCTGTGGAGATGATGAAGGTGAGAGACAGTGAGGCCAAAAGAATGAGTCCATATCACTGTTTTCATCTCACAATGTTAGAGAAAGACATAAAACATTTCTTGGATCAGCTACTTTGTCTGAATCGGCCCCAAAATGTAAAAGGTTCTTTCCATTGACCGTTTATTAAAATGGACGTAGACTCTGGGTCTAGAAAGTGAAGTGAATGATCCATTTAGAGTCAAATAGACCATAAAGCACAGCAGGCATTGGGGCATGGATACCGTGTGATTGACAGCTAGTACTGGGTGCAGGTCGCAGGTTTAGGTGGGCGGGCAGTGTCCTTGGGCCCTGAGTCAGGCTCCATCCCCTCTCCTCCAAATATGGTTACTTCTGGTTTAAAAAAAACAAGATGGCGCTGGAACTGTGATTATATGCAGGTTTCATGAATAAAGTCCAGTGAGGCTTAATATTTTCTCATCTCTCCCCCATCAGTCACACAACTGTCCTGAGTATGAGAACGTCGCTGCTGCAGCACAGACAGAAGACACAGAGGAGCAGGAAGACCAGGTGTGAAGCCTCAGGTCAGAGCCACTGTGACAAACATAACCAAGATGGACGACTTCAGAGTACATCCGAACAAGCCAGTTTTACAGAAACCATAGTGTGTAGTTATTAAATACAGGAAATCTGTCCAAGCAACAAAATATCTGAGTGCAAGTGCAGAGTTTGAGCACAAGCAGAGCAAATCTAAGCACCAGCAGGAGCTGTGTGAGTGCAAGCGCAGGGTTTTGAGTAAAAACCCCACGAAATCTGAACGTGCAAGTCCAGCTCTCAAAGTAAAAGACCACGCTTTTAAATATAGAGGAAAACACCTGTACATTTCCTTTCTACTCATGGTTTGCTGTTTTCTTTTCTCTTCAGGTGCACTGTGATTGGTTCATGAAAGTACGTGAGAGGAAACAGGAAGTCTCTCTCTTTCCCCGGGTGCAGCAGCAGCAGTTTGTGCAGCATGACCTTTAGAGCAAGAGTCTTGTTGTGTTGTTTCTTTTCTTTTTCTTTTCTGATGGGTCCAGTCGTCCAGTTTTCGCAGCTTTATTTCTGTGAGCTTTAGTTCTGATGTTGGTTTAGGTTGAAGGAAGACTCTCAGATCCTACGACCCTTTGTGGGTTGGTGTGTTGGGTTTTCCTTCTTTTGTCCATTTTGCCGGCCTGTTGTTGAAGTTGTTGTCTTTTTTTTGCTGTTACCCTCTGAACTATGTTGGACGTCTTGGTGATGAGCCTTTGAGGCTGTGGTAACACCACGTGACTCATCTCGTGTCTTATACATGATATTAATGTGGTTATTACATGGATAATGAATTATTATGTATCGTGATTTTATGATTCTTTCTTAAATAAATGTTTTTGGTCTTTTGTTTTCACTCCTTATCTATTTGTTTGTTTGTTTTTCAGCAGAATTACACCAGAAAACTAAAAACAGATTTTTCCTCAAACTCATCAAATTTGGGCAGGAATCCTGATAAAGGGGCGGAGCCAGGAGCCTGTTATCACTGTCTTTATAATTGTGAGACTGATGAAAACAGTCTGGATTATTTAGAGGACTGGTTTCTATGAGTGATTGAACTCTGGTGCAGCTCGATTGAATTGATGGAGATTGAATTGATGGAGGCTGGCATGTGCACACACAGACACCAAAGGGGGCTTGAGCCAATGCCCTTTTTCTTCCTCGAGAGAAAGTGTCCTTTTTTAAATACATGAACATTATATTCCTGTTTGCACACAGCTTCCTGTCAAACAAATATATTGAAATATAATAAAAACTCTAAATATCAGGTGGGGAGATTAGACTCGTCTCTGTACCCTCCCTCCCTCCACGTCTCCTGCACAGAGCTGAGCACTGGAGCTGTGGACATTGTCGGACTCTGAATAATTCTAACAGCGCTGCTCCAGGACAGACACTCGTTAAAGATCCGGTCTGTGTCAGAGTCTCTGTCGGAGTCTGCTTCCTCCTCACTCCTCCTCTGACCTGCGCTCACTTTACACTTTAACATCAAACACCAGCACTGATCACAAGTTATCAGGACAGCTACAGGACTGACGTTTACTTTGTGTTGGTTTGATTCGCTTTAGAGTTTATGAGACACATGTTTAAACCTGCGACACAACACGAGACGTGACGTGACACAGTGGCCAGGGGCCAGGCGGGGCCACCTTGATACAGTAAAGACAATAATCAGAGTTTGTCCTTTCAGTGTGGAGAGCACTGACCACTGTCATAGACTGACTGTTGTAATTGAAAACCTTATTTTGTAAGTTACAGCACAACTGTAAGAACAGTAACAGTCTATAATACTATTAACTGATGAAAAAGCAGCCATGGGACATTGTGGATGTGTGACACTTTGACTTTTAGTTTTCACAATACACCCAGACCACAGAGTTGATCCAACTTGAAAAAGGTAAGTAAATTAACTTACTTCATATCTACTTATTAATATAATTTTAAAAACTGTATTTACCTAATTTGATTGATAGATTGTTCCAATTTAAAAACGGCAGGAGAAGTTAACTCTCAAAGTAAAACCAGCTCGTCTGATTTAACTGAATAGTTGTGTTTCCTCTGGCTCCATCCATATAACTGCGTTTCTAAACAAAAACGATCTCTCTCCACGTTCTGCTTGTGCTTTAATGTCGTATCAGACTAATCAGAACAATCAGGTCCAGAGTTGAGGTGGAGTTCATGTGAATTTCACAGTCGGGAACTAATTCTTCTGATTATTCCGACGCACAACCAGAGCACAGTGGGAGGCTCCGCCCATCTAACCCAACAGTCGATGGTTCCTGTGTCGCTCTGCTGCTCATGTGCACCCGTGCATGAGCTCATGAAGTCCAGTCTACACAAGTGAACAGTTTAACACGTGTATCAGACAAAACAAGTTTGACTCACATGAGTTGAATCCTCGTGAGAAATGAGTGAAGAACACTAAAGTAATGTAAGTTTGCATGATTATGACCTTTTACGATGTATTTTTATGACCCAGTCTTCATATGGACTGGAGGTGTAAATAAACAGGAACTGACTTCTGACATGAGGTTAAAAGAAAGAATAATTCAACATGATTTTTTAAGTCCAGTCTCAAGAAAGTAAAGAAAGTGTTAGATTCACTGTCAGGCTGCAAAACTACTCTCACTGTTATTTGCATGAAATATATTTGAATAAGTTCACGCATCATTTCCAAAATAAAAGAACATTTCTTCATTTTAACGAGGGGATTTACTGGTGTTTGTCCGTTCGTGCATGTTAATAATGTGAAGAGGAAGGAAGCCAAGGTCTTAACTGATCTATGATTTCTATCTGTCATCGTGACTGGCTGACAAACATCGTTCCTCAAGGGTGGAATCTAGCTGCTGATGTGGCTACACCACAGAGACGGGAGAAGCAGCGATGGGTTTGAGAGAAGCAGCGAGTTGCTTTGTCATCTTCCTTCTTTCTGTGTCAGGTACATCTACATTTACAGGAAAGCACTTTGTGTGAAACTTTGACTTAAAGATGAACAGATTGGATTTTGTCACGATGGTCTCATATGAGGCAAGAAATAAATGTATGAATATTGAAACTGCACTGGTTGGAGGAGGCGCACAACCGAAGGGCAGTAATTCTAGTTAGGGAGTAAAATGTAGAGTAAATGTTTCATGGTGGTGACACCGGGTTCATCTGTTAAGAAGATGAGCTGGTGACCAGCAGGGAAAAACACAAAGCTCCAAGATCACTGCTGCCATCACAGTTTGATTCAGCAGAGTAGGATCAGGCCCACAACAAAGAGAAACTCTCAGTACCCAACAAAGTTGAAGAGTAAGACACAGATTCCAGCCTGATCCCAGCTAGTATTTTACTGCACGACCAGATTTCAGCTGCGGCACACACACAACCAGCAGAGCCGCACCATGACGTCCACTACGCCAGCGTCTGCTTCACCCAGAACCGGACAGATGCCATCTACTGCAACATAGGTCGAGTTCAACCCCAGAGAGAAACTGAGGAAGACGAGGAGGAGGAGGCTGAATACAGCGCTGTTCGATTTGACAGTGCAACAGGGTGAGCAGCTCCACACGTGAACATTTCTTTCTTGATGGGTTGGTTAACCCAGATTACAAATTCTCTCACTTCTCACTTTGGAAGCCACGAAAGGTGAAGGTAAGAAAGTTGTTCTTCTTCTCCCACAATTAAAAATATTTCCCAGAGTCAACCAGGTGTAGAGTTAGCCTCAGGTTAGGCTAACCCTGACTGATCTAATGAAGAATTGTTCCATAATAATATTTAAAGGACTATTGAGGTCGTCAGCTGAGAATCATGAAGCACTTGACATAAAAAGTAGGTCAACAAGTTTATTGCTAATAATGTTTCTGGACGATTAAAGTACAGTCAGTACATTTTGAAGATTTAACAGGAGATTGTTGCAGAAGTGACACCCGCTCATCCAGGAACACAAACAAGCTTCATGTTATATATTCACGTTTCCATGGTGACATGTCAAACTTTGATGTTTCACCATGAAACAGGAATTTGTTTTAACTCAAATTTACAACGTCTAATCTTCCCTCAACTTCACGTTTGATGCTGAAGATAAAGATGGACAACGTGACAGCTACCCCCAAAGTGAAGCCAAATGATATCTGTCACCCCCTGGTGGCTGGCTGCAGTATTTGTCATAAACCCGTCCTCTTCCATGTCAGTGGATGGGACATGGACCAAACTAAAACATGTCTGTCTACAAATCAAATACCTTTTTCTCAAAGATGGTGCCTGTCACTCTTGGTAGTTCTTCTCACACTGGTGCATCTTCAAGTGTTACTTTTTTAAAATCATTCATATTCAGTCCCAGTCATTGTGCCACCTACTGGTCACTGGAAGTAACCCTTGTGTTAATTACCCTTCGGTTTACAAGGAATGTTCATGTCGTGTTCTACTCTTGATATACAGCAGCATAGTGCAGGGTGTGTTCTCCGGTGCCACATAGTGGACACAGGAAGCATGTACACAGCTGCACACTCCACGACGTAATTAGCATCTTTCTCAATCGTGCAGTGTCGGACAGTTGAGAAAAGTAAACCGCTGAGTTGAGGAAGATTCAGGTTTGGTACAAACAGCCACTAAAGGCGTTTCTAACACTCTGTTAAATGAGGAAATTCACAGTTACTTCCTTGTTTTAGGTTTAATTTAACACCATCGGGCTCAGCAAGCATGTAAGAGTAAAGAGGAAGGAAGGTGGGGGGGGGGGGGGGGGGGTGTTTAACAGTTTAAATTTATCTTTCTCTTTCAGAATCTGTCTTTATTCTCAGACTCTTCTGTGTTGTAGGTAGACGTGTCTGTGATGTGACTGAGTTTCATCTTGTGCACATTATTTATCTGTGGACGTTTTTATTGTTTGAAGTCACAGACGAGAGCAGCAGCTACTATGAGTGTAACTGCAGCAGCCAGTGGATTTGTTGTCCTTCTTCTCACTGTGACAGGTACTGTACGTCTACATTCATGTTGTCACTCTATTTTACACTCGGACTTCTGATTCACCTGAAGTGAGTTTGAGAAAGAAAGTCAAAACATAAATGAACCATTCATTCATTTTCAGATCACCACCTGTAAAGTGATGCAGAAAGAAAATATATGAAGGAATTATCATCAGTATTATTTTGTATCTTTGTTTAGAAGTTTCTATCGTCTAGAGCTCAAAATATTAAAGAGTCTGAAACATATTATTATTATTATTATTATTATTATTATTATTATTATTATTATTATTATTATTATCATCATGACTGAGGTCCTCTCCTCTCGATGCAGGACTTGTCATCAGTGTGTGGAGTCATCAGTTGAAATGCTCTGGAATGCTGCTCATGGAAATGTGTTTCTTTTCTACAGAAAGTAAAAAGTAAACTAAGTGTTCTCTGGTGTCGTTATGAATCTGATTCTCTGTGTTACAGTGGTACAGTGTGAGAATGGCTGGGATGTGAGTTACACTTCTACTGAGATCTGTGCCTTCAGAGGATCAACAGTGGATATTACCTGTACCTACACATACCCATCCACAGTTAATAACCATGTTACTACAGTTCAGGAAACTTTCTGGTTCATTCAAGAGAGTAACAGGATTTACGTTGATCTAAGGACTGATCCGGAGTATTCAGGTCATGTGGAGTATCTCTGTGGAAACAACAAGTGCACTCTGAGAATCTCTAACCTGACAGAGAGCGACTCAGCTGTGTACAAGTTCAGGTTCACAACAAACCAACCTACTGGGAGATTCACTGGTTCAGCTGGAGTCACTCTGTCTGTCACAGGTAACATTTACATCTGAACATTCATTCATTTATTTCCTACATCTTGTTTGGTTCACTTGAGTGTGTCTGTGCACTTTTATATGCATGTGTGTGTTGTCAGTTTGGACTAAAATTAATTCCTTATTCTCACACACAGATTTGCATGTGCAGGTGAGCAGATCAGTGAAGTATGACTCTTATAACTGGGCAGAGCTCAGGTGTCAGAGCAGTTGTCGTCTTCCTGATCATCTGAACTACGTCTGGTACAAGAATCAACAGCAGATGTTTGAAGGAGCATCTTATCCAGGTTATTTTTATCCTGCAGACAGAGTTTCCTGTGCTGTTAAAGGACACAAGGATTTCCGCTCTCCGTCAATGTGTGAGTTTAATCTACAGTATTTCACTAACACAGCACCATCTGCTGGAGTCTTTGAGATAATGCATTGTACCATAACTTCATGTGTCTTTAAATACTTTGTTCTGCATGGGCACATTGAACTCTTGGGATACTACTGTCAGTACTGACAAACTAGTGTAGTTCAATCAGGAGAGACTTGATTCTCAATTTAACAAGGTTTATTTTGACAAACGCACAGAAGTAATGTGAATGTGTACAGTCTTTGGTATTTTAGATCCCTGTGAGATGTCATTAGGATTAGAAGGGGGTGGAGCAGAGCATCGAACAGGAATACCCCCCGGGGTCGAGACACTGGTGGTGGTGGTTCATCAGTCAATCGATTGTTTTGGACGGCCCATATTTGTGAGAATTGTCCTATTGGACTCGTCAATTGTGACATCCTCTGTCCTTAACCCTCAACAAGAGTTAGGAAAGACTACAAAAACCTTTTTGACAGGAAAAAACGTAGAAACCTCAGGAAGAGCTGCATGCGAGGGATCCCTCTTCCAGGACGGACAGAAGTGCAATGGATGCCACGAGTAATAGGTATACTGTCAGGCAGTCTTTTTGATTTTTTAGTCCGCGATCAGCTCCCACCATGATCGGGTGCCGCCGTAATGCACGATCCATTGTCATGATGCACTGATACTATTGGGATCCATCATCAAGGTCAATGAACGTTGCCAACACAAAGTGGGATTGTGCATACGATCAGTTGAGGTCGGGATCCAGAAGAGGTGATGAATATTCTGCTGGAGACTGGAGGAGATTGGGGTGGAGGAGGGGTTATGCTGAAAAGACGGCTGACTGCGGAAGAGAGGAGAAGGGATTTTTAAAGTTTGACAGGTGCTGAATCATTGGCTGAAGAGACCGCGGCAGACCTGATTGGACATTTAGGAACATTTATCTCACTCTGTTGTTCATGTTTCTCATAAGTTTGGTTTTAATTAGTTATTTGATGAAATGAAAATTATATTAAACTTCATGATTGACAGCTGAAGCTGACTCAGGATTGGTCGAGCTCATGTATGGGCGGGACCTTGATACTGTGGCTCTATCTCCGGATCACTACTGTGCAGACTGTGGTTCCAAATGTGAAAGATGGCAGCGTTGGTATCCAGGATATTTTGGCTTCATTTCTGGAGAGTGGGAGGAAGTGGAGACATGTCGTCCATCTTTGGTCGACTCTGCATAAAAGACACAGATCATTTCCTCCATATTGGCCAGTTTGCTCCATTATAAGAGCAACTTCTACAAGGTCCCTCATGTTCCTCACCTCCAACAGTGTGTTTCTCCCTCACACTGAAGTCTAAAGGGCACTTCCCTGTGTGGTTTGTGAACTGGAAGTTTCCTCATCTTGGCATCGTCATTATCTTAAAATGAAAACCTGCCGACTGGTGATTCACCAGAGAAAATACATGGAGTTAGTTTTATAAATGTATAAGTTTATCTTCTGATTCTCTGATGTGCTCTGTGTTACAGTGGTAAGGAGTCAGATTGACTGGGGTGTGAGTTACACTTCTACTGAGATCTGTGCCTTCAGAGGATCAACAGTGGACATTACCTGTACCTACACATACCCATCCAGGTGGAAATACCTTGATACTGCAGTTCAGGAAACTTTCTGGTTCATTAAAGACAGTAATGGGATTTACGTTGATCTAAAGACTGATCCGGAGTATTCAGGTCGTGTGGAGTATCTCTGTGGAAACAACAAGTGCACTCTGAGAATCTCTAACCTGAGAGAGAGCGACTCAGCTGTGTACAAGTTCAGGTTCACAACAAACCAACCTACTGGGAGTTTTACTGGTTCAGCTGGAGTCACTCTGTCTGTCACAGGTAACATTTTCATTAGAGTCAGTTTGAAATGTTAGTGTGTATGTTGAAATAAAATCACATGTTTGTTCACAGACCCTCAGCTCCAGGTACATGTGAGGAGATCAACAGCCAATCCATATTCTACCTGGACAGAGCTGACCTGTCACAGCAGGTGTCAGCTCCCTGATCATCTTTCCTACGTTTGGTACAATAACAATGAACTTGTTGGACAGAAAAAATACTTTCACCTCCGACACGTTAATGCTGAAGACAGATATCACTGTGCTATAGAAGGACATGAGCGTTTCACTTCTCCTACATTGGGTGAGTTTACTCCTCCTCATGAAGCTACGATAATGTGGAAATAATATAAATTTAAACTTTTAACAAGTAATACAGGCAGTGTTTTGATTGTATTCTCATCCTGTGTGTTAATATAAACTATCCTTCAGATGCTCCAAAGCCTCCCTCTGTGTCAGTGAGTCCCTCTGGTGAGATCATGGAGGGCAGCTCAGTGAATCTGACCTGCAGCAGTGATGCTAACCCAGCAGCTACTTACACCTGGTACAAGAGAAGTGGAGATAAACAAGTTCAACGTCTCAGTGAAGAGACACAATTTGTCCTCAGCTCCATCCGGTCGTCAGACTCTGGAGAGTATTACTGCACAGCTGAGAATGAGCTGGGAAGGAGTTCAGCAAACATCTCTATTACTGTGACATGTGAGTGAAACACAGGTTATTAAGTGAAGACATATTGAATCTGTCCCATTCTTTGTCCTTTACATTTTAAATATGCAGATGTGGGTCGTTTGACTTCTGTCACATTAATATTCACAGTCAGATCATCAGCAGCACAAAGAGGAATCCACCTAGCGTCAGTTAAAACATCCATAATGTTTTCACCATCCTCAGTAAACTTGAAAGATATTTCCTTCACTGTGCACATTCACGTGACGAGCAAACAGCTCTCAGCAGACAGACAGTGATGAAAACAAAACCCTGCTCCTGTGCACACGTCACGAATACACCTCCCAGCAGGGGGAGCAGTGACTCATTAACATTTTAAGAGACACGCCCACAAACAGGCCGCTCTGAACAGGGCTCTTCACACGTTTTATTTGGAAGAAACTCAGTCTAATTGTGGAAAAGGGTCATAATATGTCACGTTTAAGTCCACGTTACAAACTGGACTATGATTTTGAAATCTGTGGACATTCAGGGGAGTCTGGAGACAGTAGTGCAACAGGAAATCATTAAAAAAAACTCTCACTTAACAACAAGGAGAATTTACCTGTGTCAGTTTAACAACCTTGCTGTTGTAACTCAGTGACTCCATTCACCTGAGCACCTTTGACTTTAACACATCATATCATATATGTCCCCAAATGTTAAACACAATGTCTGTCATCTGTTATCATCATTCTGTTTTCACACATACAGACGCTCCAAAGCCTCCCTCTGTGTCAGTGAGTCCCTCTGGTGAGATCATGGAGGGCAGCTCGGTGACTCTGACCTGCAGCAGTGATGCTAACCCAGCAGCTAATTACACCTGGTACAAGGAGAACCGAACTCTGCTCCAAGGACCAGAGGGCGTTTATCGTCTGTCCTCCATCAGCTCTGGGGACAGCGGGGTCTACTCCTGCAAGTCTGAGAATCAGTACGGACGGATCAACTCCACGTCTCTACACTTAGACGTCCAGTGTGAGTAGAAAACATCCACATATCCATGAAACCCAGCACTGTCTCGCAATCTTACAGAAGGTTCCTGGGTCCGCCCCCTTATCTGGATTCACACCAAACTTTCCTGAGTTCTTCCCTGACCCGTACCTCATCCTACCTTCAAGTTTCATGCTAATCGACTCAGTAGTTTTTGTGTAACTTGCTTAAAATCAACAACCAACAAACAAACGGACTGGGGTGAAAACATCTGTTGTTGCATAGCTACACTATATGACATCATTTTCTAAACTCATAGTGACGACATCATATGATCATAGATTATTTTCCAGTGTACATAAGCTTCAGGTCGTCTCTATAGTCCTATTAGAGGCAGGAATACAGCAGATAGGCAGTTTTAAGGATGCATGATGTAAATCTCTAACTTCGTTGTGACATTACTCATAAGTCATCTATCCATTATATGATGGGGAATAATGTTCTGATCAGTGTATGATTCAGTCTCTCTGCTATTTGTGGAAATATCTTGGAAAATGTGTCTTTTGGGTCAAATCTTTGCTCATCTTGACCTCTGACCTTTGACCGATCAGCTGAAAAGTTAATATTCACCATAATATTCAGTAAGTTTGGTTCATGTGTTGAGTTATTTTGTACATTCACACACACGGGCTGAAAACAAAACCCTCAGTACCTGCTTCTGTCTGTGCTGGCGCCCCGGGTTAATAATGATCATCTATATTTAAGAAGCACTTATCAAAACCAGAGATTGAAAAGTTCTTCACTTTGGTTCATGAATATTTCTGAGTTGATTTCATGATCTTGCATGTTTTACACCAGATGTTCCAAAGCCTCCCTCTGTGTCAGTGAGTCCCTCTGGTGAGATCATGGAGGGCAGCTCAGTGAATCTGACCTGCAGCAGTGATGCTAACCCAGCAGCTAATTACACCTGGTACAAGAGAAGTGGAGATAAACAAGTTCAACGTCTCAGTGAAGAGACACAGTTTGTCCTCAGCTCCTTCCGGTCGTCAGACTCTGGAGAGTATTACTGCACAGCTGAGAATGAGCTGGGAAGGAGTTCAGCAAACATCTCTATTACTGTGACATGTGAGTGAAACACAGGTTATTAAGTGAAGACATGTTGAATCTGTCCCATTCTTTGTCCTTTACATTTTAAATATGCAGATGTGGGTCGTTTGACTTCTGCCCCATAAATATTCACAGTCAGACCATCAGCAGCACAAAGAGGAATCCACCCAGCGTCAGTTAAAACATCCATAATGTTTTCACCATCCTCAGTAAACTTGAAAGATATTTTCTTCACTGTGCACATTCACGTGACGAGCAAACAGCTCTCAGCAGACAGACAGTGGTGAAAACAAAACCCTGCTCCTGTGCACACATCACGAATACACCTCCCAGCAGGGGGAGCAGTGGCTCATTAACATTTTAAGAGACACGCCCACGAACAGGCCGCTCTGAACAGGGCTCTTCACAAGTTTTATTTGGAAGAAACTCAGTCTAATTGTGGAAAAGGGTCATAATATGTCACGTTTTAGTCCACGTTACAAACTGGACTATGATTTTGAAATCTGTGGACATTCAGGGGAGGGTTAGGGTAAGTATTGTGATTTTGTGAAATAATAAAGTAAAAGTTATTTCATCGTAGTTTCACCTGGATCATGGAGATCAGCACTCATTGGATCAGCCGCTGCAGTTTTCCTCGCTGTGACTCTCCTCTCCGTGTTCCTACTGATCAAGTGAGCAAATCTGTTCCACTAAAGCTTTGTTCGATGAATTCATGAAAATCTGTCCTGTTAAATTAAACCAACTCAATTATTATGTATATTGTTTGTTATTTGGTTCAATTGATCAGAAAAAAGAGAAACTCTCATCAATCTGCTGATCCTGGGGACAGACTTGACCACAGTGAGCAGGTGAGACACACAGTTCAGCGTCCAGTCCTTTCAAACGTCACTATTTCTCATGTCAAACCCTTTTCTCTGTCATGTGAAGATTAAAAACTAGTTATTAAAATCACAGTCAAAATTGCCGTTGTAAAAACAATCATCAGGTGTTTGAGTTTCCTTCTGGTAATCGATCCATTAAAGCAAACTGCTGAGTGTTATCATTTTCTGTGCTGTGCGGTTTGTTCACTTTTTGCTGAACTATGACACTTGATGCTGCTCTAAGTTTGTTGATTTGTAACGTGCTGCTTTAAATCTTGTGGAAGTTTGTGAAAGGTTGTATTGATTGGTTCAGATATCTTTAGTGTGGAGCACTGTAGTGTTGAGCAGATCACCACTGGGTGTGGCTGTGTAACACGTTGATTTTGCGTTGTTCTGTCTAAGTGTGTGTGAGACTGCTGTTCGTAGTCTGTGTCGTTGGGACAAATAAAGTCAGTGTTGGCTGCGTGTGGATGCAGCTCTATAATTAAAGGTTGATCGACAGAGCAGTCGTGTTCTTTCATATCTGTATTTAGTGAGTATGTTGCCCTTTGACGTGAATTTGAGGTAATTGTGTTACGAGTTTTGAGAGATAGCGCTGTGTGGCATTGAGTGTCGGTGAGTAGGGCGCGGTGCATCGGCGAGACGGAGAGTTGTGTACTCGTTGCTGGTCGGAACAAGACTGAGAGAAAGAAGGGAGTTAAGGGGGTGTGGCCTATCCCCCTTCCTTCTCGCTCCTTCTAGTTTCTGTGAGCCTGACTTTTCTTTTTTTAAGTGCCTCTGTGTCTGTAGACCTGCAGTTGTATTAAAGTGTTATACAATTCAATGATACACACTATACACCCAAAATATAGTGCTCAAAGAGTTTTTATCAACGATTTGCTGACAGATAGTTTTGGGGTCTAGGGATTATATTGTGTGTAGCTCGATCTCTAATTAAATGATGTTACACAACTTGTTTCGACCAAACTTGGCTGCAGTCTGTGAACATCCAGCTCCCAGATGTAGTCTTATCTGGACACAACCGATGTGAAAGCGCACACACAAGTGGCTCACATACACACTAAGTGAGAAGTTTGTAATGTTAGTGTTTGGAATTCAAACTGATGACCTTCCCTCCTTTTGGTTTTTAGTAGAACCACATGTTTCCTGTCCTTGAAACACATCTGGTGTAGAAGGAGGTGCTTTAAATAAATCAATAGCTGCTATAGTTGGACTCTAACGTTGTCCATACTGCCTCATGTACGAGATTCAAAAGCAAATTTGTGTTTGCAGCGTCTACCCAATGAGTCTGAGGAAAACTGTGACTTTCAATATGCCAGTGTCCACTTCATGAAGAGTCAGACGGATCCCATCTACTCCAACGTCGGATCAGCTGAACCCAGCAAACACAAGGAGGTGGAGGAGGTTGCGTACGCTTCTGTCAACTTTAACAGATCTGCCCCGAGGTGAGCAGCTCTTCATTCAGGACCATTATCCTCACTAACACCACAACACATCATAAACAGAGAGATATCCTAGAGAAGTCATTTGTTTTTACACTTTCATTTTCTTGTTTGTTTAAACATGTGTATTTGTTAAAGGAGACATATTCTGCTCATATTCAGTTTGATCATTTTAATTAGTGTTGTGACTTTAAAATGTTCAATGTTCAGAAAACGTCACTTTCCTCAGACTGTCTATTGCTGCAGCTCCTCTTTTCAGCCTCTGTCTCAAACACTTGGTTTTAGCTCCTGTCTCTTTAAGGCCCGCCCCTCCTGATAATGCCCAGTCTGCTCTGATTGGTCACCCGGCCCACTCTGTTGTGATTGGTTAACCACTTCCTGTGCGTGTAGGAAATCCTCCACTCTCACTTTACGAGGGACACATTCAATCTCAAATCATTTCTTATAGTTTAACTGGCGTTTCCGTGGTGAACGACATGTTTGTTTGAACCCGTGTGCAGCGGGCTCTCGTTTGGTGGGTGTGTCAGAGGTGTTCCCCAATCAGCAGCGACTGTTTTAAAAAGGCAGTGACACAATGGATTCTAAAGTTCTCTACAGATGCTGGTGTTAGAAGCTGCTGTTCCAGACGACGGAAGCAGAGACTGTGACATTCAGCCTGTATTGAAGCATTCAACACGTATTTTAACCCACATCATCTACCTCCGAGATGTTTTACACCAGAACGCTAAGAATGACCTCCTCCGCTAACATTGATGCAACACTTCGTAACACAATGTGTTCAACGCACCGCTGTTTACGTTTAAATACTGCTTATGCTACGTGTGCTACAGCCCTGGCTTCTGCCGATGATGCAGAGGTACGGGCGGGACTCCTGGTGAGGTGTTTCAGGAGCTTCATGTTTTCTGTGGGGCAGAGGAGCTCGTTTTCCCAGGAGAGGAGCTCAGACTTTGGGCTTTTTAACTTTGCAGAACTTGGAAACTCAATATGTCTCCTTTAATGCTTCGTCTCCATGACCTCCTGATCTTTTATTTGTTTTATCTCCTTTCAGAACCAGAGGTCAGGACACTGGAGAGGATCCAGCTGCATTGTACAGCACAGTCAAAACACCTCCTGCTTTTTAGACCAACGTCTGGAAATCACCTTAGTCCCGATGGAAATATCTCAACAGCTGCGGGATGGATTTAAATAGAAGTTCATACAACTGTTCATGGTCCCCACAGGATGAATCCTACTTTGGTGACAGACTCCAGCATCATTGTGGAAGTGAATGTTGAGTTTAAGTGACTTGTCTTGACAGCTAATGGATAAATTGCCCCGAGGATGAATCCAAACGACTTCAGTGACTCGACTTTTATCTGAAATATTTCAGCAACTTGTAGAAGTTGTTAAAAACGCCACATTTAGCCTGAATGAAAAATATTAAACATTTTATAACTTGCAGCTTCAAACATGAAAATATCTGCGGTGTGTGTCAGACGGTCGACAAACTGTAAACTTGTAATTAACGTTTTTCTATTCATAAAATAATAAAAACAAGCACTATCAGTTAGTTGTAGTGTTACACTGCTGCCACTAGATGGTAGTAAAGAGTTTTACT
This sequence comes from Verasper variegatus, assembly GCA_026259375.1. NCBI lineage: Eukaryota > Metazoa > Chordata > Actinopteri > Pleuronectiformes > Pleuronectidae > Verasper > Verasper variegatus. The sequence goes on along the minus strand of CM048044.1, from coordinate 1,908,052 downwards.
GATAGAAAACCACAGAGAGGATTCTGTCTCTTTCACTTCTTTCTGTTTCTTCTTGTTTCCATCCACCGATTTTATCCACTTATTTTACCACATTATTATCAAAACTTGTCTATCTCACTATCTTCTTTATTTCTGCTGTTATTTCTCATATCTGAATATGTTTTTGTCATTTGTTTTGTTGTGTATAGTTTTGTTCTGCTTTAAATATATTTAAAAATATCAATGAAATTATGTGTTTTATTTAAAGAAACATATGCAATTTAATTTTGTCGCAAGAAAAACGTACTAGTTTTGACTTATGACTATGAGAGAAGGACAAACGTCAACAATGAGATGTTTCGCAGTCCGTCCCTCAAGTGTTTTTACTTTTCAAATTAAAATCAAAGTAACATTCTGGAAAGACGTTTGTATGAAGGAAGTGTTCTCAATCTGAAATGAGACACATCTACAGCCTGCAGCCGTTGACAGACAGTTCCTGTGCAGCATCGTGGAGACCTTTGCATTTAGCCCCCAGACTTGGGCTGATGGAGCACTCTGCAGATGAGGGCCAGCTCTCCACCCACGTGTCCTTCCCCAACATGTAGTTGTATCTAAAACACACAGCAAAGACGGACGGGTTTGGTCAAAAACTCTCTGGAGGAAAGAAATTATATGAAATATGTTAAATCTAAATAAATAAGTATAGAATAAAAACAAAATAATGAATTAATAAATACAGCTTACAATGGAAATAGCTTTTTCTGTATTCCCGTATTTCTACATTAATGATTACTACATTTATTCATTCATTTATTTCTTAATTTCTTTGTGTTTCTACATTTATTTATTTTTTCATTTCTACAGTAATTGATTGATTAAGTAACAAAGTATTGTTAAATTTATTATTTAGTTTCTAAATTTATTCACGTAGTAATTCATGTTTTCATTCATTCTTTCATTCATACATGTGTACATGTATTTATTTATTCATGTATTCCTATTTATTTATCTATTTCTGTATTTCTTCATGTCAATGAGGTAAGTGGGTTTAACTCTAAACTCTAAAACCTGATTGGTTATAGGTGTGATCATCAGATCTACTTCTGTCTTGAGTTGGTCAGTAACTACATTATTAATATAGCTAAACTAAAACCTCTCTGACAGTGTCAATCAAAACTGAAAACGTATCTTCACCTCCAACAGGGACGTTTTGTTTTACTTTACATTTGATTGTCTGTTTGTTTGTCAGCAGGATCAGTCAAAAAAAACAGATTTCCTCTGAACGTGGTGGAATGGATGAGACATGAAAAAGAACATGCTTTAAATTTGGGATGGATGCAACATTGTGAGATGGGACATTTTTATGTAATTTGGTGCAGGGGATTGTTGGGCCTTGACATTGGTTTGTGCTCTACTCACTATTATAATTGTTTTTAAATGTAATATCTCTATCTGAGCTGTGCTGGATAACATTCGATTTCACAGACGATTTCATGATAAATTGGCCACTGTTTTTACTTTTCAGTTTTCTCCCTCCTTGCTCTCGTCACCTGTTTGTGTCGCTGTCAATGTTCCACTGGTCTTCTTTGGGGCCGATGATGAGGTACTGGGAACCCGACGTCAGACTGAGTCCCTCTCTGCATCCTCCGTGAGACATGAACATCCTCTTTTGACCGACCTCCACTCCGGCCTCCACACCTGGACGGCAGAAAACAACACACATGAAACCATTTAACGCTGAATTATGTTTCATAAATACCAGGGTTGTCAAAGTTACACCTTTCTTTTGATTAATTATCCAAAAATAAGGGGGAGGAGTGTGTGGGTGTGTAATGGACTGTTTGGGGGTAAAAGTTGCAGTGTGTAGAATTCAGTGACATCTAGTGGTGAAGTGTCATGTTGCAGCTGACCCCTCACCTCATCCTCCCCTTCCAAACATGACAGAAAACCTGTGGTAACCTTCAGTATCAATAGAGAGGACCCCCCCCCCTCCGTGTGTGTGTGTGTGTGTGTGTGTGTGTGTGTGTGTGTGTGCACTGACCCAGCTTGATCACTTGTGTGATCTCCATCTCGTATTTGTCGTAGTAACTCTGGCTGACGCTCAGCACCTTCACCTGGAAAACTGAACAGGGAGAAATGTTAATACAAAACTAAGAATGAGCCAGACAGGGCATCTTTAGTCAAAGCATACGTCAAATAAATAGTTTTTAAAGCTACAGCGCCCAAAAGTAAAGCATCGTGATGGCCCCCTGGTGGTTGGCTGCAGTATCGGGCATTAACCCAGCCTCCATGTCAGTGGATGGGACTAAAAATTCAAAGTATACGTTTCTCAAAGATGGTTTCAAACTGATGTATGTTCAAATGTTGGTGTTTGGGTTTAATTAATGCTTTGATATGTGTGTGTGTGTGTGTGTGTGTGTGTGTGTGTGTGTGTGTGTGTGTGTGTGTGTGTGTGTGTGTGTGTGTGTGTGTGTGTGTGTGTACCATACCATGGTGTAAACTCTTGCAGGCAAACGTCTCTCTGTCGCCGGCGGAGAAATCTTCGCTGTCGGCTTTTGAGATGCAGCAGTCACCTGGAGTGTGTAAGCAAACACAATGTTAACCGACAGTGACAATAACACACACCATGCACACTCAGCCTGAACACACACACAGACACACACTCACCCTGTGTGCAGCGGCAGACGTTGTCTCTGCAGATCTGAGTGAGCTCCTCCTTGTCCTCACTGGGAGTGTAGGTGCGACTGCAGCGATGATCTGAGACACAGAAACCACAAGATGCCACAATTTTTAAAGTTGAAATATTTATTTTGTTTGTTTGTTGCATTCTGAATTATTCGCCTGAACTTTTTTTTACAACACATCACAAAGTTACAGGGGAGGCGTGAGAGGAATATGGATGCTGTTCTCCCACCTGGGCTGTAATACTCATAGACAGTGACTGAGGACGGCTGGAGGAGGCCGACTTTAAACCTCTGCTGGAGCCTGAAGATCAGGATCTCTGGCTCTTTGTGGGACACCTGAGGAGACGAGGACAGTTTATTTAGAGACTTCACGTTACAAACAAGCCTGAACCTCCAAGTCAATGATCCAGAAAATCCTGGAACCTAAAACACTTGGTTCCAGGTTTTACTTGGCAAAGTCATCCAGACCTTTCAGTAAACCTGCTTCGCGGAAAATTAAAAAAATAAAAAGAGACATAAACATGTTATATTCACGACTTAGAGAGGAGAGTAACACAAGGTAAAGAGGTAAACACGATCTTTAGAATCTCGTAGTTACCTTGAAGAGGTGGATGATCAGGGAGCCTCTGTCGCTCAGGTTATCAACAATCTGGAAGTTATTGATGTAACGGTCCACTGAGTTCAACAACTGGACACACACACACACACACACACACACACACAGACACACACACACACACACACACACACACACACACACACACACAATTAGCAGTTCATCATCATGATGTAGTAAACTTTTATAAACTTCTCTCTGGTCGACATGAGTTTAATTTATCAAACACCTTTTTACTCAAACAGTATTGAAATCTGTTAGCATTCTTGTTGTAGTGTTGCAGGAAGATACAGGAAGAGGCAGGAAGATGCAGGAAGAGGCAGAATGATGCAGGAAGATGCAGGAAGATGCAGGAAGATACAGGGAGATACAGGAAGATGCAGGACGATGCAGGAAGATACAGGACGATACAGGAAGATGGAGGAAGAGGCAGGAAGAGGCAGGAAGATTCAGGAAGAGGCAGGAAGATTCAGGAAGAGGCAGGAAGATTCAGGAAGAGGCAGGAAGAGGCAGGAAGTTTCAGGTGACACCGAGAGTGAAGGTCCAGTATCACAAAACATTTTAACTCCTGCCGTGGAAAAGCAGTTTTTTTTATTATATGTCTCAAATGTTTGAGTGATTTTTTGTCTCAGAATCATAATATTATCCTGTTTAGTTTGTTGAACAACTTCACACTAAAGCTGATTTATCACCTGATGCTCATATGAAATCACATCTGAACAAAAGATGCTATTCTATGTTTTCTTTTTATTTATAGTTCTTATAATAAAGTTTAAACAGGAAAAACTGAAAAATATTAAACCTCAATTATATTATTAGGTCATTATGGTTTGATGATGACATCTTTGGAATTATTTCCAAGTTTTCTGTTTTTAATATATGTTATTGATCATTTTTAATTTCCTAATGTCAATATCGGCCCAAAAAATCCGTTGGGCTCTAATTTTATTAAGTGAAATTATCAGATTATATAACATTTACAACAGTTGTTTTTTCCCAAAAATATAAAATGAAGAACATTGACAGTAAATCTGTGAAACCATGAAAGTCTAGTGGCTTGAACTCAGATACATTTCTATGATGTTAAATGAGTTACCATCTCCAGGTCTGAGTTTTCTGGGGTGAAGCCGGTGGGCAGACTGACGTCCAGGACGACCATCCTCACGGCTGTGGGACCCAGCGCTCTGTGGGAGAGACGGAGGGAACACAACTGACGAGGGACGACGACAAACACACAACAGTAAACAACTCTACGCCTCTGATGGATCCGAATGGGAGCAACACTATCACCGTGAGTCAACCTGCGATTAAAGAATTCTATCGAATCAAATGTTTGAACAATTGAGTTCAGTTCAGTTCACAAAAATAAACTGTATAATATAACACCCAGCAACTTTTTAGTGGTTTGTTCAAATTGAGTTTTAAAAATCACGTGAAGACAATAACAATATAATGAAAATAGCTCACCTCACTTTGATGGTGATCTGGTAGGACTTCTCTACATCTGCTGGAGGCTTCTCTGTTACACAAACAAAGAATTTGTTCATGTTTCTGGACTTAAATGTTATAATCGTATATTTCATTTGAGGTCATTAATAATGAATATTTATAAATCCATTGAAGATATTATATGTAGGATGTAGTAATATCTTAAAAATGCATTTTAAAATGCACCTGTAGTTTATTTTATTTAAACACATATTTTGAAATTTTCAAAAAACACTTGATTGAAAATATTACTTAAAATGCATTTCAGTGTCTTGTGGCACTAAACGTGACCTCAGCTAGAAAACGGAAAGTTAGACGCCGTGAGAACTTTACCGCTGGAGTCTTCGATGGTGACGTTGAGCTCAAAGTGTTCACAGGGTCTTTTCTCATCCACCTCATGCACTTGGTTGTAATAGGTCACGACCTTGGAGACAAACACGACGATTTAAATGGGTCGACACAGGCAGAAATTCAAATCAAATCATTACTCTTAAATAAAAGCTTGGACTTGGCCTGGACTTTGTGCAACAGGAAGTTGGAACAAAAACAAATTAGCTGAGGGGCGTATATGGAACACTATTAGAGAAATGACACAAAACTGTGTGGAATAAAAGGCGTGACACCGTGGAAACACAACATAGCACACTTTTGTGGTAACATGCTATTCTAGCTGTCAATGCAATAGTAAAGAGAAGTACACAAGTGATACAGCGTTTCAAGTGAAGCCTCCGACGTGTGAGTTATAGAGTCACACCTCCAGGATCCCCTGTCCGTTCCCTCGAGCCTCCACCTCAAGATCAAGGTTCGCAGGCAGCTGCACGACAGAAGCACCAGAGCAGAAATAAGTAACGGGGATGAACAGCTGAACGTTTCACAATTTCACTGTCTCTCTGATGCCTCACCCTGGAGGAGCGAGCAGCGTAGGACGTGCTGGGGTTGAAGTGGTGACGCACTTCCCTGCGACCCGCGACCCTGACGTCCACATCCAGAGTGAGGTCGCCGGGAGGAGGTTTGTTGATCTGGTACTCTGACAGCGCCTGGAGCACCACCATGGTGGACTGGGGGAGGACAGGAGGAGGAAAACAAACAAACCTCTCGTTTAATGTTCACTGATGAAATGAGGCAGGGACGCGGTGGGACAGCGGTTAGCATTGACGTGTCACAGCAAGAAGGTTAAGGGTTCAAACCTGCCAGCCAGAGTTTCTGACATATTAAATGAGAAACATCGGAAGGGCAATTTATACGCTGCATGGGCGCTGTATATTCTCCTATCAGGCAATAACATGAGGAGGACCAATGGATTCATCTAAATAAGATGTCTAATTTGTTACTGGTTAAAGTTAATGCATAATGACGTAATTCCTACCATATGATCATGAATTAATTTTCAATCTTTATAAACTTTAGGTCATTTTTAAAGTCCTATAAGATGAAGAGATACCTCAAGAAATACGTGTTTGAACCATACATGACGTAATTTTCTGACTTCTGTACTACGTCACTTATACTATGAAATCATTTTCAGATTGATATACACATTAGATTGTATTTCTGAAGATATGATATTGTTGTTGACCTTGACCATTGACCTTTGGTGGATGAGCTCCAAAAGTTATGTGTCTCCAAAGTCATATTCACGACAAGTTTGGTGAAAATCCGTCAATGTGTTGTTGAGTTATGGCTTCATCCGAATTGTCTGAAGTGACATCAGGCAGCTCATCAGATATGAGGAGATATGAAGCGGACGATTAAATGGGAAAAAACAAAACGCCGACGCCCCCTGCTGGTGGTACCTGAGTGGAGCCGAAGCCGCCGCCTCTTCGTCTCTGGCTGTTCAGCCATTTGAACGCTACTGACGCTTGCTCCATGTTTCCCAACTTCACCAGAGCCAGCAGGGCGTAGCCGGTCGCTTCCAGGGTGAACAAGGCATTGTGTCTGTCAGGCCAGTGACTGCCACCTGGAGGTAGAGAGGGAGCAAGGCACGTGAGAGGAGTAACTTTCGTTGCGTTTGTCTGTTTGCAGGATTACGCAAGAACTACTCGACGAATTACGACAAAACATGGTGGAAGGATACAGTCGGGGTCAGGGGGCAGAGCCAGGACTATTACTAAAAATGTAATTACATTCCACAAAGAAAAGAAAAAGACGTTTTTAAAGAGACGATGAGTAACTTGAAGTCTTTGCAGATATGAAACAGGTGTGTGCCGTTGACCTGGAGCTGCGGCTCTGAGTAACCACGTCAGGTCGAAACGATCCTTCTCCACCAGAGCCAGCGCGTAGGAGGCGATGGCCACCGTGTACGGTCTCCTCCCCGGCCTGATCAGCGACTTCCTCAGGTAGTCGGCCGTTTTATCAATGATCATCTGCGACGAGAGATGTTTTAATACAGCCACTGATTCTACAACCAATTATCTTAACAATACAGTAAAAAGGGGATTTTACAGGGACGGAAAAGTAATGATGAAACGTGACGCTGCAGTTGTTTTGTTCTTAGTTTAACTTACCTCCAAATTCACATCTGCACTCGTGCAGCGGATCCCAGCCTGCTTGGCCTCAGCGAGCGCTATGAGGACGAAGGCTGTCAGGGTTGTTTCAGGGTCATCGCCCCTGAGACCGCCCTGGGAAAAAAAGGCTTTAAACTCAAAGCTCCAATATCCACATTATTCTTATTTTAATTTAATTTCGAAGGTGTTTTTTTTGTTGCTTGTGGTACTACTTTTTACATCTGCCCAGGAGGTTATGTTTTCACCTCTGTCCTGTTGTTTGTGGGTTGGTTTGTTTGTTTAATGCAAATACTGCAGAACATATTTCCACTAAACTCAGTGGAATGATTGGACATGAGCTCAAAAAGAAGCTGTGTGATTTTGGTGTGGATTCGGACATTGTGAGATTTGCGTCTTTTTGATACTTTCACAGTTTTTCCCAGAGAACGATTGGTGACGTAAGGGACTGATGTTCATGAGTGTGTGCAATTTAAAAATCAGGACTAAGCAGATTTAAATAAACTTTCATAATGGGACTGTTGGCGGAGGTATAAATTGTCTTGCATGCCATTCTAGTATTTAATTTTGTTTGTTTGTTACCAGAGATTTATGAACTTGATTTAGTTTCAACAGGCACATACAGTGGGTGACTGGTTGTTTAAGAAAAGAACCGTGGAAAAGCTTATTTCAGGTACCAGCACAATGACATACTATGTTTTTTTTATGTGTGTGTGTGTCTCACAGTCATGGTAGTTGTGTAAACAGGGTTGTCCTCTACAAATTTTCCCGGAACTAAGCGGTGTTTGTTCTTCACCAGGTAGGTCAGAGGGTCGCACACTTGCTGCTCGTTGACGCCGATGATGGAGTGAGCCATGGAGAACACCTTCACCACGTATGCGGTGATCCTGACACGCAGATGAGCAAACGTTTAGTCACTGTCAAACACAGTATGGATATTTGTGCTCTCAGACAACAGGCAGAAGGTTTCACAAGTACCATGTGCTTGCACCTTCTCGTCTGTAGGGGGGGTAAGAGCCATCTGGCTTCCTGTACGCCAGCTGGTTCTCATAGCCTGAAAAATACGAGTCAGGGTCAAAGGTCAGGGTTCATATAAGAATTTAAAGAGGGGATGTGAAGGTTTGAAATATTTCCATTTGCCATCCCCCTCTGCTGCATGTCTTCAGTCCATCCATCCCTCCTCTCTCACCTCTCCTGATGTATCGGATAGCCTCAGCCTTGCGCTGCACCCCCACGCTCTCCCAGTCGTTGGTTCGATCCAGGTAAAGAGTGGCGATGAGCGGCAGAGTGATTCTGGCCAAGTTCTGCTCCACACAGCCGCCGGGCATCTGGATCAGAGACGCCAGAGAGTCCTCACTGATGGAGTTATCGATGCTGTCTGCCAACACATTACCTGGAGGGGAGAGGGGGGGGTCAGGAATCGGCTCACTCTCCGAGGTGTGATTCTTATCTCTGCTCTGATTATGACTGACCTCTGATATTGATGAATGTCTCTGGGACAGAGTTTGGCACGACTGACTGCAGCTCGATTCTCTGGACACGAACTGTCTGTGTTCCTGTAGAGGACGGACGCCGAGACAAACATTTCATGACAGCTTAACCCAAACCTGAAGACTAGAGGTCTTGTCTCTGACAGCCAGGCAAGCTGCAGGAAATATGCCTCCAGGGTTTGAACATTATGATGTCACACTTATGTTGACCTTTGACCTTTTACAACCAAAGCTTAATCAGTTCATCTTTGACTCCATTGCACCAAATTCCCAGAAATTCCCTCTCAGCGCATCTGAGAGATCGCGTTCACAAGAGTGGGACAGAGGGACGGACAAAGAGAAAACTATTCTGGAAGCTGTCTCCAGAAATCTATCATCCATCCATCCGACCGATCGACCTTGTTGTTGCGGTCTCCTGGACACAAGCCATCATAAAATTCAGCCGTTCTCAGGGGCCACCCTCTCAGCCTCGGGGGCCCCAGGCCTGCTTTGCCCACATTGTTGCGACGGCACTGATTAACATGCAGTTCACAGGAGATAAGAGGAAATCTACTTACCTCCTTCAGCAGATGGATTCAACACTGAACTCTGCACTTCAGTCTTCTGCACTCCCTCCAGCTGAGTTCAATAGCAAAGCAGATTTTTTTGTCTCACTAAGTTAACGCATGAGACACTTTCCCTGTTTATGCTGCGAAAGTGTGACTCACCACCACTCGTAGAAACTTCCTGATGCGGTCACCTCCCATCATGTCTCTGCCGACCACCATCACCTCCAGAGGAAGTTTCCCCACCACCAGCGGCACGATGGTGTAAGGCACCGCCTTGGAAGTGCCGGCCGGCAGCGTCAGCTCCTGTGTGTGTCTGTCCTTAAAGGCGATGCTGCACATGTCCTCCGTCTTCATCAGCACCACCCTGACCTGAGCGGGAAAACCAGTCACGACACGTTCAGCCATGTTTCACTTTTCCTCTCGTTTTAGTGCATTAACTGAACTGTAATCGAGTGGAAACCTGCGAACACACTGAAATATTTCAGCAGCTCGAGATTGTCAAAAGGTTTGGTTCAGATAATTGTGGAGACCAAAGACACACAGACCAAGTGAAATGTCCCTCAACAGCAGTTAGTGGGGAATAAAATTTGATGCTCACATTCATGTTCCCCTGAGGATAAATTCTAACAAGTTGACATTTTACTTTGGTTTATGTCTAAAAAACCTGCAAAAGCTAACGACATTCACAAGCCTCAGCTTCCTGTTCATCCTTCGTGTATTTGTTAAACCTCTCTGACGGTGCAGCTCTGTGGTGACGCTCTTACATGCAGGTCGTCGTAGCCGTAGTTGTGGATCACGGCTTTGATCTCGACCTGTTCGTTCCTCGCCACTGAATACGGCAGCTTCAGGTCCACAAAGAAACGCTTCCACGCTCTGATGTTGTAAGGCTCGGCCACACAGAAACCTACACACAGTTCCAAAAGGTGTGTGATTAGACATCTTGATTCACTCCTCTTCCTCCTCCTCCTCCTCCTCCTCCTCATCATCGCCCTCCTACCTGTCTGAGGCGATGCACTAATGGCCAGAACTCCCCACTGTGTGATGCTGTCTGGTAAAGCTTTCTCCACAATCTTAGTCGCCAAGCTGTTGATCAGATTAATGTCTGTGTTATAAAGGTCCAAGAGAAAAAGTTAATTATTAATAGATGCCACATAAAACAGGTTGACTGCACATAGCATCACGGTGTAAACTAGGACGTCACACACACACACACACACACACACACACACACACACACACACACACACACACACGCACAGAACAGAGCAACACGAATCACACAGACGGGAAAACGAGTCAGCTCTGTTGATTCTGTTATCACTGACAAACACAACGTGAGTCACTGGTCTACATGATGAAATGATCAACTCATTTCTTCCCTCAGGTGAAGTTCACCACATGTCTGGTTGGATTTTCATTTTTATTCCAACAGGTATTGTTCCGTGTAAATGTCCAGATACAAATAAATCAAATAGAATTGAAGGGAATGAAAACCTCCAGTGCAGCGTAACAGAATCTAATTATCTAACCTCTAAATACAAACTTCAAACAGGGCTTAAAGTCTCATTCATCTCCACAGGAACAAGTGATGAAGTGTGAAGTGAAGATGAATAACAGACTGAAATAAACTGAATGAAATCAAACTTGACTTTTTAGGTCTGAAGGGGGGGGGGGGTGGGGGGGACCATTCGACAAAGTCATAATCTCTTATTTCAATTCTTCTTTTTTCTCGTCAAAGATAATTAATCATGTTACACTACATTTGCATTTTGTTTGAAATTCTATTTGATTGCTTACACTCTATTTAAGGTGATTTTCATATTGCATTCGCTCTTGTCCCCTCCTGACTGACACTAGCTGATAGAAGTCAGATCCAAAGAGCGACGTGGTTCCACATGATGAGTTTTCATTAAACTTGGTGTGACCTCCCCTCTCATCCGTCACTCACCCGTCTGGGTCTGCTATGCTCGGCAGGTTCACGTCCGTCCACAGCCACGACTCGAAGAACTTGAAACGCAGATACACCTGAGTCTCATCAAGGTACTCCCACTCTTCCTCCTCCTCCTCCTCCTCCACCTCCTCCTCCTGCAACGGCCCCACCTGCCCCACCCTCGTATGTTCTTCCATCATTTTGTTCACATCTGTGTAGGTCCTGTGCACTGTTGGTTGTTGTGCAGATACCGTTCCTATAAAATAAACTCAATAAATTTGAATAAAGAAGAAATGGTTTAAACTGAAATTGGCTTCAAAAACACTTGCAGGGACTCATCCACCTTTGGAGTCCTCCAACTCAAGTTGTGTCCCTCCTATCCGCTAGTGGCCACCAACACCTGCTAACATCTACTGGTAGTTGGTAACTTGTGCAGAAGACCTTCAAACCTACAAGGGATATTCAACATCTGGTCCTATATTCTAAACACGTCCAAGTTTAATAGCAAACCTAATGATATTCACCTCATCCTCACACTAAACTAATATGAAGAACATGGTGAACATCACAGCACCACATTTCAAAGCATTTTGAGGAGAGATAGGGTTGAGGTGCAGAACCTACCATGTTGCCTTGAATCCAAATGCACTCTACTGAAGCGAATGGGAGAATAGAGTACGGGTGGCATGTTGGGTCTGTGGGGTGATGTGGTGGTGGGTGATGGGGTGGTGGGTGGTGGGGTGGTGGGAACCTCAGTGTCAAACAGCTGGTCCCTGTACGTGGCACAGCAGTATCTGAAGGCCCGGATGCACTCCCAGCCCTCGGTGATGTAGAGGGAGCGGCGGGTGCAGGAGTAGGGCATGGGGATCTCCCTGAGGCCGTCCTTACAGCAACGATGCTGCAGCTTCTCCTTGTAGTGACTCTCTGAAGACAGTGGGGGGGGGGGGGGGGATCAATGTCAGTAAATCTGTAATCAAAGTTTATTAATGGTATCACTGTAAAAGAAGAGAAATCCATCCCACAAACGCTCTGTGAGGAGAGAACACTCACCCAGCTGAGCTTTACGCTGCAGCAGTTCAACAGAGCGCCTCCTCCTGGTACTGCCTGGACACTGCAGGGCTGAGGAGAGGAGAAGAAGAGGAGGAAGAAGAAGAGGATATGAGAAGGAGAGGAAGATGAGAGGTGAGTAGAAGAGACGAGAGGAAGAGGAGAAGAGATAAAAGGATGAGGATGGGGAGATGAGAGGAGGAGGAAGAGGAGAGGAAGAGGACATCTATCATATATTTCATCCGTTCATTAATCCATTCACGTGTTTAAATTACTTAACTAATCAATAAAAACTATCAACATCGCCCAGTGACTAAGTCCAGCAGCAAGTATGTTTGAATGTAAAAAAATAAATTCAAAGTAGGAAGAATTTCCCGAACAGAAGGGGGCAGGTACCTTTTCTGGTTCCGGTTTTAAATCCGGCGCTGGAGGAGAAGAGAAGTCCGGCATCGTTGAACACCCCCCTGGCGTTTTTGCCCCCCCCACGGGTGCAGCCAAAGTCTCCGTTCTCCACCACGTTCCACATCTGAGGTGAGACATCGCGACAACAAACGACCTGATGACTTCTATTATGTCACTTGTAAAATGACGATGACTGTACATGTTTGAAACCTTAAAAGTAATTTGGAAAGATAAGATGATGAATTCACAGCTGCTCTGCAACAAAGAATTTATGTTTCCATAGTAACTTTAACCATCGACTGAAAAAACTAGAACCTTTTTGTATGCCTGCACCAACCAGCACGTTTTCAGTGTAAAAATGACCTTTATCACTGAAATCTAACCAGTTCTTCTTTGAGTCCAAGTGACAACTGTTCCCTGAAGGCCCACTTGAGATGCCATGTTCAAAAGGCCAAAAACTGGATTTGTGAGGCCACTGTTACCTTGACCTTTGACCTTTGAACACCAAAGTCTTATCAGGTCATCTTTGACTCAGATTAAACATTTGTGCCAAATTTAAAGAAATTTCCCTCGAGGCATTATTTACCTTCCTCTGTGTGAGCCTGTCCTTGTTGAGCAGGTAAACAGCGTTGTCCACAACCACCAGGCTGACCTTTGCCCCCGGGTCGCCTCTGACCTGAAAACGAAATATCTTTCCAGGGGCATAGTCTCGATGAACGCCGTCCACTGGCCCGACTTTCAACTGTGAGACAGAAGGAATAAACGAACACGTTGACACACAAGATAAATTATTGCATAGAAAGAAGAAAAACTACAGACCACTGATCTGATGACGGTTTTGATTTGATGCTTCATAACGTTGTTTTTCAGCCAAACACACAAACAGTAAAATGTGGAGTAAATCAGAATTTAAAACCAAAGACATTATTCTACTTTTAATTATCGTCAACAAATCCCGAACAAGAACCAACAACATGATATTCAGTCTGACACTGAGCTGGAGACTCACCCCTCCAACACAGGAATCTACCACATCCACCCAGATGGAGTCCGACACCACCTCTTCATGCTCCACCCAGGGGATGCTGTAGAAAGCCACAAAACGGAACGAGGGCATCATCTCCGGTTGGACCACCAGTGCAACGGCAGTCAACAACTGACCGGTCACATCCACACGACCAGCGCTTATGATTTTGCCTTTGCTGAGCACCTGAGAGGAAAGAAAGTCACGTTTTATACTTGTTCTATTTCCAACTTATTACATTTTCCCTCCTCTTACTTTCTCCGCTTGTCTTGCACATGCACTGTCTCACCAGGTAGGTGATGTGTTTGATGGCGGCCCTGTGTGTCGGCTCAGCAGCACTGACGGTCAGCTTCATGGACAGAACGTCTCCGACGGACGCCGTGTTGGTCCCCATGGAGATGTACAGGTAGTTCGCTCGGCCCCGGTTGAAGCTCAGGTACGGGCTAACAACGACTCTGTTTAGGGCCTGTTGTTCTGGTCTCAGACCGGGCTGTGTGGTCTCAGCCTGAGAATCAAACACAGATCAAGAGTTGGTGACAGTTTCCACTTCATAAACCCAAAGAGAGACAAGAACAGGAGCAGTTCTGCTTTTAAATCTGGAGGCTGTGTGAGAAAAAGCTGTAATACTGACAGTAATGATTTGATGGCGTTGGATGGGGGGCATGTTGATGGTGGCTCTGGCGGCTCCGTAGGTGACGACCAGCGGATCATCCAGCCAGTTCACCTTGACCTGAACATTGTGGGCCGGGGAACCATCGTGGTGGCTCACCTGGATCTGGACAGGTGCAATAAAAATGTCTCTCTGTGATTTGATTCACTCACAGTCACTGAGCCGAAGATCCAGCAAAACACAGACGACTGTTCTTACTGTGAAGTCCAAGGGAAGGCCGGGCTTGAAGTACTTTGGTATTTTGAAGGATACGACATACGGAGACTGCACAATTTTTATCCCACCCTTTTCGGCCTCAACCAGGTCGCTGCCTGTTCAGGAGAAAAAAACCCAGAAAAGAAAATAACTGAAAACCTCAAACTTCAATAATTTCCGGAATCTCAACTCATATGGTTTTTGAGTTTGAAAACAGGATTGTACAGTAGGTGGCTATTTGCGTGCAAGCGCGGGGTTTTGACAAAATTTGGCCGCGCTCTTGAATCGAAGGAAAAACCCACCGACTCAAAGGTTCCTTCAAATATTTTGACTCGTTCAAAAACATGTCACTCTATAAAATAAACCTAAAAGTGTTTCTTCACAGTTCCAGAAGGAAGACTGCACCGTTGTTGTAATTCTGTCGAGTAACAATAAAGATTTTGATGCAGGGCGTCATCGTTTGTCCCCAGTGATTAAATAAGAAGAGTTTCACGTTCCATTCAAGAATAAGAATTCGTTCCGCTGCCAGTTATCTAAAGCTGAGAATGTTCAAGAGTTGTGACACCAGGGAGTTTATTCAGGGGGTTAAAGGGCATGTTGAGACACATCTGACCACAAACTGCATTTCAAGAAGTGGAGCTGCACAGATGAGACCATCGATCCGTGGCCTGTTTACGACATTTTGGAGAGTTTGGTCTTGCTGCGCTGTGCAAACAAAGCAAACTGAACAAAATGTGTCACAACAACAGCACTGCAGAGTCCACGTTTACAGATTTCCTTTGAAATGCTGAGATAGCTTCCTCTGTCCACTTTGTTGTTCTGGTGTTCGTACCTGTCTTGGTGTTCGTACCTGTCTTGGTGAGCACAGAGGCCTTGACGTACACAGAGTTTCCCACCAAGGATCTAATATTGGGGTACGCTCTCTTGATCTCCTCCATGCTGAGCCTGACGACGCCTCCGTCCAGCTACAGCGAGACAAGAACACACAAGTCATTTTACGAAACATTCTATATCCAATATTTAAAACCGACAAAAAAGACTTTACCTCGAGTTCCACTGATAAACTTCATCCATCATTAATGTTTATTTTGTACAGTAACTTGTAACTTTGGTTTTGAAAGAGGCAGATGATGTCACACCTTGTTAAGCTCTATGAGACTAATTGTGATTTGTGAACATGGGCTGTACAAATAAATTTGATTGATTTGATTGATTGATAAGTTTGGTTAATTAGTTGATTGATGCTGTAAAACTGGGGTAAAAGGTCATGATTGGCAGCTGACACTGACTCGTGATTGGTCGAGCGCATATATTTCGGTGAAATGACGTCATCAGCACAAGATGGCAGCGCTCATATCCAGGATATTTAGTTTTTGTTCAATAAAAGTAAATCTTATTGACCATTCACACAAATCAACACACACATTCATGCAGCGCTTTGATACACAATGTTGTTTCTATCACACATCTCAGAGTGGAGGAGCTGGGGATCGAACCACAAACCTTCTGGTTAGTGGACGATCCTGTCTACCCCCTTGGTGGAGACGCATTGTCCGTCTTTATTTATGGTCTATGGCAGAAACTCAAGCTTATAAGGAAACACTTGACTGCACGGCCCGCAGAGGAAGTGCAGAACACTTAACACCAATGAATTCCTCCAGAAGATAAAGCCGATGAGAACCACTTACAAAGATGACTCTTCATAAATGTGGCAGCTGTAATCAGTGACTCACATCTGACACCTGCTTCACTGAAGGCAGCCGTATCATCTCTGTGTTGATCTTCACTCCAAACACCACATAGGCCGTTCCCACGACCGGTTCCCCATACAGGTACCTGAAAGTCCCAATAGCAACAACAGTCACGACAGTGATTAGATTCCCTTCCTCACCCCCGTCCGTCTGTGGGTTGGATTGTAAACAGGATTACTAAATAACTTGTGTTATTTCCATGAACCTTGACGGAAGGATGTGGTTCAATTTTGGTGCAGATAATTTTTCCCTTATTCTAGTTCCTTCTTGAGGAAAATCTTTATGTCATCAAATATCCTTGTAAACCAGGTTGATGTGTGCATGTGTCTGTAGCTGTGGTTCCAATATGAGCAATTTAGCAACTTGAGCAAGTTTCAGTTTTAGATTATAGAAAGATGGACGACATGACGGCTCCCAAAAGTGAAGCCAGATCGTTTTGATCGCCACCTGGTGGTTGGCTGCAGAGCTGCCTCCTCCATGTTGGTAGTTCTCATCACACTGATGTATGTTCAAGTGTTCATGTTTCTGATCAGTTTGGTTTTCATTTGTTATTTGACGATATAAAGATGGAGTGAAAGTGATGATTGACAGCTGACTCGGGATTGGTCAACTCCACAGTCACAACTGCCAAGACACCAAAACGTGACCAGCACAAGACGGCAGCGGCTGTATCTGAGAGATTTAGCTTCATGTTTGTACCGTGGGAGGAGTTAGAGCCGCCATCGATCTTTATTTACAGTTCAATCGCTGGCAGCTAACAGATGTATGGTAAATTGGTATCAGTGTTGAATGAATGTGTGGTACCCACCTGGCCGAGACCTCTACTTCCAGCTCACTGTCGTTCAGGCTGAGGAAGGACTTCCTGGGCGTCAATGTTACGTTAAAGGCAGGAAGCACTGGAGCGCAACACGCCGGGGAAATGAAAACAGAACTTGATTATGAAGTCATGGGGCTAATCTGAAATGTGACATTCAGAGGTGGTAAAAAGGCAATGATGCTTCTTTGTCAAGATAACGTTGAGAAGCGAGAAGTGAACAGTTTGATTCCACCTACCGTATTTCTTCACTTCAAACTGGGAGGTGAACGTGTTCTGCTCCCAATGGTCGAACTTTGCAATCACCGTCCATCTTCCTTCACTGACAGACATTGAAACCAGGTGTTAGCCTCTGCTTCACATTTCCCATAAATCCTCTTGTCATTTAAAAGTCTCAAAGAAGGTACCTGACAATTTCAGAGAGAGTGAATGTGTCTGCCAAGATGCCACCAGTGGCTCTCATCCTGAGTACCTGTTTCACCACAACACCGTCTGGATTCTGAAACACAGGAACAAATCAGTAGGAATCATGGTATTTTGTTGTTGTTTTTATTCTGTAAAGCACTTTGTGTAACGTTTTTGTACGAGAAGTGCAAGTAAAGTCAATCAGACTTCATTTTTGACTATTGACTGAAGTGGTAACTGACTCTTGGTGGTGGCTAACTCCTGGGTGGGATTATGTCCGAGAGGAAAAATAAATATCTGCCACTAAGCAAAACTTTGAAAGGTAAAATTAAATTTTCATTTAAATACAGAAAGAACTAAAATGTCATGAAACCTAAATTTCATTTCATGCACCACTTCACTTATTGATCAATATCATTTTAAAGTTTCATCAAACGAATGAAAGATATTAAAACAGAGAAATAAGGCACAAAGTTTACAATTTTTTCTTATAAAAAAATGACCTTCGTGATTAATTGATTAAAAAAAGGTTTCTGATTAATCATCTGTGAATCAATAATTAGATCATTTACCTTAAAATCCATAGTGATGGAACTGTTAAAGGCCTTAAAGGAAGGAGTCGACACAAAGGCTCTGAACTGAACTGGAGTGGAAAACATGAACCAAAGACAGAATGAAAAATATTCAAACCCTTGACAAATATTCACACATCCAAATAACTTGGATGCAGATGTGTTGGAAAGTTCGACTCAAGTTTTGAGATAAAGTTGTGACACAGACAGTTACAACGTTTCGGCCCCATGACCTTCAGACAGAAACATTTCCGTATTCGATAAACGTTAAAAATCAAAGGTCACATCATTTGCAGAGCTTTGTGTTGCTCATGCATCTCCAGGTCTCACCGGTGTTTCCGGGGTTGTAGATGGGTTTGTCCGTCTGGATGAAGATGTATCCAGAGTGAAAGGACACCATCAGTAACCTCTCCTCAGAGTGGAGGCTGCCGAAGTTCACCGTCAGGTACACAAACTTGTTCTTTTTCTCATCGCGATTCAAATGATCTGAAGAAAGCTGAGATGAAGCGGCAACCAAATTAGGATTCAATCGAATCAATACTTTATTTACCCTGTTTGACATCTATATATATGTGTGTAATTAACTGAGACATATTCTGCTCATATTCAGGTTGATTCTGGTTTTCATGCTCTCATCTTCAGAAAGCACTGCATTATTTCGACGTGGGGTATTATGATGTCACGTGACATCACGATGACGAGGAGCTCTGGGCCGGGCTGCTGACGAGGCGTTTCAGGAGCTTCATCTTATTGGTTTTGTGTTTCAGCTTTGATTTCAGGTTATACCAATTTGGAATATGTTTTAAAAAACAACAATAACACTAATAAAATACACAAATGGAACTAGAATGGCGCCCAATGGAGCGCATACCTTCACCAAGGCCCAACTGTCCCTTTAAATTCAATCAAGCTGCACCACATTGTGCACACTCATTAATATTAGTCCTCTAAACATGTGTGATTTGTTTTGTGACTCACGACACATCTTTATGGAAATCCGTCCAGTGGTTTTAGTGTAATCCTACTTTCAAACAAACAAACCAAGGCCCTGGAGAGTCACCTGTATAGGCTTGAGAGCCTGGAAGCCGTTGTCCAGGTCGAGAGTGACAGAGTCCTGGAGAAGCGTGGCCGTCTTACTGAAGTCCTGGATGGAGATGGAGACGGTGACAGGACTGGACTGCCCGTCGGCCTGCAGGTAGATGTTCTCCTGGCTGTCGGTCCTCAGCAGGTCTGGAGCCAGTAGGGTGAACCTGCAGGGGGATGAGGCACCAACACTCATCCTTCATATATATATATATATATATATATATATATATATATATATATATATATATATATATATATATATATATAGAGAGAGAGAGAGAGAGAGAGAGAGAGAGAGAGAGAGAGAGAGAGAGAAAACCTGAACCCATCAGTAATACAATGTTATTGCAGATGAGGAACTGCACCTTGCTGTTGTTTGAACTCCTTCTTTTACATGTGGATTCCTGCAAATAAACAAATTTCAGTCAGGACACACACACACGTGATGCAAACTGAAGCAGAGATTCAAATAAACAACAGCAGCAGCACATCATTGTAACGAGGCATTAGACGTCACGTGTGAAAATGAAAAGGACCTGAACTTAAACTCTGTTCTTTCCGGGATAGTAAAATATTATTGCTGAGCTTGTAGCTTGGGTCTGAAGATTGTGTAATTATTTCCACTACACTGTATAAGTGTATATTCCCCTGATGCAATAAATCAGAAAATAAATGTTTCTACTTTTCTGTTGAAGCAGCTTTGGTTACTTACTCAAGGTGTGGAAGGTAACTGCCAAATGGTGTAATTCTGAGGAAGGATCAAGAAATAAGGACTTAAAACACTAAAGGTTGAGATTGTGGATATGATCTCTTTGTGCAAACACACAAACACACACACACACACACGTACCTGTGATGCCAGTGATGTCTGTAAAAAAACACAGCTTCATTAGTGACCATCACTTTAAAGATATAAACTGTCCTGATCAGTGAGAAGCAGTAAAACTCGTCACCTTCTCCGATGGTTGATCTGTCCGTTGGATTTACAGAGAAGCAGGAGAAATGAAATGCCCTGAAGCGTCCACGGACCCATGTTGACTGAGTCTCTGTGGACTGTGGCCACCGGAGAGACGCTCTGCTACTAAAGTAGAGACCCCCCCCCACACACACACACACACACACACACACAAACTGCAGGATTGCAGGCACAGAGCCGTGAGGACAGGGGGTCAAAGGGTCGGTGGCAAAAAGTTGAATTTCACAGATGAATCACTGAATATTGACTCATGGAGCTTTCTTTCTCTCTCATGTGATTTTAAGCCACAGCACCCACTGTCGCACATTTTGAAAAGAACAGCCTCATGTGTAGATATGTGTAATTATTTCTAATATATCTTTATTCATATTACTACTTCCTTGTCGTGTGGGGTCAATTGTGATTTTTCTCTACGGACGATCAATCTTATCGTTTAGGCATTTTAAACTCACATCTGTGTCTCTGCTAAAAGAGAAATACATAACACTGTATTTTCATCCTCTATCATATTATATATGTGAAAGTCCCCACACTTTAAAACTATCAGCCCACTGAGTTCAGAAACTCTGTCGCTGTAGCTTCCTTTGAATCTCGACTTCAGACCTTTCACTTTATAAAATCTGTTGATCAGTCACCTCAGCATCCTCTTTTGAAACTCTTTGAAAAATGCAGTTCTCTAAAATGGCTTTTAACTTTTGTTCACGGGAATACCAAGGACATTTGTTTGTGGTGCTGAAGATATATCTGAGATGGGATATTGTACTAAAATCATTACTTAAACATGACTGGCGATAATCCAGAAAAAGTGATGTTCGTACTGAATGATTTCTGAAAGTCAAAATGGCCTCAAAATCTGCTTTTCATCCCCTGGAGGTTGGAGTAAACAGCTGAAGTGAAAAACACAAGGTACATAAAAAGGAAAACAACAATTTCAAAGTATCTTACATTTAATTAACATTCATGTCACTTGACACTTTCAAAACCCTTTTATGATTAAAAATAAATTTTGTAATAAATATATGAACAGAGTTGAACCAAGTGAAAATATTAATTATATCAAAATAACACGATGTGGCCTCCATTGTCCTGTTGAACACTTCCGTGAGGAGCAGCCTCATTGTCCAGGGTCTGAATCTGAATCGCTGTAGTCGGCCACCAGGGACGTGACTGGTCCTCTGCTTCTGTCCTTCTCTTTCTCAAAGTCCTCTGCGTTCATCAGTCCTCCATCCACTTCCTCTGTGGTTTTAATTCTGTCGTTCGTCTCTGCTGCTTCCTGAACCGCTCGTGTGGGTCTAACAACTGCATCTGGTTGCTCACATTTTGTCTGAGCGACCTCACCAACACATATGTCGACTTCAGGGTCTGACTTCCTTCGGGTGACGGTGGCACAGGGTTCGGATTTGATGCTATTTCCTCCTGGCCGTTTTATGATCAGCTGGGTGGGGGAGGAGCTGAGGGCTTTGGCCACCTTTGCTTCTCTCCCCTGCAGGACCAGCTTCTGGATCAGACTGCCTGCAGCCCTCCCTGGTGTGGCTGTGGTGGAGTTGAACCATGAACGGGAGGAGATCTCTTTCCGCTTGCTGTGCTTCTTGTCCTCATAGGCTGATAGGGGACAGAAAAGAGTTCTGTTAAATAGAATTCAAGGTTTGCTCTGTGAAATTGCATTTTGATCTGTTTCTTTGTGCTGATAGAGTAAATCTACTGTGTATTGTAAAGTTTTTATCCCATTCTATTTGTTTGTTTGATAGTCGGCAGGATTACGCCAAAATTACTGTAGGAATTCCCACGAAACTTGGTGAAGAATAATTCATGGACCTTGACCGAAAAAAGCCAAATTTAAAGGACTGATATCTGCGAGTGTGTGACAATTGGTGGGACTTGAATTTGGGGATTCATTGGGTGTGGACATTTTCCCACCGGGCAACAAGAGAATAAGTCACAAGACGCTTGTTTAACCAAAGTGTGTGTTGCTTACAGTCAGGGGCCTGGTAGGTGAGTAGAGCTGCCAGTTTCTTGTCCTCCTCCTTCTCTGGGAGCAGTGGGATGGACAGATTTGTCCTCATCCTCACAGCATTGTCCTTCTCCTCCTGCTCGGCCAGAACTTTCTTCTGGGTCTGCAACAACATTTAGAGCTGAGACATGAGTTAAGTGACACAATCTCACTGGCGGAACATCGATATTTCAGGTCCTGCTATGACTCATTTTATGGTTGTTAATTGGACAGAAAATTAGTTGAACTCTTTGCATGAACTTCTCCATATGTTCACAGGATTAAAGTTAGAAGTAAATATCTTACTCTGAACTTCATGCGGAGAGTGCTGTTGAGCTGGAAGTCGTCCCTCCAGCCAGACTGGTGGTCCTGGATCTCAGACAGGGAGGGCAGAGCCTTTTTCAGCTTCTCCTTGTCTTTTCCACCATGATCCAGCTTGAACATAGCATCTGTCTCCAGCTTCTCCTTCTCTGCTCGCTCTGCACAGTGAAACACAAGAGAGAGAGTAGATGAGGGGCAGAGAACGAGCAGAGGAAAGAAAAGCAGGAAGGCTGTGTCCTTTTGAAAAACAGTGTCAGCCCTCAAAAGAAAAGTCTTAAAATCTGCAGCCCCACGATAGTGAGTATATAAATAAACCTGAAGACATAGATTTGGAATGGCTAGAATGGTTCAAGAAACAGTCATGTGAGTTTTTAATTGATATCTAACATGAATCCCTGACCTGTGGTGAGGATCTGCTCATTTTCTGCCATGTCCCAGCGCTCCTCTTTCCTGTTTGCTCCGCTCACTATCAGGTAGTCGCAGGTCGCCGGGTCAGTCTGCATCTCAATGTAGTTGACACACAGGTGGCACTTCATCCTGAACCTGGTTTTGTAAAAAAGTTGTTCAGTCCCTTTGTCAGAGATGCATGTCTGATGTTTAACGAGGTTCTGTCAACTGGAGCATAACACATGATTCAGCAGCCGACCCAGTCTGTCTGTGGTTACCTGTAGATTGGCGTGGTGTAGTAGTTCCCCACTTTCTTCTTCTCTGCATTGTAACGGACCCCTGTACCAACACAACATCAGGGTTATGGATATGAAGACAGTTGGTGATACTAAGCCCCATAAAATGTTTGTCTCCACACTTACCCATGCCAATGTGATTTTTGCAGCCTTCACACCAGATGTTGTAGGGCATCTCAAACCTAAAAGAACACAGTTGTGTTTGGTATAGACGACAACTCTGATAAAGATTCAAAGTGAATTTACTTCCTGTTTTTATCTTTTACAGTCTGACATTATGTGCTTAATAATAAATAAAACTAATGATAGAGATTAATTGAAGTTTCATGTCCTCATGTTTCATAGAAATAGAACAAATACACACTTTATATTCATCAGTCGACTCTAAATTTGATAACAAACCTAATAACAAATATCTGTTAACACGTATATATGTTGTATATGTACATCTATGTGTGCATATGACAACACTTTACCTGTATGTGTGTGCACTAACCTGATGATGAGAATACCCTGAGACAGCTTCCTGGCCCTCTCCCTGAGAGCATGGGTTTTATGGTAGCCGTTGAGTGATCCATGCTAAAGTCAAAGAATGGTGGAAAATCAGTATCTACACACAAAGTTAAATTAAAGACACAGACACACACTGTGTTACTGGATGATCATACACACCTTGGCCGGGTCAAAATCTGGAGGGTAGTATTTGTTTGTTCCTTTTCTCTCACCCTTTCAAAAGACACGAAAGAAAAACAGCAGAGCATTATTTGTTAGTGAAGAGTAGAAGTTGAGTATTTAATCATGAATCCTTGTGATTCATTAAATGTTGACAGAAGCACGTGGAGATCGAGGCTCACCATGGTGACGCCTGCGTGTCCGCACCAGAAGAGATGGATTCACGTTTCTGTCAGCAGATAAAAAGAAGTTGTGTCACTGACCACATACTGTCACTTTTCAGAATCAGAGTCAAACACAATTGTTTGATCTCCAGGAGTAAATTGGGTTTCACTGCAGTCGCTCCAGACAATAATTGTCATATATATAGACAAAGACAAGACTCATATAATTAGTCTTGTATTCTAAGCTATGTTAGTCTCATGCACAACTGTGTATAGCTTCAGTTATATATCTTTAAATCTGTATTTATATTTGGCTTCAATACTTTGACTCGGTCACTTGTGTTTTTCAATCACCTTATACTTCAAATATTGTACTGTCAATATCTGTCTGTCTGTCTGTCTGTCTATCTATCTATCTATCTACCTGTCTGTCTGTCTGTCTGTCTGCCTGTCTGTCTGTCTGTCTATCTATCTACCTATCTACCTGTCTGTCTGTCTGTCTGTCTGTCTGTCTATCTATCTATTTATTTATCTATCTATCTATCTATCTGCCTGTCTGCCTGTCTGTCTATCTAGCTGTCTGTCTATCTATTTATCTATCTACCTGCCTGCCTGTCTGTCTGTCTGTCTGTCTGTCTGTCTATCTATCTATCTATCTATCTACCTGTCTGTCTGTCTATCTATTTATCTATCTATCTATCTGTCTACCTGTCTGTCTATCTGTCTGTCTGTCTATCTACCTGTCTATCTATTTATCTGCCTGTCTGTCTGTCTGCCTGTCTATCTATTTATCTGCCTATCTATTTCTCTGTCTGTTCAAAACAACAACGTTAGTTCTCTGTAGCTAACGAACACTAAGTTGAACTCTCTCACTTCTAACGGGTGAGTAAAGTGTTAATTGATCTTAAGCGCTGACATCGTTTCACGTTTTCTTTAACAAATTCAAATCGTCGGATTTCTTTCGCAGAGTTTGTCGTGAGTTGCATCGTAGCTAGCCTAGCGAGCTAGCATTAGCAGGAGCTAGCTTGCGCTTTAACGTTAGCCTCCTCCTCGTGCGTGTACATGCGACGCGACACAACAACTGCACGTACAAACTGTTAATTCAATTAAAATACGCAACTGTCAATTTTATTTTTTAAGTCAAAAAAGTGGCAAACAAAATTCTTACAAATTCTCCTGAAGCTGCACGAACTGCTAACAACCACACGCAAGGGCCGATGGGTAATAAAACGTCATATTTACGTTCCGGAAGTCGGGTGACGTTGTAGTAGGAAGTGCCGGTGTCAGACGGACAACGTGCGGGGAACGGAAGCGTCACAGGACAGAAGGAAAAGAAACACATCGATCCATCTGTTATTGATTATCTGTCAATGCTGCTGACATGGAATCGAACCCGCAGCCGCACAAACGCTTCATCTGCTCGTTCCCCGCCTGCTCCGCCGCCTACAACAAACAGTGGAAGCTGGACGCGCACATGTGTAAACACACGGGAGTGAGGCCGTACGCGTGCGAGCGGGACGGCTGCGGTAAGTCCTTCTGCACCCAGCACCACCTGCAACGGCACCAGCTCAGCCACAGCGGGGAGAGACCCTTCCCCTGCCCCGTGCCCGGCTGCTCCCAGGCCTTCACCACCAACTGCAACCGCACCAGGCACACGAGCCGCGTGCACAGCCAGGAGCAGAAGACGTACGTGTGCAGGTTCGAGGGCTGCGGGCTCGAGTTCAGGAAGAACAAGCAGCTGAAGTCCCATGTGTGTGAGCAGCACACGCAGCTGCCCCCCTACCAGTGCACGTATGAAGGCTGCCACATGCGCTTCACCTTCCCCAGCAAGCTGAAGCGCCACGAGAAGGTGCACAGAGGTTACGCCTGCGAGGAGGAGGGCTGCGGCTTCAGGGCCAAGACCTGGACCGAGCACCTGAAGCACAGGAAGGAGCAGCACAGGCCCGTCCTGAGGTGTGAGCAGTGCAGCAAGGTGTTCAGGGACTCGTGGTTCCTGCAGCAGCATCAGCGCGTCCACTCTGACGTGCGGCTCGTCTTCAAGTGCCCCAGGGAGGGCTGTGACAGGTCGTTCACCAAGATCTTCAACCTGCAGAGCCACATCAACTCCTTCCACGAGGAGCTGCAGCCCTTCGCCTGCACGCACCCGGGCTGCGGGAAGACCTTCGTCATGAAGCAGAGTCTCCAGCGCCACAGCGTTGCACACGACCCGGAGAGGAGGAAGCTGAAGAAGCCGAGGAAATCCAAACCCAGAAGATCCCTTGCTTCCAAGTTGAGTGGTTACACAGAACCAAAGAAGCTTCAGGAGCCTGAATCGGGCTCCAGAGGGTCAGCTGAGAAAAGCTGTGATCCACCCGGCCCTGTGGAGCTGGTGTCCCTCCTGCAGGATGCGTCCCTGCTGTACAGCCCGGCTGTGGTGGACACACATGGACTCACCAGTGCCCTGACTACTCCTTTATCAGTGTAGACTTGGGAGTTCACACCAGAATGTGTATTAGGCTTGAGTGAGTGTCTGTGTCTCTGTATTAGTGTTTGTGTACAAGTACTTCTGTTAATGCTCTATCTAAAAAAATGAATTGAGTATAAACTTGAGGTCTTCATGCAGGAATGTGTCTGGTCCAGGTGATCCGTCCCTCTGTGTGGTGGCAACTGTATTGTTTCTCTGTATGAATATTAATTCATTACATCAATACATCTGTCATTTGTATTTAAGAGTATATTTGTATACGCTTTGCTTTCAACACAAAAATCAAACTTTCCAGAAGAACAGTGTTTAAATAAATCCTGTGACTGGAACGAGTTTCCCTTTTTTATGTGGTCTTTTTAGATCGGTCATCCCAAATGTAATATCCTGTAGTGCCCTGTGGAAAAGTCTCTAAGAGCGCAAGTGAGAATAGATGAATTCATCATTGGAGCTGTAAACAAAATGTGTATTCACTCCGACGGTTCCTCGTCGAGAAGTTGGAATTTGGTAAAAACATGGCGCTAGAAAAGGATCTGGATTGACAGCAGATCATTTCAAACATCTACGTTAATCATACAAATGTCTCAAAACTCTTTCTGTGGGAGAAACTGACGTGGCTTTGGATTTCTAGATCCTGACTGATACACAGTTTTTAATCTGTTGTCTTTTTGGGTATTGGGGCCATGCAATAGCAACAACAAAACAAATCAGATTTTAAAAATACATTTGTAATGTTACGAGAAAAGTCATATCAACAGTCTGTCTGCTGTGTTTTAAATGAGGAATGTGGTGCATCTTGTGAAGGTAAACTTATCAGTATACAGAAGCTGTATTCTGAGGAAAGAACCACACAGACCCTGTTGGTTGCTGGTTAGAGATGAAACGGTGTGAAAATTGTGTGTCATGATTATAGTGACCTTCATTATTATGTTTACCAGTGTTATAGCTGTATTTATGTGCTGAACATGTTCAAAAAGCACTGATACACAAACGGAAGTCGTTTTTCAAATCTATTTTATCAATCAATAATATGGCACCATGCAAAACCAAGAAGGAAGGAAACTTTCTGTAATGCAGGTTTAACAGAACACAACCTTGAATAATTAAATCAAATGGGCTTATTAAAGCAACACAATGTGCACGATGAACAAAGTATGCACATGTAAGAACAATACAGCCACATATGCCCCATTCATGTCTCAGCCACGGAGGTTACCGTTTGATTAATGCACAATCTTTTGGAATCACATGTCCCAAGTATGTTCAGGTTTCCACATCATGCCCTGTGTCCGCATACTTTTGGCCATGTGGTTGATGTGTTTCTCAGTCTTATGTCATCATGGTCCAGGAGTTTTCTGGCTGATGTCACAGATCTTCAGCCAGAGCAGGGGTGTGTAGCTGTCAGTGAAACCAGCGGCGTTCACAGGTCGGGTTTCCAATGAAAACCTGCAGATTCCTCAGCCGTGATCACACTCGGCCGTGGCTAAATCCTCTCTGAATATTTCCAGTTACTGGAGAACTGCTTCCCTGCATTCCTGGCCCTCTCGCTCGGCTCAGACGATCCCTACATGGACTGACTGTCTGACCAGCTCACCCAGGAATGTGCAGCAGAACTCGTCCAATTAGTATCCACACAGTCCCAAAGTGACATGTACCGTCCTCGCGTCATTTGCTTCCTACGTGGCCACAGGTCATTTCTGGGAACAAGCTCAGATTTGGTGACGCTGCTTCAAATCCTGTCTCTAACGCTTCAGTTGAAAACATTTTGGGATCAAACTATCACATTTAGTTTGATTAGTTTCTCATTTCTAAGTCTTCATTTGAACTTTAGATCTCACAGTCTCATACCTTAACCGCTCCATAACTTTTCTGCTCTATTTTTACCTCTGCTTATCGGTTGTGGCTTTAACTCAGGCTACATTTAGCTCAGTCTGGAGTCATACCTGAGCGTTACAGTCTGTCTGTCTGTGGGCTGCTATTAATTTAACACATCTTATCAGTGAGCGCTTCAACAGAAAGAAAAACATCCCGACAGGTAAAATAATAAGGTTTTTTTTAAGTGGTCGTTATGTGACGAGGAGCAGAAAGTTAAATCACGTCTTTTAACGAAGTTAAAAAATCCATTGTAGAAGCCTCAACCCAAACGTCTTTCACTTCAACTGTCCCGCTCAGGTTATGATGTGCCTCAGGGATTTATCTAGTTTCCGTGACAACAGGAGGTCGACACAGAGGAAGCGGTGCATCATAAACGACATATGTTTCTGATGCATATGTCTGCTTGGTGAAATAAATGTGCTGAACGTGCAGGAATGCAGAGGAGACAGAGTGATGGGAGGAGGGATTCCACCCTGAAAGGTCCATGATGTCTTGAACAAAAAAAGTAGACTAGACACCAGATGATGCTGATGTTCACGTAGGGAGCCATCGATGGCACGGAAGCTCCAGAAGCTGAGTTGCTGCGGCGGCAAAAGAAACTGGGTAGAAAAGCATCAGAGTGTTGATGATACATCATATTGTGCGTGAGCTGTTTACATCACAATCAGGCAATGGAGCCTTTTTGTATCGGAAGGATTTCTTAATTATGTCATCCTGATGACTCCGTCTTGTCTCTAGTCCTGTGGGATGCAGAGATACCTGGAGAAATCATTTTCTGACTTCTTCACCTATGTGAAATATAATTGAAAATCATTGTCGGGTCAATGTTACCTTTAGATTGTCTTTCTATTATTTGTGCAGATTTTTTCGGCCATATTTTTGTTGACCATTGATCGATCGGCACCAAATCATCTGGAGATAAACGCTCCTGCTGCAGTGTCCACCAGTAGACCGCTGGTCACCATGACGACCCTCTCCACCCTGTCCGCCTGCTTCTTGCAGGTCCTGGAGTTGGGCGTGGCCGAGTGTCATCAGTCAGGTGACACCACCTGCTGGTTTGTGAGCTTCTATTCTGAAGCCAGTTGGACATTTGGACCAGCGCCATCTTGGCTTTTTGAAACTGTATTGAAGAAGACTTGAAACTAGAGATTGAGACATAAACTCCTTAGGAAAATGTTAAAAAAC
Organism: Verasper variegatus; assembly: GCA_026259375.1. Taxonomy (NCBI): domain Eukaryota; kingdom Metazoa; phylum Chordata; class Actinopteri; order Pleuronectiformes; family Pleuronectidae; genus Verasper; species Verasper variegatus. The sequence goes on along the minus strand of CM048044.1, from coordinate 1,878,523 downwards.
AAGTGGAGTCGCCCTCTGCTTTATTAAAGACTCTATTTTCCTCTCAGTCACCTTGGACACCTCCTCACTCCTGCACCCACCTACACGTCTGATATCTCTGACTTCATACGACGTTATTAGTTTAAATTGTCCTGTTTAATGTGTTTCTTGGTCTGGTTGTGTGTCTAATCTCTCTTATCATGAACGTTCGGCCCAAATTGTTGCTTTGCACAATATGTTGCGTATTGTGAGAGGTTTAAAAGGTCATTAGATCTGAAAAATGGATGATTTGAGAACATGTAGGGGGTTCGAAGCTCTAAAGTGGTGGAAGAAATGTAACATCTGATGGTCCCTGTTTCAAATGAGGGACTGTGTCGGTCGGCGTGTTTGAACTGTGTGAAATGTTGTCAACATTCTGCATCTTTTCTTCTTTTTCCTCCCCTTCTTTTACAGAAAATGATGCCACGTTCTTTCCATTCCTGTCGTCTGACGGTGCGGAATTCCAGACTGGCTCTGCAGGCCCTCATCCAACAGGATCGCTCTATCTCCGCTGTGTTTCTCCCACCACCTCTTCTGCTGTCCCGCCGTCTTTCCACCTCTCACTCGGCCCTCAACCTCCCATCTCTCGAGAGGTGGAAGGAATGTGTCGGGCCCTTTGCCCTTTCCATGCAAATTACTGGGAAATGGAAGCTTTCCGTGAGTGGGGTTTCAGTTGCGTGAGCAGAGATTGTAAATAACAAACGTGTATTTACAAAATGTTCCAGAAAAGAGGAGGGTGTGCATTTACACAGTGGCAGCTACTGTATATGCAACCCAGTAAAATCAAAGCTTGAGTTTAGTTTCATTTATTTCCCTTTTCTGTTTTTACATTTCTGCCTATAGTGAGTTTTAAAGAAGTACGGTTAGAACTGAGAAGGAGAAGTTCAGCAGGCCCCTCACCTCCACTTTTAGGTTCTTAAGATCAAACACGTCAGCTTGTTCACGCCATCGACACAAGCGTCACACAATTTCATGCATTCATAAATGTGTTATCTCACTTTGCAAAGGTCACTAAGCATTAATTCACAGCCTGTCATGGAAAATCCAAGCACATAAAACAAGAATTCAAAGTAACTAAGAAATAGAAATGTTGTGGGTCTACCCTGGTTGTGCCCAGTAAACCTCCAACAGGAGGCGCCCAAGAGGCATTCTTACTTTTTTAATGTAATTGTGCAATATGCCCCTTAATCCAGATTCTATTGTACATGTATAACATGTCCATGGAATACAGGTAATTAAAATACATGTGTCTTTTATTTTGCAGCTAGTTTTTACTGGGATCGTTGGTTTTAATTCCTTAAGGAAACGATTCTTTTTACCTCATCTTGTCTTCTGTGGTTTTCTTGTGCCTATATGTTGATTCTTAGACAGGTAATGATGGTCGGTCAGAAAAGAGGTGGAAGGGAAACTCTTGTCACTGTTGGTCTCTGATGTTTGATGTGAACGGCCTCGATCTTTCTCATTCTCTCCACTGACCTTTGACCCTTTTCCCAGTTCCCTCTTCGGGTCATGTGACGACACCTGAAGAAAAGGCCCTTTGAAACACACGCTGTTCCTCAACGTCAGGAATGAAACGACTTCTGTCCAGGTGGAGTTGTGACTTCAGTCGCTGGATCCCCTCTCACGCAGCTCAGGTGCTTTGATACTGAACTATACCAAGATTGTGTGTTAAACATGAACATTCATTTAAAAAAAGCATCTCTATTGTAGACTGACTTCTTCTGAGGAAAGAGGATGAAGGCGGTAAAAAAACATGAATTAACACCAGGGTTTAAGGTCAAATTCGCTAAAGTTAGAATCAGACTGATTGAGAGGCCTGGACTTAAACAGAGGAAGAACTCGCTTAAAGACACACGGCCGTTTCTCATCGGAATTAGTAATTTAGTGCAGAAACTAATCCTCAAGAGAATTCCTGGCAGTAAATTATCTGCACTGATATCAGTTCAAGATCTGGAGATGATTCCTTTCTAATTCATATCAACAGAGCTATAATACATGAGAAATGGGTCTTTTTAACTGTAATAAATAAACCTCGATTCTCACTGGACACACTCCTCTTGTCTGTAAGTGAAACCAGGAGCTGGGTCTTTACAGAACCCAGAGAAATTAATGTTCTGTGTTATGAAAACTGTTTTTATTCCATGGATTTTATGTATTTTTATTATTATACAAACAGCTTGAGTCACTTATCTTTTACTGAAGCATCAGTTTCTTTGCCTGCTCGTTGTTCCAACTGCTTTTGCTTCTATTCACCTTTGAAATTATTTCTTTGACTCATGTTTGAGGTGATGTTTTTGCAGGATCACACAAAAACTACTGAACAGATTTCCATGAAACTTGGTGGGACAGAGAAAGTGATGCACTGTATGAATGTGTGTGTGAGTAGGTGAATGACAAAACACAGTTCGAGCTGTAAAGAGCTTTGAGTTTCATCAAGACCAGAAAAGCTCTTTATAAAAACAGACGATTTCACTTTGACAGCTGGTTCAAATGTTAACAGGTTTGAAACTGGCGACCAGTTGGAGTTTAGATGTTCCCACTGTGTCAGTGTGGGCTTTCTCTGGCTTCCTCCTTCAGTCCATTAAGTTGATTGGCGACTCTTAATTGAGCGTGGATTGTAGTTTGTCGGCTCTGTGTACTCCGCCTCTCGCCCAATGTCAGCTGGTTCTAGCCCCCTGTGACCCTCAAAGGATAGATAGGTATTAAAAGCGGAGGGATGGATTTCATGCTCGTTTAAACACCTCGCAGACGTTCTGAAAACCCTTTTCTACGTCTCTAGTTTTCACTTTCTTTTTTACTCATCATACCTTTGAACAGAAAAGCACAGGTGCCATAAATAACATAAACAGTGGCTCCTTTCATTTCACTCCAGAACAAAATGTCAAAATGTTCCCTAAAACAGGCCCGGAATAAATTTCACATGCTTGGCTACTCACAAATGAATTTGTGTTCATTTCAGCATCACTTTCTAAATAAGGTGCACTGAGGTGCCTGACCTGCGCCTGGAACTCAGTCCAAATATGCACTCTTCTTCTTGCAAAATCCAAATTCCACCGGCTGACTATCTGTTCGGGCCCTATAACCGTTACATAATGCATATTCTACATATTCTACATGTCAGCCTCACATTGCTAATGAAATCCCTCAATTTATGGACCAGCTCAAGACGAGTCACCCATTGTGGAATGTCTGCTGAAACAGGCCCATGTTGTGTTATAACCTCCCTTTCTTATCTGGCATTTGACCCTAAAAAGATTTCGGTTGTTTGCTTTGCTTTTCCTCGGCTGTGATGTTTAGAACGAGAAAAGTGACAAATACAGAATACAACAGGGGCCTGTTATTTTAAGACATTCCACATGGACTCTTCTTTCTTTTACATTGAGAAAGTTCCACCTCTGAACGTTATCGCTCTCGTCTTGTCTCGCTTCCTATCTGCAGGTTCATTCATCACACATACTTCTCTGCATCATCAATGTGACATCATTGTCCGCTCCTTAGCAGCTCTTAAGAAACCTCAGGGAATCCATAGTGCCACTGGCCAACATCCTCTGGAAAAACATCTGGGAGAAACTCAACAATAAACCAGTGATTTACACCAATTAGATAATCCCAACAGGACAAATTCTGGGTCAAGCGCCCGCCTGCCCTCCTACGCTCCCTGTCAGGCTCAGGTGAGTGGGATAGTCTGTTGGCAAGTAACGGGTTAGCGTCTGTCTCATCCCTTCACCCCCCTTTATCTCCGAGGGCTATATATTGGAGGTCGTGACTCGTCTGCATCTTAAGCATCACTCGCACCCGCAGACACACAAACCCAACACGTGTCTGGTTCACTGAGCGACAGCGCAGACGAGGAGAAGACTAGCGATGAGGTCCCTGCTGAAGCTGGTTGTGGTTCTGTTTTGCGTCCAGAGGGGAGAGGGCCGCTGGATGGGGTCACTGATTGGTAAGTGCTGGCTGAGGGTCGTGATGACCTATGACCTTTTGTCTAAAATCTAGCCCAGTGTGTTAAATATTATGTCTAGACTTGGAAATCTATCACATTTAACTTTAATTGTCTGCTCCTCAAAAGCTTTTTATTTTTTTGTGAAAGTCTAAATAACTGGTATTTAAATTGTTTATTGATTTTCTATTACTCTTTCTGTCTTTTCTAGATCAGACACAGGAAACACCGTCTCCACACACGTCTCCAAATGCAGACAGAGGAAGTGGATATCCGGCTGAAGAAGACAGACAAACAGAAGCTCCAGGAGTCCAGCCATCGCCCAATCCCATCATCCCGATGCCAGTCCGCTCCCGCCGCTCGACTCTAGACCCCCAGTGCGGCCTGCGCTCCATCCTGCTGCAGGTCCGGGACCTCGGGCTCGGCTACGACTCGGACGAGACCGTCCTCTTCAAGTACTGCAGTGGGACTTGTCCCCGGGTTCGCTCCAACCACGACCTCACCCTCACTAACCTGCTGCTCAGTGGGGTGCTGCCCCACCCGGCACCCGGGGAGCAGTGGCACAACACGCCCTGCTGCAGGCCCACCCACCACGAGGACATGGCCTTCCTGGACAACTCGCACCGCTGGCACAAGGTGGAGAAGCTGTCGGCCGCCGGCTGCAGCTGTGTGGGTTAGATGGCTGAGAGTAGATGGGAGAAGGGTGGCGTTGAAAGGGTGGAGGGGAGGAAAGAAGGTGTGTATGATAGCTTGTGACGACAAAGCGATTCCGAGGGGACAAGTTTGCTGCCAGGTTTTTTAGTAATGTCTGTAAATGAAGAGTTTAATTTCATGATGGAAGGAAGCTGAAACCTTTTCTTATGAAATGAGCACAAAATTAAGCTATTGTCACGTTAAGGTGAAGAATCCAGTTTTCCTATTGAAAAGTGGCCTTGTGGGACTCACTACGATAATAATTACTTTATTTTTATTTTATTCTGATAACAGTCGAGCTATAAAAAAAAGAATCAGGCAGCTTTTCTTAGTTTATGAACATTCTGCATTCGAGAAAAAGTTTTTTTCTTTATCTGTCGCCAGCAAAAACTACATAATGAAATTGACGTGTGTTCTTCAAATGTAAATACTTGTACTTTAAGTATTGTTCATGTCAGCTGATTTGAACCTACTCTGAATCTTAACCTCCTGACAAACAGGCGTAAAAAGAGCAGAAGAGAAACATGAAGCTACAACAAACTACTTGATTGTTTTTATAAATAAGCTCACATGTATTTATTTAAAATCTTCAGTGCAATTTTGAAAGTTACAAATAGAGCAGATCAAACGTACGAAGCTGCGCAGATGCAACCGCTGGTTTGACAAACGCAGCCGAGTGAAGTTCTTTACAGTTCCGACGTATTCATCAACCAGCCACAGTTTAGAAAATGTATTTATGTAAGATAAGTTATTTATTTATTTGACGTCGTCCTCTCGTCATGCTGATTAATTTATTTTGTAATGTGCTCATCTCTACATTCGTTGTGTGTAAAGTTCCTAATAAAGATCAACTTGTACAGAAAGGATCAGTATTTGTGGTCAGTTCATTTCGAGTGAAAAGAGAAATTACACGATTTGGAAAATGTTTTTTTTTATTAAAAATAAACAAAGATACAAAAATCTAAGTCCTGGATTATTTCTCAAAGACTAACGGATCCCTCTTAGATTCACATCCCGATCATATATTGTTTCGGTCCGTGAGCTAAAGTTCAGCCTTTAGTTACTGGAAACAGAAAGTCCACCGACTCTATGTGTCCATCACTTCCTCCTTCATCTCCTCTGGCCCCGCCCCCCACACCTGGACACGCCCCTCCATGGCGGTGAGGAGGCACGTCTCTGTGGGGTGGAAGGACAGCGACTGGACCACAGCTTCTCCCACGAGCAGCTTCAAGGTCAAAGAGCCCTGGAGGTCAGAGAGTCGGAAAAAACATTAGAGGTACTTTCTAGAACTGTGTCAAATATACAGTCTGACCGGATTGAGATTGAATTTGATTCAACTGGACGTGGAGCATCATCACATTCACATTATTTTCTACCATACAGTCCCACAGATGGGACACAGGCTGCTGCTCTGCTGGACGTAGCTCTGTTCAGCAACAGATTTCTAGCTTTCCCCTGTCGTCAGTAAATTCTGTCCACTGTTCTATGAATTACTCTTATGATAGTAAATGAAGGTGAATGCTGACCTCCACCAGGTCCCAGCAGTAGACGTGTCCGTCCTCAGAGCAGCTCAGGACATGTGTGTCTTTACTGGTGAGACAGCAGTCCAGCTTGTAGCCCTTCATCTTATGTCCTGTAAACCTGAGAGAAACAAACGAAACGAGGCCTCAACATTTATATGTGACAGTAAACTTCCCAGGAACCTTTTCTAATTTTAAAATTCCATGTTTTATCATTTGAAACGAGACTGAACATCACTCACTCTCCCAACATTTCCCCTGTGCTCTTATCCAGTAGTCGGACCGTTGAATCCAAACTGGAGCTCAGCGTGCACTGACCGTCTTGACTGAAACAAACGCACGTGATGGGACCTGGAACACACACAAGTTTAAGATTATGTTTATAACCTGCTCACCTTTTCAGATGTTTTTGCTTGGTGACATAACGTCACTTCCCGGTATTAAAGATAAAAGTCACCGATTATATAAAGTCAATTCATGAGCAGACACATTGAGTCGTTGTTCTTGTTCATTAAATAAACATAATTATGACTTAATAACGCTTCTATTACTCTGATCCTACTTTTTCCAGTGAAAGTAATTTTCTTTAAAACATGTTGACTGACTGTTGATGAAGTCCACGTGCAGCTGACCCATCCTCAGGTCGTAGCGCCTCACTCTGCCGTCCACAGATCTGAACAGAAGATGATTAAAGTCTGTGCCTAACTACAATGAAGGGGGATGAAACTGGGGAAACGTGTTTATTGCCAGTTAAACAATTTAAGCTGCAGCAGGAGAGAAGCAGTTGGTCGATTTGTGATTGATTCAAAATGCAAAAAGCTGTTCTCACCCTGTGAGCAGCTCGTGTTGCATCACCTTCAGGCTGCTGACGCCGTCTGTGGCCTCGTCCAAAACCTGGATGGGCTCAAATCTTCTGGACCTGGTGTCCCAGCACCTAACTGTCCCATCTATGGACCCTGGATGAAGAGACACACACATCATAACAAATAACTTACAACTTTATATTACACATTGTGCTAAAAAACAATATATAGTGAATCATTCATTGATCGGAGGCTTTTTATTGAAAACTCACCAGACAAGATTACAGTCGCCTCCTCGTTAAACTGGACACAGTTGACTTTCTGGGAACAGAGAGTGATGTAAAAAAAACTGGACAAATTCTTCTACAAAAACAGGAAACTGAGTTATAATCCGCTGAACTGACCCCGGCATGACCTCTGAGTTTGCGTGTGACCTGTCCCGTGGCGACGTCCCACAGGATCACAGTCTTGTCTGAGCTGCAGGTGCAAATTAAGCTGTTGTCATAAGAGCTGTGGAAGAAAACAAAACACACGGCGCAGTGATTCAGTTTCTCTTCTTTCTTCACGTTGTTTACACTTGACACTCATTCATTCGGCCGTATCGCTAAAATAACTGTCCTGTGGTGAAACCAACTCACCCATCAGCGTCCAGAACCTCGTATCCGTGGCCGCTGTACGACTTCAGCAGGGTCCCTGTGCTCACACTCCACAGCTTTAGAGACTTGTCACTGCCACAAGACATCAGGTAGTTCCCATCAGCTGAGCAGGGAGACAGGACACAGGGGTAAACTATTGCGAATGAGACTAACATGGAGGGTTCACACAGAGGCCTGATTACCAACTGGGAAAAGCCGGCAACTGTCTGGAAGCCAAAGAGCATTGTGTTTATGAGGACCACAATCACAGTTGCACCACTGACTTGGAATCCCCCATTTCTTTACGAGCATTTCTGACAAACATGTCTTCAAGGATTTGTCCATAAAATGTCTTAAAATAGGGGAAATGGGTCCGTTGTGTCCTGAGTGAGCATGCTCAAATTACTTTTGTCTAGCAACAAATGTTTATTTGTGAATAATAGTGAAACAGTTTCTGTCTTTCTGCTTTAACAGGTGTAAAGCTGCTAACATAGATCCCAAACATCACTCTACTCTATCGACCGATCTCCAACAGGGACATTAGCAGGATTGACTATGACTTTCACGTCTTGATGTTAAACCCTGTTCCTCTCGAGATGAGTTGGGTGTTTCTCACCGTTGAAGCGAACCGCCCTGACAGCTCCCTGCTGACAGTCGATGGTCCTGAGAAGATGCTGAGGAAGCTGAGGAGCCTGGGGTCTGGGCTGAGGGAACGCCATGACACAGCCTGATCCCCAAAAACCCACAACGTGCACATGTCAGATAACACAACGACTTCCATCACAGTAGAAACTCTTCTGAACCTGTTAGCAAGGTTAGCATCACTTCTCTCCACAGCAACACGACAGCTCTGAATTAGTTTGTTAATTCAACAGGAATCAGCCGGAAGCTGCTGAACAAACCAGCTGAGTTACTTCAGTTTGTGTGATTCTTGTATAAATGGGTTGAACAGCAGATTTAAACAGAACCAGCATGTTCACTGATTAGCAGATGTTGACCCAGTTAGCTGCTAACTAGTGCTACACACTAACACTAACTTACCTAAACCAGGGTTAATATTGTGGGAGCGTCATGGACGATGCCCCCGATGCTACTGCTGATTAATAAATAGTTGATTTATTAATATTGAAATGATTGAAAGGAATCAAACCTCAGTTTCTCATCTGCTTTCATTCCTGTGATCCATTTATCTGTTTGCTAGTTCGCGCAATGCACGCTGGGTTCACGCGGTCCTGTCAGAATAAAGGTTCAAACACCATCTCCCCTTATTTAAGTTTCGTACAGTTTATTTCACACAAATGAAAAGTTAAAAATACATTAAAATAGAATGAAATAAGTGTTAACTCATGTGAAAAAATACATGTTATAAATATAAAATAAAACAAACAAAAACAAAAAAGTACAGTTCGTATATTTCAACTAATGTTAACATTTTTGGGATGAAGAATCTAATAAAAAGTTTATTTTGTACAGATATGTTGAGGAAGTACTTTTCAACACTATATTTCAATACGATAAATATGGAATAATTAGTTTGATTATAATGATAAAAAAATAGGCTTCTATTTGACCTGCAGAGCGCTTTTATTTTAAAATCCACCGGATATAGCTGTCCCCACTTCCGCCCTGTCCCTCAGGCCTGTCAGCTGTTCGCAGTCCCCGGTGTTTAAAACCTCAGATTCACCCACAACAGGAGCTTTTCTGTCGGATACCATGACGTCTAACAACATGTCGGATCCGAAGAGACTAAATAAGATATTAAGGTTCGTGTTTTATAAAGATAACCCAGCCTTAATTTGTGGAATTAGCTAATAAGCTAACAAGCTAACAAGCTAACAAGCTAAACGTCATCACAGACCATGCCTGAAAGGATTAGCGACCATCGGCCTCAGATGGAGGATTTAACCTTTAAATCAGCCACTTGATGATAGTTCGTTCATGTTTAGTTGACTGTTACTTGTTGTGATGGTTTATGTTAAATGTCCATGTTATAATTCTGCAGCCGGGGTCAGACATCTCGTGGGGACCTCTTGCAGAAACTTGTTGCAGCCCATGTTTTCAACCAGCACTTACTGTTATTGACTCAATAAGATGTCGTGGTACTCTCAACGAATGTCCTCCCTGCGACATTGTGTGTTTGGCTCATATATACGCTTGTGGTGATGCAGGTACAAGCCTCCCAGCACCGAGTCCAACCCCACGCTGGAAGACCCCACGCCTGACTACATGAACCTGCTCGGCATGATCTTCAGCATGTGTGGGCTGATGCTCAAGGTGACTCACACACCAACATACCCTCACACTCGACCTCTGTGACTCCCACATCTCCCTCTGTGTGTGTGTGTGTGTGTGTGTGTGTGTGTGTGTGTGTGTGTGTGTGTGTGTGTGTGTGTGTGTGTCTGTGTGTCTGTGTGTGTGTCTGTGTGTGTCCCTAAATGGGTGTCGCTCCCTGAATGGCAGACCTTGGTCCAGCCCAATTGTTCCATTTAGAAGATTAAAGGTAAACTCACCTTTCAGATGAAGGTCAGCAGAAAGGTCGCAGTAAATGAAACAAAGAGAAGACAGCAGCTGGACAGTGTGACCTCCTCCCAGTCCAATACCAGATCATTTGATTAATTGTCTTTCCCTCAACAAAGAACTGTTGTTACTCGTTGACATCCTTTTTTCCCCTCATTGCGTAGCTGAATATGTACGTCACCATGAAGTCAGAAAATCCTGTTGTATAGCGTAGTAATACATTACCAATAAGATTCGAGGCAGTTTATTTAGATTAACCAATCATTCGTCATCATATTGTTTAAATAACAGCATGACGTCATTATGAAATATCATTAATACAGTATACAAAAGCATTAGCGTTAGCATTGGCTGATTGGGGTTTATACATCGCCCCTTTTTAAATATCATAAAATATTGATTTATTTATATTTTTAGGATTTATTAAGCAAAGACTGGAAATGACGTCCAGATGTTTTTTCGTGTCAGAAAGACGTGAAGTGAACTGAATGTTTTACTACAGGTTTACAAAGTAATGGCAACAGCAAGCAAAGTACTGTATGGATGTCAAGTGTTCATGAAGGACTTTCAGGGCTGAATTACTTCAGTAACTTGTGCATCCATATGTGCTTGCCTATGTACAAACACCAAATTTAAGATAATCATGTAAAATGTATTCAGTGCTGTTGTTAATTTACGTGTGTGTTCATCTCTCTCCAACGTAAAGCTTTGTTTCATCCTTGCTAACACAGATTATCCATGTTTGTTTCAGTTGAAGTGGTGCGCTTGGATCGCAGTCTACTGCTCTTTCATCAGTTTTGCAAACTCCAGAAGCTCAGAGGACACCAAGCAGATGATGAGCAGCTTCATGTGAGTGTTCAATACAGAGATTGTAAATAAAGATGGACGGCACGTCTCCTCCACTTCCTTCCGCTCTCCAGAAACAAAGCCATACATACCGGCTTCAAACTCTATCTTCAATCAAATGAAGCAATTTGGAGCCAGAGTCTGGATAGTATTGATCGGGAATGAAAGAGCAGTAGAAAGGTTGTGCAGATACACATGCTCGACCAATCCAGAGTCCGTCTCAGTCCTTACATTTGAGAGCCATCATGCCTTCCATCTTTACATACAGTCAAAGGTTCATATACACAGAATATTGAGTGTTTTCCCTGTGCACTATATTCACACTTGTGTACTATTTTCTGAACTTAGATATCTATGTGTTGTAGCTTCAGCACAGTACACAGCACAACACGCTTTTCTTTACCAGCAGTGTTGTACTGGGAGGTTTGTATCGTCCAGATCAGCAGGGAACATCTAAGATTAGTGAGTGCAGCTCTGTGGATGAAGAGCTGGCTGTCTACTGCCTCGGAGATAATTCAATATTATTCTTTATTGACTTCCACTTGAATCTCTTCTACTTGAAGAATTGGTCAAATCACATCATCGTTCTTTCAAAGTTATGTTGTCCACAGAAACGATTCCAAGAAAATTACAAGAACAAAATTGTGGAACACAGTTCTTCACTTTAGTTCATCAGATCTTTTCTTTTACATATTTATCTTTATCTCTGTGTATTGCACATTTGGTTCTCTGTGTTTTTATATTTAATTCTTGAATTAGCCGTTTTAATACTGTAGGTTAGACCTTGTTTGCGTCTGCCATTGAGACTTCAGATGAGCCAGCTCTAATGTCCAAAAGCTTTTAACTGTGTGACCTCCAGAGTTGGTACATTTCCATTTGCTTATGGAAGAGTACGACAGCAGGGGCACTTGTCCAGGGCCTCGCAGACAGATTTGCAATGAAGGAAAAAACCTCCTGCTCCATCGTCTAGATGAGGTTGTATTAAAGACGAGCTCGATGCACTCACAGTTTGGTAACACAAAATGTTTGGCTCAGCAAAGGATGTCAGGCGATGACCGTAATGCACCGGCCTCATGTGCGTAGGAGCTGGTTCAAGGCCAGTTTTAGGACATTTGTCAATAGCCAAGTTATGATGTAGGTTTCCCTGTGCTATTAAACAAAGGTGAGTGTGTGTGCACGGGACGAAGGAGCAGTGGAGGGCTGGTATGTCACTGGAGTTATCAGGTGAACCTGCCTTCGTTTTGGTGAATAGTCTTATAGTGGTTTCACATGGCTCAGGGGTGAATTCTTAAAAACGCTTCAATACGAATCCAACCTGAGCTCAGCTGCGATGCTTCATTGCTTGTAAGCAAAATATGTAATTAAATAATGAAGAGAGCAGGAGTGTGTTTTATGCCTCATAAGCAATAATGACATAAACTCCACAAACAAAAGTGCAAACAAGAAAAAAAAACGAGAGGCAGCAGAACTGTTCGTCTACAACACGATAAAAACTAAATGCAAACGAAACTGAATATAAACATGAAGGTAGACTCCGGGTCTGGAAAGTGAAGCCTTTGCGAGAAACTAAGCAAGCAAGTTGTTCAGCGACTCTTGGATGGGGATTTTTCAGACTGTATTTTTACACTTTACATGATGAGCTCTTCTCCCCTGTGCCGTCTGCAGGTTGTCCATCTCAGCAGTCGTCATGTCCTACCTCCAGAACCCACAGCCAATGTCGCCGCCATGGTAACCGAGGGCCAACCGCAGAAGAGCAAGTGAACCGGAGTGGTTGACGAGACAGCTGATCGCCCCCGCGGGCCAATGGTGAGGGGGGGAAGAAGCAGAGACTGAAGGAGAGATAATTTGATAGAAAGAGAAGAAGAGACAGAAAACAGATGTCCACGAGGGGTAGACAATAAGGACAGTACGTCAAGATGGAGACAGCTAATGGTTTTTGACTGTGTTCTCATGTGTTTCTCTTTTTAATCTTTTCTAAGTCTTTTGGTTGTTGATGAAAACCTTGACATTTTACTCTTTTGCCTGATCTGTGGCAGGATACCGTCAATAAAGTTGTACAGATTTAAAATGAGCTGTGGCCTTTTGTCTGGGGAAGAAGTTGGTCGACAGACAAAACAGGAAGTGTCACCTGTTCAGTTTCAATTTCCTTCAGTGTACTTTGCTTCTGCAGAATAATCTGCTCAGTGTCAGTGTCACTTTCCTTGGATTCCTGCGTACATTTATCCAAACAAACAAAAAGATAAAACTGGAATGTTACTCAGTCGAGCTCCTACCTCCGCTAATGCCCCTTAAATTGAATCAAGCTGCACCAAACTACACATCTCATGGACATGAGTTCCTTAGGAAGGATTTTTTTCATCAAGCTCCATGAATTGTTCCCTGTGAAAATGACAAAAACACCCTGAATGTCAATGTAAAAGAAAGTGATAAAGAAATCTCTGATCCGCACCTTCTGCCTAGATCCACATTCCAACATTGATTGGGTTCATTCTCAGCCCATGTTTCATCCTTCCTCCATATTTTGTGTAATTCTGATGCCAGACAAAATTCCTCCTCCCTGGTGAAGGTAACCAAAACAACCTTTATCCCATTGTTGTTTTTTCCCCAGTTCTGTTGGCTCCAGTCGAGCTGGTGCATTTGTTGTTTGATCGCTATCACAGGAGAGGATATTGAATTTGTCAGTTATCGGCAGCATTGATCGGTGGGCCGCGTAATTTGGATATTAAAAACTGTCACAGTGTGCTGAATGTAGATTTTAAGTTCAGAGGGCGACGGGCTGGAGACGACCTGAATTAAATCAAATCTCCATATTCTGCTCTTCTGGATCTGCCCAATGAGAGCGGAGCAGCACTGTGACTGTTAGGCCTCCATGGCTTTCCAACACTAGAGGGCACCACAGCATCACACATGAGCGAATGAATCTGCAGGAAATATCCTCAGCTCAAATGGATGAGTTTGGTTTATAGATGAAAACATTGCAAGGTGTTTTTTCTCACATACCTGCTTTAACGATGGAAATAAATCTAAATTGACAACATTTCCACTAAAAGGTGCCACAGATACAAATTCCTCTTAATCTAAATGTTAATGAGGTGGCAGTCGGACCACATGCCGTCTGCTTTGACCCCACGTGACCTCCCACAGGCCCAACACTGACCCTGTTACTGCTGCTGGTTTGTCCCGTCAGAAGAAAACAGCTCCACAGAATTAAAACTCTGCCTATTCAAAAAGCCTCTGTTTTGTTAATTCCAAAGTTGCCATGTCCCTCCTCTGCCTTGTGCTCAGTTGCTCAGGCTTAACTAGTCCCCTGCCTCCCATTAGATTAAGGGTTGGATGTCTCCTCTGGGAGGAAATCTCAATGTCACCTTGGAGACATAATTGTCACACAGTTGACAGCAGGTGGTTTTTAAGCATTTTGGACTTTTCAGAGCAGGAATACATAATAATAATAATAATAAGTATTTTTTGCAGAGAGGCTGAACGTGAGAAGCAAGTGTCTGATTCAGCCCATGTGAGAATACAGCACTTAAATATTATATTAAAGGCCGGAGCTGCACATGCAACATTTAGAAATGTTTGCTTATGACAGAAGAGAAACACAAATATATAAATATGCACATTTTTAACAAAACAGCCACATAACATTAAAAATAACACTCAAAACTTAATAAAGTTCTTAAAAGCTTCACAAGCTCCTCACACGTGACGTAATGTTAAGGAACCAATACAAAGAATCAGAGCTGATGTGTTGACTAATAGAGAGACACAGCTATTGATTCATGAATATACCGATTGGGACGATGAAGATGATGATGATGATGAAGGTCAGAACGTCAACATCTCAGGTACATCTCAGACCCACAGTAGTTTAACCTTCATGCTATGCTTCATCACCCTCTCAATGACAGAAGCACCTTTTATTTGGTGTAACTGTATCACATCCAGCCTGTGTGAGTGCATGTGTGAGTGCATGTGTGAGTGCATGTGTGAGTGCATGTGTGAGTGCATGTGTGAGTGCATGTTCACTGAACCCTGCTGACTCGCTGCAGTACGACGGCCTGGACACTGTTTTGTCCTTAAATGAGGTTAAACTGTAGAGAAACTCTGCAAAATGTGGATCCCTGAAGTGTGTGCACGAGAAAGTGCATGCGCGGCTCCGGCCTTTAATTTTCTGGAGTTAGGTGTTAATGTAGTGGATGTGAAAACTAGAGCTGCTCCTGGAAAGATGCTGAGTCAGGCAAACTCTGTTGTCACACACGAGTGCACACACACACACACACACACACTAACACACACCCACAGGATTTCAGAGGACATTACATTGACTTACTCTCATTCCCTGGAAACTCACTCTAACCTCAACCTTACTTAATAACTTACAAACAGACGTCTATACTCCCCCCACTAACTTAACCTAACCTTACCCTTACCTTAACTTAACCTCAGCCCGAGCCTTAATGGGGCCCGGAGCAGAATTTGATTAGGTGCCACCAATATTATTGAGCATTTTCTTCTGTGAATCAGTTGATGCTGTGACGGACGCAGCAGGAATTGATTAAACCAGCAGGAACATAATAAACGTTTCAAGCAAATTTGAATTAAAATCTATCAAAAATAAAATCGAGCAATTCCCCAATTCCAGTTGTCGACATGCGTCAGTTACCGACTGCTTGATGACGGGTGCCCTGGATTCCAGCGTAAACAAGAAGAAGTCACATCTTTGGGCTAAAGCAGAAACTGTAGTTATGCTACGTGCTTTTAGAGAATTGTGAGGAGGAGGAGGAAGAGGAAGAGGAGGAACCATCATGGAACCCTGCACAGCAGATATATCGATGCAGGATCATTTGTAGTCAATCAGCACTGGTCCTCCAAACATCCTTCAGTCAGAATCCAGCTATAACCAACATTTATGGGCTTTGGCAATACAAACGTGTTTGTGTGTGTGTGTGTGTGTGTGTGTGTGTGTGTGTGTGTGTGTGTGTGTGTGTGTGTGTGTGTGTGTGTGTGTGTGTGCGAGAGAGCGAGAGAGAAAGAGAGAGAGAGACTTAGAGTAAAAGAGGAAGAGAGAGAGAGAGAGAGAGAGAGAGAGAGAGAGAGACAGAGAGACAGAGTAAAAGAGAAAGAGAGGGAGAGAGAGAGAGAGCGAGAGAGAGACATAGAGTAAAAGAGGGAGAGAGAGAGAGAGAGAGAGACATAGAGGAAAAGAGGAAGAGAGAGAGAGAGAGAGAGAGAGAGAGAGAGACATAGAGTAAAAGAGGAAGAGAGAAAGAGAGAGAGCGAGAGAGAGACATAGAGTAAAAGAGGAAGAGAGAGAGAGAGGAAGAGAGAGAGAGAGAGAGAGAGAGAGAGAGAGAGAGACATAGAGTAAAAGAGGAAGAGAGAGAGAGAGGAAGAGAGAGAGAGAGAGCCTCAGTGCAGTGGATGAGCACATCTTTACGCACAGATCGGAGCTGACCGTCCTCTAGAAAACACGTCAGGTTTTCACCGGGAGATAAAAAGTCTCTGGATCATCACGAACCGTCGGTTTGACGTCACGTCGTCGCTCGTTAACCGGCGGACGTCACTTTATTCGGGATGTTCTGGAGGTGAACATGGAGTTCTCCTTCCCTCCGGTGCCGGACACGTTACCGTCTCTCCGCCGTGCGCACGGTCCTCCCAGCACCGCTGACTGGTTTCCAGCCGCCGTCGCCGGTCGACAGGTGAGCGGGTCGGGGCCACCGGAGAACCGGGGGGCGGCTGTGGAGACCCCGGAGCCCGCAGGCTCAGCTGCCGCCGGTCAGCGGTGCACCTGACAGGCAGGTAAGGACGCACAGACCCGAGGGAGCAGCTGGAAATAGAAATTCAATTCATCCTCTTCTTGAGAAAAACTACAAGTAAGAATAAAGAGTAAACCTAAGAAATAAAAGGATGAATTCATTGAACTTTAAGATTAGATCTATTGTCACTGGGTCAATGTTCCAGTTTGGTGACAATGATAATACACAAAAGGTGACGTGTTTCAATTTGCCTTATTTAACTGATTTAATGTGTTATATATATTTATAAATTCATTTTAAATGGCTGAAAAGGATAAGAATCAACTTAAAAAAACACATGTACGTTAAACTTATCTTGATTTATATTAATTTATTTTGTGCAACCGCTTGACATAATAAAACTTTAATTTTATGTCTTATGGCTTTTCCCCTTTACAGTTTTGACCTTTAACTTCCGCACAACCAATCAGATGCTTTATTATTATTATTATTAATTATGAGATAGGCAAATTCTTTATTTATCATCGTAGGTAAATTGGATTTGCTGTAACAATCACAGAACATTTTCCACACAGCAACATAACAAATATATCAAGACACAAAAGCGACAGCAGAAGCAGCTCTGGACTGACAGAGCTTGAATCCTCGTTTCTGTGCACTAAGGATATTTTGTACTTGTTTCTGTAAATAGATGGAGGCAATAACATCGTCTATATGGGAACAGTGGAAATGAGGAGATGAGGTTGATTCCTCTCATCAACCACAATGATCCCTTTCCCATTAGTTCACGTAAAACAACGGATGTTGAGTATAATGCAGGCGGAGTGAGAGAATCCTTGACTGTTACTTTTAAGGCTCCAAATCACTGTAATAAGCCAGGCAGAGATTTGATGAGGTGAGTTTCATCCATATCTGGGCTGTGGGGTTATTTACTTTCAAATCAGCTACGTTAAAATGAAATTGGGTATTTCCAAGCCATCAAGTCCGCTGTTTAAATTACTCTATTCCAGCATCAGGCGTCCAATTCCGGTCAGAACTGCACGCCACCTCCGATGACAGGACGTCTGGGCGAGGACGAGGCTCAAACTGAAGCACAGAACATTGAGCCTCACAGGCCCCGGGACATTTTCATCTCAATGTAATAACAATAACTGTGCGTTCTGTTCAGTCACTGTTGATACATGATCCAGAGGAGAGTCAGTCTGAAGAGACCCAGACCTTTGCTCTCGCTGTTGGTTCCTGGTGCTCATGATGCTAAATGTTGACGTGTGAATAGTAAATAAAAGGCGAGAGGGTAATCTGTGTTTAATACTGTATTAATGCAGAATGATTCTTATATTCAAGTTAAGAACTTCAGGACATTTGTACTTAAAAATCATTACTAATGAAAGTGGACTGTAGTAAAACTTGGCTCGCTTAAGAAAGAACCTTATTTATAACCCAAATAATTCAATCTAGCTATAATAACTTCCCCGACATAATTTAAAACTATTTCATCGTTTTGGGTTTTTTTGGCCACCAGGGGCAGCAGAAAAACCTGATATCGCTACACTGACATATACTTCAAAGCTTATTTACACAATGCGATTTTAGAAAAGTTGGTTTATTCCGAACATCCACGTAAGCAACATCCGATTGGTGAAGCTTCCCAGTTGCTCGCTCTCATTGGCTATTGCTCACCCAATCGCTGTTCCTGTTACACGACTTTGATTTTGAATTGTAAACATCAGACATGTTTGATTTGAAGGCTCCAATTAAGTCGCTGACATTAGTAAACGGTGCTGGATCGTTTGGTCGAGGAATCTGTTCAGGATCAAATCTCCAACGACGACTGAATCGAACCAGAGCTCCACCCGATTATCCTCTAGTGTGTAACATGCATATGATACACAATGAGGACATTTAAACTCACACGATGTGGATCTGGGAAAAACACAGGGTATTGTTTGTTTTTACAATTGCTAGAAAAGCTTTATATATAAAGTCCTCGAAGGAAAAATAGAGTGAAAAATGTGTGGATATATAAATACACTGGTCTTGAACAAATTCAATATTTGAGATGAGAGGACGACCGGGTGGGGTCAAACTGAACTGATGCTTGACACCACCCTGAAGCTGCAGCGAAGGAGAAAACACTTCTCCCACTGCTGTTGTAGAAAAACTCTCAGATCCCTCAACTCTTCTTCTCAACGGAGTCAACATCGTGATGGGCGCTGAGGTTCTTCTTCCCGGGCTATTGTTGTACTCGTTCAGCAGCGAGTGTCAAATCTGCTGCTGGATGAGCGAGTTATGTAAAATCCATACTGCCGGCACTGATCTCTCAAAAAGTACTACTACTGTACCTCTCAGCCCAAAATACCCCTCTTCTCTGCGTTTCTTCACTATTTTGGCCGATCGCTGACATCGATGTAACATCGCTGCATCTACGCGTTTTCAAATCTGTTCTGGAAACAGCTTTTCCTGTTCCTCGGCCTCGAAGCAGACAGGATTAGAGTTGTTCTGACAGACATAAATTCTTGTTTACCAAATCTCACACCTACACCCTTGCCTGTTGCTTCTGGGTCATCATACCCCTGACCCTCCTCATCTGGTGACTCTATCCCTCCATCCCGTCTCTCCATCCCGTCTCTCCGGTCCGTCCCTCAGCTTTACTCGACAGAATAGAGCCTTGTTGGCATGAGACGAAACAGTGCTGCTGTCAAAGGCTGTAAACCAACAATAAGCGGAAGTTGCCCAAGATGAAAAGTCCTCAGTGTCCAGAGATAAAAACGGAATAAATAGAAAGTGTAGATAGTGGATCGGGGGGGCTGCCAGTTCACATTTGATATTAGATTGAAGGCGTTTAAGTGTCTGTGTCACGTTGGTGTAACGGTGCTTTAACCGATACCAGAGCTCAGATGCTGGTTTTAATGCTTCCCTGGTTTGTGAAAATGAAATAATCAAATTCCTGAATCTGTGTTTTCATCTCGTATTTTTTTTTTTTCACTAAATACAGATGTTTGGTCTCATTCATTCACATCCCAGACAGAGCAGAAACACAACCACCTCTTTCTATACCTCAGTGGTACCTACCTGGAGAGGACTGAACCACTGACGGGGAGGGGGGGGTCACTAATCTTTACCTGCACATTAAAAGAACATATGGGAGAGAATCTATTAAAAGTTTGAGAGAAATTGCTGAAAAATTTGTAAATTAAACATCCACATTTGTAATAAACAGACACATTAAGCTCCCCCCTCTTCTCAAACATGGTTCGAACCAGGAAGTATAGATGTGCTTAAAATATCCTGAAACCTCTTTTGCCTGTGGACCAGAGACATGAGGAGATGTAAAGTAAAGGTAAACTAATGCTTCAGCATGTGATATAACCCTGAGATAAGTGTGTGTGTGTGTGTGTGTGTGTGTGTGTGTGTGTGTGTGTGTGTGTGTGTGTGTGTGTGTGTGTGTGTGTGTGTTGTGTTGTGTTGTGTTGTGTTGTGTTGTGTGTGCATTGTGAGGACATTTTGTCAATGGTTCTGTTTAAAGGGTTAAGACTTGGTTTTAGGGTTAGAGTTCGGTTTAGGTTAGTCAGTCAGTTGTGATGGTCAGGGTGATACGGAGATGTATTATGTCAATGAGTGTCCTCACGACGTGTGTGTGTGTTTAATGATCAGGTGAGTTTACATGAGAGTGTGGAAAGTGGAATTCAGTGAACAGGCCTGCGGGCTCCTCGTGGTGCTGCTCCACTGGGTTTCGTACACAGTCCTTGTTTGTTGGAAATCGAACACGTGAGCCTTCTTGTTTGTGGTTGAGGAGTAAGACAGTCGACAACCTTTGTTACTCTGCCGTCCACAGCGTCGAACCTTCCACTCTTTGTGTTGTGATTGTCGGCTCTTTGCTCTCAGCGTCCTCAATGCAGCTCACAGGACTTTATTTCACACCCATGCTCCTCCCACCTTCACAGGTGTGTATCACTGTCTGTTGTGTAGTTTGACGTCTCCTCGTCTAATCTGTGATCTGAGCATCTTGAACTCATCACAGGTGCATATTGTTCATGCTGATTTTGAGAAAAGAGTTATTAGATATTAACTTGGTATATTTACTTTTCCTTTACGGGTAGAAGCCGTTATTTATTTGGTCACTTTTACAATTTCAGCATGGAACCAGAATCACCACAGACCAAGTAAACAGGACGGGTGCTGCGCTAGTAAAATACTATTACTACTATTACTACTACTTCTACTACTACTACTACTAATAATAATAATATATAGTAAGACACTCTACATATAACAATAATTATAAAATCCATTAATAGTCTCTTTCTCTCTCTGTGTGATCCTGGCAGCTCTGCCTGCTCGTGATGTAAATCAAATGCAGTCGTCTGTGGAGCGAACAACATCCTGTGTTCTGGCTTTCATGTTGTCGTCGGGATGAAAGCACGAGTGAGTCAGTGTGTCGTGGCGCCCTCGGGTGAAACCCACAGTAAATACTCTCATTGTGAAACGCTGGCCGGCTTCAGCGGAGTGAGGCGGTGGTGAGGAGCCGTGTACCTGTGTGTGTTTGAAAAAGAGGCCAACTCTGACAGAATAATGGATTCCCCGCATGTTGCCAGCGGATTTTCACTCACGTCTACAGCGAGCGAGGTGACTCACAGAGGCAGTTTACAGTTTAATTAAATTTCCCCATGCCAAATCACTTGATCTCCATTTGTGAATTGCAAACAGCTTTTTGTTTTTTTTCAGCCGCACAGTGGTGGGGTGATCTTCTTACACTCTCTCATGACGCACCAGCTCTAAAACTGGGGACGTCACACGTTTTGTCCTCTGAATCAGAACAAAGCGGGAACTTACATCCTGGGAGCTTCCTGCTAGTGATGCACGGTGCCACTCATCACATTTCCTGTTAATGGCGGGCAGTTGGTCGGTGGCGGTGCAGCGAGCAGGTTGAACGTGCGCTCTATCAACGATCGCCGCTCTTTTCACAGCTCAGTGGTCCGAGAGAAACGTTCTCTCACTTCATTTAGCTGAGGACATTTACTCTCTCTGTTCCACCCGGGACGTTTCTACTGACATGAGACGTACATTTGAATAGACGCCTTGAGGGAATTCATTTTAATTTAGTTAAAACGTTCAGTTTGACTCAAGGATTAACTGATTACATTTTGGTGGCCAAGGGTCAAAGGTCAAAGGTCACCCCACAAAACATGCTTTTGACCTCTTCAACATGACATCTCAATTCTGTCTTTAGGGAATTCCTTTAACATTTTGTCCACTTGTCACTTAGCCTGAACTGATTGGATTTCAGTGGTCACAGGTCAAAGGTCACAGTGACCTGATATGTCTGACTTGAAGACTGACGTCACGCTGGGTGTTGGAGGCAAACAGCCACAGGCTGGTGACTCTATGGTCCTGATTTACTTCAGACTAATGTCTAAAGGTCTAAAACGGATTCTGTGAGTCCAGAACCCATTTGTTTTCATGATATTTGCCTTTTATATACATTTATTTGTTTTGTTGGACGAAGGGACTTTCCTGAAGTAACCACGATGACACTTCTGCTTCATGTTTCCTCTGTTTTTGTCTTAATGACCTTCAGGTTGCACACAACTTTAATTCTTCTATTTAAAACATGTGAGGGGAGAGGCAGTGTTGTTTGGAAGTAGCCTCATAGGTGCTGTGATGAGAATCTGTGGCTCTTTAGTATTCACCTGGCCCCTGATGGAAGCAGGAGAGATGTGACCTGAGGGGTCAGAGTTTGTTTTTAACGGGTTGGTGGGGTTGACGGGCAGAATGAGGTCGGCAGCAGTCAGATGGTCAGAACACCAGGAGACCAGGCACGGTGTTTGCCTGCTAAATGGAAGGCTGGATCTCTTTTAGCCCTAAATACCACATTGACTAATGCAGAATGATTTTATACAGGGAGTAAGAACTGTATCCTGAGATCCTATGGAGGCAGAGAAATGATGATATTAAGTCACTGTCCTGCCTCACCCTAATTTAAGGCTGATAGAAATCACATTGAAACACAGATATATTGAATATTTAAAAACTTAGATTTTACACAAAAGATGCATAAAAACACTTTGGCTGATGGAAATAGTGTCATTATGTAGTTTCCCCATAACAAACTGTAGTTTCTCATTATCTTTTCAGTTCATGTCTGGAGGCAGCTTGTGTCTCATGGAAGCTCTGAAACAGGGGAAAGTTGCAGGTGCAGCAGTGAGGAGTTGGTTTCTGCTCTCGCTGCTGCTCTGGACTGTAAATCTACGCAGAGCGGTTGTAGCTGTGTGAAAACAGAGGTGCAGAAACCTCCTCGTCTTTTCTCCGGTCAATCCCTGAGGGGCGAAGACACGATGAGTGAAAAACGAGAAGGGATTTTGCTTAATCTGCAGATCTCTGCCCTTTCACTTCCAGCAATTAGTCATTCCTCCACTCATCAGTCCTGTCCCCTGGTCTCCCCCACTCTCCCCCACTCTCCCTCTCATCCTGAGCCTCTGCTCTCCATCTGCAGTTTGCCTTCGGGCTGAATGCTTGTCTCCTGTTTTCCCCTTAGTGTCACACTCTTTTTCCCCCATTCTGTCCCCCCCCCCCCAGCTCCTCTTTATCTGTCCATCAGCCTCTCCGACTCCCCCCTCATAATCTCTCCACCTCTCTGAGTCCTCAGCGTCCTTGTTAATTCTGTGGTTCGCCCTTGCTCTGTTATGCGCATTGTCCTGAGTTTGTGTGTTCTGCGCTGACCTGTGTTATTCAAGTCCTGCGGCGTGTACACACACACACACACACACACACACACACACCCTCAATCACCCAACAAAGTCCTTACGATAGCACTACTGCATGTCTCATCATTGTACCTGCAGCGTGTGAGCGTAAATCTGTGTGTGTGCGCCTGTCTCCGTGAATTAGTTTTCCCTTTACACCATGTCAGGGAGAAATAACGTGTAATGCACTCTCAGCAGATAACTGGTGAGGAAAAGTGCTGTTTCCAATACATTAACACACACACACACACACACACACACACACACACACACACACACACACTCAGAGCCTTTAGCACTTGCAAGGTAAAAATTGAAATGCCATGTTTGTGTTGTTGCACTTTTATTGATTGTCTGGTTTGTTAATTCAGAGAACATGTGTGTTTATGTTTATATTTTGTGTAAAAAAAAAAAAAGCTTATTTTCTTAATTCAAATTCTATACATTTGATTGTATTTGTTTACTTTTTATTCATAGTTATTCACAACAAGGTTTATTGTTAAACTGAATTCGACTCCGACACTGGGAGTCCTAGTAATTAATAACTGCATCGACGTCGGCCCCCACACGTCCTCATTGCTCGGGCTGTAGCTCATTTATAGTTGCGTGATTGAAAAATGTGCCTGAAAACTGCACCTGAATCTGATTATTAATTAATGCAATTTACACGAGTCCTGACGGGTCCCTATGGGCTCGGACCGTTATGCAGGTAAATAAAGACAAACCATCCACCTCTCACTGTCGTACCAGATCGTCTCAGTTTGTTTGACATGAACTAGAAGCTGTTCACTCCTACATCACTGTTTTACCCACAGTCAAGAATATAAAACGCCACAATAGTCACAACACAAAATCCTCCAGGTTTCAGATTCCTGCAGAATAAAACCAGGGATTTATTCCTGTGCAGGTTGAAAACAACATGAAGAGAGAGAGCAGAGGACGGGCTCATCAATCTTCTCCGTTTCGATGACAAACCAGAAACGAAACTATCTCCGCCGAACACCCTCGGCTCTGCTCACGCGACAGATTCTCCAGTGAATCAAACAACAGAAACACAGCCGTTGAGCAGCAGTAGTTTCTTGTTTAGGAATGAAAGCAGTTTCCCAACAGTTTATCACAAAGGGAATGAAACTACTGTCAGAAACCGTGGGGAATAGAAAGTAGAGTTTATAAAAGTGTCTCTGGAAGCAGCTTGTTTTATCGCACAGTGCATTTTGTTACAGTATTATTGTTGTTTTGATGCTGACTCAGCAGAGGATTGACAGAATTCTGCTTCCCTTCTTTTTCCTCCTCTGTTCGCCTAAATCTCCTTTTTCACTGAAACTCTTCACAAGCCTCACTCTGCTGATTTCGTGCAGCGTGACAACACCTTCAATGAAAATCACATTTTCAACAAGTTCATTCGTCTTCTGTGGGACAAAAAACAAATACGCAGTAAAACTCGGAACAACTGTGAAGTAATTACTGTCTTAAACTGAGGGTTTCATACGTCGCATACCTCGGGAACCAAATCTGTCAAAGTGCGAAAAGGGGAGAACGAGTGAGGAGGAGACGCAGCAAAGGGGCCGAGTCGTATCCGAACCTGTGGCCACGTGCAGCATACTGATAAATGCTCGAATCCTAAATGAGTCAAAGATATAGCTACATCTAAACCACTTATAAAGTCATGAATGGATTCTCCATATGTCATTTTGAGGAACAGCGATGAGTTTTTATAAATTACTCGAGTTAACTGTCTCTCCTCTTTTTTCTCCCCATCCCTGTTCTTCCTCTCTCCTCCTCCTCCTCCAGCTCCATGCTGTCCCCCCTTTGTCAGGACCATGGCGGCTCATGGCCCCAGACGTCGTCCTGCTCCTCCTCGTCTCAGGGCCTCCACCGCCCGCTGCGCTGCCACCCTCCCCCAATCAGCGGGAGCAGCGTGGGCCCCAACCCCACCTACTACCATGCGGTGTATGACGTCCGGGTGGAGCAGTACAGAGAAGTGCCCTTCATCAGTGGGGTTCACTCCCGCCCGAGCTCCATGCCCCTGGTTACGCACCACGGCGACCCCACGGCCCCACCGATCCGGCGGAGGGGCGGAGTGGTGGACCACCGGGACGTCATCCTGGCTCATCAGGCTCACAAGATGCACAACACACCACAGGCCAGGAGGAAACAGTGGGAGTGAGTACAGTTTATTTTCTGGTGATCACAGGAGGTGTGAAGTATTACTGGAAGTACATTTTTAAATGAGCGTTTGACAACCTCAATCTTTATCCTGGATAATTTGATGTTACTGTATTCGACCGTTTCCAACAGGTCTATCCCTCGGCTATAGAGCGGTGGCGCAATTCTCCATCCGAGCCTGAGCGATAATGTTCTTTCTGAAAAATAGTTGATTCCTCCACTTCCGTCCTTGCATTAGAAATGTTCAAACTCAGTCAACCACCGGGGTCTTTGTGAAAACTCTCTGAAAAATCAACTTTTACCCTTGAAACCTTAAATGTGCACAATTTCACAGTTTCACCACACGGCTGAATACCTCAGAGCCTGAGGGTTTATCAGAGCTGGTTTGTTGAAAAAGACCGAGGTTGTTAATATGAAACGGTCACATGTCGCTTTTAGATGAGGTAACAAATTGAAACTAGCCACAGGGTCATGATGTGGATTTTAATGAACACTGATAATTGTGGTTTTAAATTCTCATCAGGGACGACTGAGATGTTTTAGTCAAATTCCGTTTTGGACGAACAGAAGAACAGACCGGACAGTTAAACTCTCTAATTCCACTCAAATCAGATCTGAGGTCTGTCGTCAATCCAGTGATGAAGTTCACTTCCCAGTTCGTGAGCGTGCACCACATTCAGTACAGGAATGAATGGAAGCTTCATCACAGGACCAATACTTTATGTCCAGATGGTGTTAGAGCTTTTAGTCTAGTTTAGTGTGTGTGTGTGTGTGTGTGTGTGTGTGTGTGTGTGTGTGTGTGTGTGTGTGTGTGTGTGTGTGTGTGTGTGTGTGTGTGTGTGTGTGTGTGTGTGTGTGTGTGTGTGTGTGTGTGTGTGTGTGTGTGTGTTTATTCACTGAATCCTCTCCGTTTGAAAGGGTTTTAGATTTACGTTGTTAAGTAATCATGTGATTTTCATGATGGTGGCATCACCACGTAAAACCTGTCACCTTACAGCTGCCACATGTATATGTTTCAGACTGGGAATAAGCTCTTTGTGTGGTATCTTTGACATGTGACTCACACAAGACTCTTTTCTTGCAATCAAAAGCTCCAGCAGCTGATTTCACTGCTGTTTCAGAGACGTAATCAGTGGAAGCAAAGTGAGTTTCACTCACAGCGTCACAGGGTTGAGATCAGTCGCTCCAAACTTTACCTGAGTTGACTCTCTTTACCGCTCAAAACGTTCCCATCATAAGTCCTGAGATTTGTCACAGCCTCGGTGGGGTTGTTTCGATGGACGATCGTGCAGACAAACAGGCAGACGTGCAGACGTGCAGCTGCTGAGCCAGTATAGATCAGACCAGGTGTGCCAGAGAAGCCTCGGGGTGTGAAGCTGACTTTTATTCGACATGGCAGGTTAAAAAACACACTCGTCATGCAGCAGATCCACGATGGAAAGATTGACGATGGGTTGGATAGATTTTATTACCCCTCTGGTGTCTGTCTGTCTCTCCCAGGCTCTTAAGGTAATGTCGACTATAGGTGATCACACCCAAATGGCAAATCTACTGCCACAGGACCAATGGCTGCAGCAGCTCATCTGTCCTCTGCCATTATTCCCTTCTAATTGTGATTGAGAGCATGTTTTCTGCCTCGGCTGCATCACCTGTGTCTGCCGTCCCTCTGTCGCTGGCGCCGGTTCACTGAGTTCATTATTGGCACAAGTCACAGACGCCACATGTTGCCAAAAATGATAAAAATCAATCAAATAACGCTGGATTTATTGAGGACATATTAGCTAATTAGAAATGGGATGAAATGTGATAAGATAAGATCCTCAGGAGGGAAATTGGTTGAACAACATGAGAAACAGACAAAAGACAAAGCACGGTGGGAACGTTATGTAAATTTGAAATAAACAATATGTTCAAAATAAGAGAATTCAAAACAGTGACATCGTATCCAAAGCCTGAAAACTATCTCTGTTCATGTCTCCATCAAAAATCAACCTATTTCAGTCACAAGACTTTCAACTCCTTTAATTTCCTCTTTTTTGACCTTGACATGAAACAGCTTGAGGAAAAGGTATTTGACTTGTAGCCTACTTTTTTATTTATAATGGATGAGGCCGGGTTTATACAGCAGCCAGCTACCAGGCGTCAATCTGGAGGCTTTGGCTCCACTTTTGGAAACCATGTGTTTTTTTGTATGTGTAAGAATCCGCATCTTTTGGGAATAACTTTATTTGTCTTGTAAGTCAAACCAGACCCTGTTCAGCACAAACTCTGTCTTTTTAACCTCTGTGCTGCTCGGTTACTGGACACTGGTGTTTCCGGCCCTGACTTTGCTAAAGGTCACAGTAAGAGGAGAAAGCCTGTGGTTTGGAAAACATGAGGCAAAAATAGGCAAGGGCAGGGTTAAGAGGGCAGGGGGGGGGGGGGTCCTCAGTGCTGACCTGCAGAGTGTGGAAGCATGTCGGAGGTCTCGTCTTTCCAGTGACAGCAAATGACCCGATTACTAAGATTATTATGATGCAGTAATTCTCATCCAATATGGGGACATGTAGGGATCAGGCCATACATCCGTCGGTAATCATTCAGAAGTTGAAAACCATTTGGAACTCTAGGTCTAAGGTCCTTGTTTGGTTCAGACCTTCAGACTCTCACAAAGTCTCCTCACTCATCATGACAAACACAATCAGGAGCAGTAACGCCACTCGTCTGTGGATCAAGTGGAAGAACCTTGTTTGCTTGTAGTGGATTAATGAGTTGTAGCTTCGGTGTCACACTTGGACTTTAAGTGGTTGTGACTGCGCTGGTGCACGAGGAGAGTTTGACATCAGTCATGTTTGATGAAGTCAGCTGTCGCCGGTGAAAACGTCTCGTCAACTGTCACAGTCTCAACTTTGTGACGGAGCGGACAAAACCGGATTTCATACCGTACATGTGGTCTCACGATGTGTCCAGTTCGTAAGGATGTGCAAGAATCAACCCACCGAGACGTCACCCGCTGGTTTGTCGTTTTGAAGAATCGACTTTGACCTTTTGATTTATTTCAAACCAGAAGTTGGGGGGGGGGAACCTGACTGACTATGGAAACATTCATACGTTTTACAATCGGCTCTAAATTGTAGTTTTTTTTGTGTTAATGTAAAAGAAAAGTGATTTTTATTTGATTTTATCTGGTTTATTGCCTGTAGCTTGTTTTAATTTAATTATTTAAAAAGATAATGATGTTTGAGATTGAAAGAGGAATTTCTCTCATGTTTTTTCTTTTCCTCCTCTGTCTCCTCAGAGGAGAGGAAGGTGGCAGCCATTCAGTGTCCTCACGCCAAAGCTACTTTTATTTCTCGCCAGAATCTGTCACTCCCACACCACCGACACATCCCACAAACCCGCGTGTGTCTTTGTGATGGCGTGATGAGATCGAACACCTTCTCCTTTCACTTCAGGTGCTTAACACACATTGCATAAGGAGTGAAGTGTATTTGCAGCCAGGTTTGATTGGAAGAAGTTCATTTTCTGGAGGTTTTTTAGTTGCCAAACACTTATCATGATAAATCAACTGTGTTAAGTATGAGCTAATTATTAATTAATGATTTATGGTGAAGGGGTGAGATTATATAAGTTTGTACTTCTTACTCCTTTTTTCAATTATGTAGATTTATTTGAATTTAATCAGTTTGTAAATAATTTTTCAGTTTTTAAATTTACATTTTCAATATAAAGAAAAAATGGGGGGGGGGTGAATGAAATGATCTGAATATACATCGATGGATAAATAGAAACTTATTAGAAACAATCTGCAGTTTTTAATCCGTAGAAGACGTTATTTGACTTTTTTATATGTTAGAGGAAGATACGCGTATTTTTCAGTGTCTCTCTCTGTCTTCCCTCCTCTGGTCAGACTTTAATTCAACGTGTCACTTCCTGCGCTGTGAAAAAATGCTACTCCAGGGAGCAAATCGGGTTCCTGCAAAAATCCCATTAAGTCGTTAAAATAAACAGAAATGTTCTTTTTGGAGAGAGGGAGGTGTGAGCTGCATTTGGTCGACATGTTTTAATAAAGGATGGAAAAAGAAAGTACCGTCTGTGTGCGTCTCTCCGTCACTGACTTCCTGTTGTGTTGTATCAGCGCCAGCATCAGTCAGTGTGTTTCGCTGGCTCGGCGACGTCGCTCTGCTGCCAGCTGCACTTCTGACTGCAGAGTGCACATCACTCATTTTAATATTTACTCTCCCTCTCTCCTTCTACCTCTCCGTTCATCCATTGATCCTCTCCCCTCACTCCCTCGTATTTCTCTCCCTCCTTCCTCTCATGCATCTTCTCTTTTTACTGCCCGTCCTTTCATTTTCATCACCCTTCCCGTCCTCTCTACTTCTATTTTCATCCTTCCTTTTCTCTCGCCCTCGTTTGTCCTCTGTTCCCCATCTCTCTCTCTCTCTCTCTCTCTCTCTCTCTGACTCCTCCCCGCTTGTCTTTTTCTATCACTTTGAAAATTAGCATTCTGATTAGCAGCGACTATTCATCGCTGGTTTTGTGATTAAACCGACGCGACCTCATGTCTGTGAAGAACCAGAACTCCACATTCAGTCTGTCGGCGGTTCATTAACATAACACTAACAGCTTCTACAAACCACAACATCGATTGTGTCACATTCAATCCAATCAGAGAAGTTACAAATCAAGTTAAAATTCAGCAGCAGCAGCAGCAGCAGCAGCAGCAGCAGCAGCAGCAGCAGCAGCAGCGTGACCTATCAGTCAAGTTAAGTTCATTTTGGGCCAGTTTTTACAGTCTGACTTGTTTCTCTTATATCACGAGTCACACGTTTCTTTCTGTAAGTGTTTTAGGTCCAGACGACATTTTGGATCATCTCTATTATAGCTGTATATCTGCAACAGATAAATACAGATAAATTAAAACGGTTGTCTTTTAACTGGAAATGTCTCATAAATCGTTTCCGTCGCCCAAAAGACTGACATTTTGCAAACCTGTGTCCTACAAATTACTAATAATAAGTGTCATTACGTGAAAATGTTTACATTCCTCATCGCTGCAGCTCCTATTTTCAGCCTCTGTCTCAAACACTTGGTTTTAACTCCTGTTCCTTTAAGGCCCCCCCTCCTGATGAAGCCCAGTCTGCTCTGATTGGCCAGCTGGTCCACTCTGTTGCGATCGGTCAACCGCTTCCTGCACGTGCAGAAAATATCGACCTCCTCGCTCGTTTTAGCTCACCTTGCTGCTTTTTTGTTGTCACATGACATGATGTCATGATTCCCTGGAACTTATATTCCGACTTGAAACTTCCGAGTTCCGACTTCCAAGCGTTCCAATGCACGGTGATGACGTCAAACGTAAAGAAACATGTCTGAGTGTGAGAATGTTCCGCCTCCATTCATACAGAATCAAAGAGGAGGAGGGGAAACGCATGAGGCAATAGATGCCATTACATTTACAGCACATTTATACTTTGAAACACAAGAGAACACAAACACACACACTCTCACAAACAAGAGTCCAGCAGAGGGTAGACGGGCCTCAGCACTACAGCATCTACGTCTCCATGAGCGCCGCCATTCACAACGTTCACACGTCGGCGCTCCAT
Organism: Verasper variegatus; assembly: GCA_026259375.1. NCBI lineage: Eukaryota > Metazoa > Chordata > Actinopteri > Pleuronectiformes > Pleuronectidae > Verasper > Verasper variegatus. The sequence continues at coordinate 1,847,298 of CM048044.1, read as the reverse complement.
TGCACTTTTTCAAGAGGGATGTCGGGGAGTTGTCTGGAACGCAGCAGAGTGGACGACTGACTTTCAGGAGCTGCAGTGTTTTCTGTGGGGAGAGGAGCTCTGTTTACTACAGACTTTAATCTAAGAAGCCTCCAGTTCTCTCGCTCTGCTTCTCTTTACCCTTCATCCATTTCCTCAGTGACTCACTACACTTCCTTTAATTCCACACACACACACACACACACACGCACACACGCACGCACGCACACACACACACACACACACACACACACACACACACACACACGCACACACGCACGCACGCACGCACACACACACACACACACGCACACACGCACACACGCACACACGCACACTCTGCAGTTCTCAGGTAGGGAACTGCTGCCCTCTTGTGTTGGTGGTGAGGAGGTGAAGTTTGGTGACGTATGTCTGACTTGATGTGCTCAAGGGGATGAATCTCCCTCTGTGTGTAAGTAAAGGTGTTCACATCTCACACACACTCCTGGTAGTTCGAGGCTGTGTCACCTTGTTTTTCTAGCATCAAGTAACTAATAAGACCACGTTGTCCTGCTGCCTCAGAGGACATCTCTGCTGAGGTCACATCTGTGGATGAAGGTGAAGAAGAAGGGATGAGGGAAAAGTGAAGAGACGCTGAGAAAGAGGGAGAGAGGAAACATCTGTGTTGAGGAAATGCAAAGAGGGAGGGAGGTGAGACAGTGTCTGACCTGTTTCCTTCACCTGAAGATGATGCACAGATCAGCGTCAGTGTGAACGCTGAATCACTGCAGTACTGAGTGCGACCACTGGGTGCCAGCAGACACAAACACATCCAACTTAAAGTGTCGCCTCGTGAATAACGCAAAGCAAATGTTCGTTATGAGGAAAAACTACTGGTACGAGGAGTGAGAGTGAATGTGTGTGTCTGTTTGTCTGTGATACTCTGTCTCTGTCTCCCGCCTCTCGTCCAATGAGGGATGGAGATAATATATGCATGGGTAAAATAGAAAGTCTGAGTTCTTGCTGTCATTATTATCTCCATTATTATTATCGATTAATATTTTCATTTTGTTATTAATATAATTTATTCCAAAGGACAGGTTTTACTAACAACTGAATATATATTAATATAAGATAATAAAGCTAGTGTAGAGTGAAAAGGTGCAGCATTTGCTTCTGGTTTGCAGTATAGAGTATATTTATATAGCATCATAAATTATAATATTCTGAGGTGTGTGTGTGTGCGTGTGCGTTCGTGTGTGAAGCAATAAGCATTCCTCTGCAGTACCGTATGTGGCCACAGAGTGGCAGGAGAATACTGCCCACTGCCCAATCAAGTTTCAAGTATTTTTGTTCTTATTTTTCACAATTCAGGTCAAAATATACCAGCGACATATTGACATAAACATATTTCAGTTTGGTAACAGGGTGAAGATTTTAACTGTAAACGTGTGTGAGGGTGTAAATGTGAAGCGGAGACAATATAAAAGTTTGCTGCAAGAAAAAGTGCGGCTGCTCAGCACATTCCTGTCCCGGGTAAATGGACGGTTTAGAAATCATTGATTTGTCCTTTATTTTAATGAGGAGGAATCTGCTGGGAACGTGTTTGTTCTCTCCGCTGAGTGAAGTGTGCACGAGGCAGCACTTTAAACAAATACCCACTTAAAACCACACAGAGGCAACGTGCACTTCATGCATTAACACACCGTTCTACTGTATTGTTCCTATTTTTACATGTCCTCATGTTTAGATTGACCCTGTTCCTGCTGTTACTACTATTTTAATACTTTATATATTTAGACTGCGTCTGACTTATCATCTTTGTACTGATGCCTCTTATTTGTGCTTTCCCCTTTGCTGTAATACTGCAAATGTCCCCAGGACTAAAATATTATCATTTTAATCAAACACCATAATAATAATATTCATAATAAACTTAGAACACCTTTTAAAACAAGGTGCTGAACAAGTTAAAAGTGGTGATGTGCTGTAAACGAAAACACATGATATCCACAGCAGGATTTATACGTCATGTCCTGCGTCGCCCTCATAAAGACAATCTGTGGACAAAGTCTGAATCCCATTGTCCAGTCTGAGAGTTTGATAAAGAGGACGGATCTCCTGGGGGAGATTGTTTCCCGCTCTAACAGAAAAGGCCTTGTGCCGCTTCGTTGAGGACGTTAGGTTTGGACATATGGAGTCAAAAGATCTGAAATGAACTGCAGGTCTCGGACAAAACTTAAAAGTGGATTTAGTGAGAAGTCTGGCTGCTGAGTTTGGGAAAAGCTGTGATTTATTTAAACGTGAACACATATGACCACAGCCACCAAACATTCGAGCTCTGCACCTGGTTTTTCTTGTTTCGAGACAGTGTCCTAACTCCTACATTTACACCTGTCTGATGAAATGTAGGGAACGAGTTCAGTGCGGGGGAACAAATTCCTGTTTCCACTTTATATACTATTACAGTGAAAGGGCTGTAAATCAAACATGGAGCTGGGTGGGGGGGTGGGAGGGAGGGCTTTGGGTCGTAGCCCAGCGGGAGTCTTTGGGGGGAGGGTTTATTTGTCTGCTTCATCTGCACCATTTCCATTAAGACCCCATTCACAATTTGGCTTGTGAGGGCAGCTTTGCATTTTCAGCAGTTTTTGTTTCTCTGTGTCGGGAGTGTGCAGCTACTCTGCAAATTAAAGTGCAGCCCATCAGTGTTAGAAAGTTGTGCTCCGTTTGTTTTCTCTGCAGGAATAAGTATTTTATTTAATATGTTTTGAAGGAATACGTATTTCGTCGTCTGCAGGAGTCTGAAATGATTATTGCAGAGGTCGGGTGTGTTTGTTTTGTTGCGTCAGCCGCACCAGTGGCCAACACAGTCCGCCTGTCAATTAGCTAATAGTCTTAGTCACAGCTATCTTCCTGTAATGACACAGCTGTTTCTCCGCCTGCACGGAGGAGGCCTTGTTGGACGCTGCTGTGTCCGGGGTTGGGCTGCTTCCCGGTGATAATGGCAGTGGTGGAGATTTTGGAAGCTTTTGCAAATTCAAGTCTGCATCTAAAACGTCAAGGTTTTAGTTTTATAGAGGCCTCGTCCTGGTAGAACAACAAATTTAATTCCCTTTGACTTTCCTTGAGCAAACAAGCAAGAAACCTTGGCGCGGTCTGTGTGCTGTGGCTCAGGATGTAGAGAGGGTCGTCCACAAACCAGAACGTCTGATGTTTGATCCCTGGCACCTCAAGTCGGCATTCTGAAGTGTTAAACTACCCCGGATGGCTGTGCCGACAAGAACTGGGTTGTAGGAAAGTGTGTGTGAACAGGTAAATGCAACTTGCACTGTAAAGTAAAGAGGTCGATAAGACTGGAAAAGCTCTATATGAATAAAAACCTGAGAAGGCAAATGTCTGAGTCAGTTTCTCCAGATATCTCCTGCAGCCTCCTGGTGAAAGGTCAGAGTGAGTCCATGTGAGAATTCAGCAGGAAAATGTGTGGAAGCTTCCCAGTGAGCGAGTGGACGTGTTGATGAGGTTTCTAACACGTGACAGACGTGAAACTGGAAGAACACAAATATCTCAGGATGAAGAAGAGGAGCCTGAAACAGAAACACAGTTTCCACAGCAGAATTTAAACGTCATGTCCTGCCTGCCTGACCCGTAATTCTTTTTTGCGGGTCCAAAGATTTACCCAGAACTTTATTTAGATCCTGGTCCCTGTGGTGAAAACGTTCCTAGTTCAGGGGAAAAATCCTGCAGTTGAAACACAGCTTTTGATTTCTGCTTTTTTCAGGTTTGCTGTGGTAATTTTTCGGAGGGAGCACTTTGACAAAATGTGGAAATTAGAATAACGTATCCTTGAATTTCAGTGATGCTGCAAAATGATGATGATTCATAATTTTCTGAAAACTCTGACGGGAAGAGTGAGTGAGTGAACTGCTTCAGGGCGAGCGAGTGGTTCGACTGCATCGTCTGTGGTGTACTTTCATTCTTAAGAGCTGTTTCCTCTCTCTCTCTCTCTCTCTCTCTCTCATCATCATCTCCCTCGTTCCAGCTGTCACTCAGGGTCACCCCCCTCTTTGTGATTGGCCGGCAGCCAGCCGTTTAGTGAGGGCAACGCCTTACCCTTGATGCCTCAGCTTTTTCTCAATGAAACCTTTACACCGGGGACGTTAATGGCACACATACATGCTTTATACTTGAATGATATATTGACTTAGTAAATGAGTTTAAACTTCCAATGGCTTTTAAACTCATTAAAGTTGCGCTCAGCAAGATTTTTATGTAAAAATCCATCGGTCTGCTTATTTGAACTAAATTATAGCAGCAGCACAAAAGAGCATCTCGTTCCCACTTTGACAAATACCAAGTTTACACTTTGAGGAAAAGTCAAACGCTCCTAACGTCACCATCCGTCCATCACCTGCACCGCTTATCCTTTCAGGGTCGTGGGGGGGATCTACTTACTGCATACATACAGACACACACACACACACACACACACACACACACACACACACACACACACACACACACACACATACCACAATACACACTTAACACAGAGAGACACAAAACACACACAACATTAAAAGGCTAAGACTCACACACACACTTGCACATGTGCACAATAACAAGTTCACACACACCTTCGATACTGAGAAACGCAACAGGTAAACACACACTCTCTCTCTCTCTCTCTCTCTCTCTCTATCTCTCTCTATCTCTCTCTCTCTCTCTCTCCCTCTCTCTCTCTCTCCCTCCCTCTCTCTCTCTCTCTCTCTCTCTCTCTCTCTCCCTCCCTCTCTCTCTCTCTCTCTCTCTCTCTCTCCCTCCCTCTCTCTCTCTCTCTCTCTCTCTCTATCTCTCTCTCTCTCTCTCTGTGCACATCACACTGAGGACGAGTGTGTTGGGAGTTAAGTGAAGGATGAGATAAAACAGGCTGTTCCGCTCCCTCCCTTGTCCTCTCTCTATCTCCCTCTCTGTCCCTGTTCTCCTCCTTTTCACCTTCCTCCACCTCCTTATCGCTCCCTTTCAATCGCTCGCTCCTCTCCTCGTCTCCTTTTTCTCATTTCGCTATCGCTCTTCTCTCACTTCCTATCTGACCTCATTCTCCTCTACATCTCTCCGCCTCATCCCCATCTTTTCTCCACCTTCCCCTCACACGCTTTTCATCTCGTCCTTTTAGCTCCTTGTAACTCGTCCTCACTCAAGCTCCCCACTTTCTCTCTTCATTTCTTTTCCTCGTGTCGTCCCCTTTTTTCGCCCTTTTTGCACTCCTCTCCTCTTTGTCTCTAACTCCATCGTCAGAGGACGTCAGGGAAAGTATTAAACTGTGCACGTGTTCTCTTTGGCAGGTATAAGAGTTTATTTTTAGGCTTTGCCGACGATGCCTGCAGCAACCATTCGTTTATTTTTCTCCCCTTTTTCTGTTCCTGCTGTTACCTGCACCCCGATGCAGTTGGCAGAAGGCAGGGAAACCACCTGGAGAGACGAGGGACCTGGTCCAACACGCGCTTCTATAAATAGACAAGCTCTCCCATCAGTCTCTGGTCCACCTGGCCTCGACGTCTTTGAACAGATGCAGACTGGGAATTGAACCTCAGACCTCGTTCTTCAGGCTCCTCGCTGTATTTATAGCAGGATACAGAACATGTGTCTGTACTTCTTGAGGATACGGTGCTTTCGGTGCACTTCTGGTCTCGAACCCACCGAGACGTGGAAAATAGGTTGTGTGAATGGCAGCTAGTCGAGCGAATATCCAGTCAGATTGAAGCGAATAAACCGAATTGCCCTCACTCGTAGATATCAGTCCCCTGAATATCTTTTCAGGGAAATCCATAAATACACTGTTAAAGAAAGATGGCGCTGGACAGCATGTCAAACTGGAGGCTTCAGAACAGAAGCTCATAAACCAGTGGGTGGCGTCACGTAGGGTTGTTAACTGGCGATCGCGACATTTACCCTCATTTCCTGTGGTTGTTCCACAGACTCTGACAGCAGCTTCCTGAATGTGCACCGGCGACATTTCTGTTCTGGGGAAACTGGGACTCGTGTGGTGCAGCTGGTTCGCTGCTATGTCAACAAGAGAAAAATCACATGAGATCCTACTGGGATCATCATTGTCCTGGTTTTCTCTCACTGGTGAAACGCTGCATCTGTGGCCGTGATTATGATTTTTTAACAGTTTAATTGGTGAAGCGTGTTCTGACACAGGGCCGCTCAGTGGCACTGTGTCAGAGCTGCATGGAACCGGCTCATTACATGTGTGAATAACATTATTACTGTGGGCGACTGCTGGTGTCGAAGCATCTTCCCTTCATCTGAAAACCAACATGTTGGATTTGAATGTATTTGTATGTCTGCACCAGTAACAGTGGCCGGAGGTATCATGTTTTCAGTCCGTCCTTGTGAACACGATATCTCAATAACGCCTTCAGGGACCATCTTCAGTTTGGTACAAACCTTTACTTCGACTCAAAGATCAACTGGTTTGATTTTGGTGGTTGAAGGTCAAAGGTCAGGGTTGCTGTGACCTCACACAACACGTTTTTGGTCTGATGAACACGCCGTCTCAGGAATACCTTCAGGGAATTTCTTTAAATTTGGTGCAAACATTCATTTAGACTCAAAGATGAACTGATTCGATTTTGTTGGTCAAAGGTCAAGGTCACAGTGACCTCATATGACTCTAAATATATGCAGAGACTGAAACGGTGCTGGTTGGTGGAAGCAAACAACCTCCGGGAAGTGATTCTAGTTTTGTGCATGTTTGAGGTTTTGGTTTCTCATGGGGAGTTTCCTTAGTTGTGTGTTTATTAAGATAATTAATTGTCTCTTTCAAACCAACGTGGAGCAAAGTACCAACTCTCCGTCCCTCAGACTCGACTCTATCAATGTCAAGATGCTTAATTCAGGCTGGACGCTGAGCTTGACCCACTTAGGTAACATAACTTCATCCAGCTCCATTTTCCTCTCGCTCCGTCCTCCTCTCTCCTCCTCTGCTGCATCAGCTCCTCTCTGACAGAACATATACGATCACTGACATTCATTCAACCCCTCTTTCTCCTCCTTTCTCCTCAGCTCTGTCATTCCTCCCTGACAGAGCTGATTTTGAAAAGAGAAAGTTGCCTTTACGGAGGAAAAAAAAACAAACAGTGGATCTTAGCATCGTCCTGACTTTGCTCTTTAATCAGCGTCAGCGTCGTCTGGGAGTCGTAACTCACTCGCTCACACGAGGTGCAGCAGCTCCCACACTACAGCCTCTTTAGAATCATCATGTTTTCCTCTTGTTCATCAGTAACTGTGTAGTTTTAAGAGCAGGTTTGTGAAAACGACACAAAGGAAAAGACTTTAATTACGTGGATTTTTATTTACCATTTTTCCTACATCTTAAATTGAACTTTTACCATTTTTATCCTCAGAATGAAAATTTGAAACATCTGATTTAGTTCAACTTTCATTTTCAAAATACAGAAAAAAGATCTTCCTCTTCTTTCTCTCTTCTGACTGATGCTTGTCCTTATTTTTATAACATGGCTGAATCTCCATTTTCTCACAGTCACCTCTTTAGAAGAAGCTCCTCCCCACGCTGAAAGGGGTAAATACACAAACACATATTTTCTTCTTAGGTTTAATTCTCCTGTAAATTTAACATGCATCCAACTTGATGGTGATTACAGCCCCTCGGTGGGTATTAGACATCCTGGGACATATGGGCTTGGCGTGCTTGACTTGCCTTTCCGCTCGCAGTCCCTCAGACGCTGGCGGGTTGCCACGTATTGTGCTGCATGGAACTGAGCATTCTGGGTTCTGGATCTGGGATTTAACCCGCGAGGCGTTTCATATATTTACATGTGATTTTAGGAAAGAATTCCTTATATCGCTCTGAATGTTTGCCAGAGGACGAATGAATGGTTTTCTACCAGCGCTCTCTCTTCTGGCTTCAAACTCCTGAGTACACGAGTGACAATTATTTCAGATTGATTAATAGATTATATACTATTAATAGATTATAGATTATCGTGTCTGATTTTCATTGCATATAAACGTTGTATCTCAAAGCAAAGAATAAGAACATGCGCTGTAATCAAAGCACTTGGGCTCCATCCACGCTACATTTAAGGTTTAGTTTTGTGGCGTTTACAGTTCTGTCCTCATTCTGGATTAGTTTGTGTTGAGCAGCTAAAACGGAGAAGTTAGGAAAACGCTTCCCTGTTTCGGTTTGGAAACTTCACGGCTCCGTTTTAGTCTGGACGGACAAACATGGAGACATTTGGAAATAAAATCAATTAATTCCTTATTGGTTCTTATCATCACGAAAATGTGATTCTTTATTTCTCTCTTTCTTTTTGTCTTTCTGTGTTTCACTCTTTCTTTGTTTCTCTGTTTCTAAATCTTTTTCTTTCTGTCTTTCTTCTCTTCTCTCTCTCTCTCTCTCTCTCTCTCTCTCTCTCTCCGATTCTGCTGATTCTTTGAACAGAATGCTTACTCCACACACCAGAGTGGGGCCCATTAGCTGAGCCCAGCACACTCCTCCTCCTCTTCTTCTTCCTCCTCCTCCTCCTCCTCTTCTTCCGCCTTCCTGCGTTCCTCCTCTCCACTTCCATTAACCAGCCAATCAATTAATACAGGTTGAGTTGGCGTGAGAACGAGCCAAAAAAAGAGCAATCGTCTAATTAGCTTGGACGCTACATCAGCTCGCTATATCTTTCTGCCTGTCTGCATAAACCACACACACACACACACACACACACACACACACACACACACACACACACACACACACACACACACACACACACACACACACACGTACACACAGACATTCTCACATTAATTTCAGATAAATGAAGCATCACGTGACCAAAGGTTCTCTCAGGCGCCTGAAGTCCAGTAAAACACAGCTCGTCAGCATCATGAGCGAAGCTTTGTAATTGTTTAACTGCTGATCATCACTGTATCAGGAACTGGATTCAATACAGTACAACCGTATTAATCCTCAACACAATAAAACACCATGAAGGAGATGTTCAGTTGCGTTAAGCTAAAAGTGCAATTTCTTTAAAAGCACTACATTTCATTCAGAATATTAGAGTCTGTGATTGTGTCAAAATCTTTGCTCTGGTGTTGAATTACGTCTGCAGTTGAAATGTGGTTTAGTTCACGTGTAGTGACATCTTCTTTACATCTCGTTTACATCTGAGGTCCACACTACACCTTCTCTAAAACTGAGAAGTCTGGAAACTCTGCTTTTCCAGTTTTAGTTTGAAAACTCCAGGGCTGCGATTTAGTCTGGACGAGCACAAACAGAGATGTTTGCAAATGATGACGTGAGTCAGTCTCGGCAGCAGCCAATCATGACGTTTCTCCCGTTTCATTCCAACCGTGCAGGAGAAACCACAGAAGAAGTGGAACCAGAGCAGAACTCACAGAGTTCATACCTCCGCCAATCACGGCGAATCCTCTGGATAATCTCCTGCTGTGTTCTCACACTCGGACATTATCCAGAGTTCATCTTCCATTTAAGAACAACGCAGCAGGAGATTGTCCGGGTCAGACTCGTTCACAACAACAACAGGAAAACGTCGGGAACATTCAGAGAAGGGGAGGAGCCTGAGTGGAGCAGAGGGAGGGAGGACATGACGTAAAAATTCTGGTACAAAAATCGTTGGCTTCTACGTTCATGGAGCCTCCGTTTCATCCTGAGATAAGTCGACTCGCTTGTGGTGAGTCCTCTGTATAATGCGCTGTTTTTGCCATTTGACCAGGGGGCTGGTGGGAGAAACCCGCAGAATCTCACATACAGACCATCCGGATAATATTTGGAGATTATCTGGAGTTCTCTGCAGGTCTGAAAGCAGCTCTGTGTATTCTTGTGTTTGAACGTGAATTGGCCTGAACCCTGCTGTGTTGTCTCTCTGTCTCTCTACCTCTCAGCAGCTCTGTAGCTCCGGCCTGCTGAGTGAGATCAGAGAGGGGAGAGGGAGGGAGGAAGAGTGGGGAGTGGGGAGTGGGGGGGGCGTCATTTCAAGTGGGAGGTGCCAGGGCTTCCTGCGGGGGTTGCCTGTGTGAATGCTCCCTGAATGACAATGCTGCGCATCAGGGCCTCAGCACGACTCTCTCAGCAGTACACACACACACACACACACACACACACACACACACACACACACACACACACACACGGAGAGATGTATAGGCATGTAGCAGCAGCAGCAGTATCATATTTAAAAAGGGAAACGAAGGCGAGAAATGAGCAAAATGTCTGCGGCCTTCACCTCCTTCTCCTCATTAACAATAAGTGATTGGGGGGGGGGGGGGTCTAGCTTGTCATTTCTGGCATACAACCACCGCGTGGTTTCCCGTGATCGCACACATCACAGGCAGGCTTGTCCTCCGCCACCACCCCCACCATCTCTCCACCACCCACCTCTTCCCGACACTCGCTTTCACTCTCCCTCTCTCTCTCTCCCTCTCTCTCTCTCCCGTGCTGTCAGCGGGAACGGGCTTTTATCAAGCCTGTTAGTGGCCACTAGTCTACGGGAATCGAATGACGAGCAGGTCCGGTGATGCACACACATTTTGACGTTGAGAAGGCGTCTTGTAAATAATAGCATAGCCCTGAGACAGCTGCAGCGGAGGGGGTTGAACATGTGACCTGAGGGAAACAGTTGAGTCCAGGCAGCGCTCCTATAGAAGATAAACTTCTCTGAGTGCATCTGCAGGAAATGTGTTGAGATTCATTTGAGAGCAACATAAAGAAGAAAGAAAAGGCTAAAAATGGATTCGACAATTTAGATATTAACTTTATTTGTGTAGCACTTTTCAAAACAGTTTTAAAAAAGCCATGATTTTGACTGTTCCCTTCGCACCAGGTTAGTCCCCATCACAAAGTTTTCTGGGACTTTGTGGACTTCCTCGCAGTCGTGCCGTTTGCCTTCAGATCCATCCCAGAATCCACCATATGGCTCAGTTTGAGTATTCCACCGATCAGAACTGCAAACGATGGGTGGTTACCTGCCAAAGTGGCTGATAGAGGAGACAAACGGCAGAACTAGCAAACACGTCTCAGCGTTGAACAGATGGCCGGAGGTACAGGAACCCACCCTGATGCACAATGGAGATAATCTCTTCCAAAGACACGCAGGTGGCGAGCGGAGCCTCACACTCTTGTTTCAGAACTTTGGACAGAGACAAAAAAGGCCTTGGAAAAATATCAGTGGCTGTTTCAGCACCAAGGACAGCGTCAATATGTTAAGAGGCCAAAACGTGTGTTTTTAAAAGAATCTTTTAACTTCCTCCTCTTTCTTTTATATAGAAAATGTCTAAAAGAAGCAGTTTTAAAGGGATTCTCTGGCCAGTGTGTTCCTCTGGGTTCTTCACTTCCCTCGCCGCCCGTTCCCATCTCCATGCACCTTCATTTCCCTGAGCTGGAGAGGTGACAGCTGGGTCGGTTCAGCCCAGGAAAACAGCTTGCTGAACTGCATCAAAGACGACTCAGATGCCAGAGCCAGGCTGACAGACGGCTTGGAGGAGAGGGGACGAGTGAAGGCAGAAAAAAAACTCTTTCAAATTGTCCTCAAAATAACAGTGTCCTCAAAAGTGTCCTCGCTCCCTCCTGGCCGTGCAGAGGAAATGTTGGTCCAACTTATTCATTGGTAAAATCTTTTTTTTCATAGGTTAAGTTGACAAAACTAAAATATTATCATTAATAAAACTCTTTTTTCCTAGTCCACAATTGGCTCTGAATTACACAGTCAAGCTAAACACAAGGACGGTTTTCTTCTGGTCTCAAGGAATCTCTGTAAATTGTTATATTTAGCTTCAGGTAACATGTCCGTACTGTCAGATGGGGGATAAAAGTAAGAACATTGGAAGTAATCACCTAAAATAATATCCCTCTGCACCTTCTCCAACAAACACTGACAGAAACTAGGTCTCATTTTACTGGGAGGATCCCTTGAAACCCTCCGGAGACCAAAAGTGGCTCCTGAATCTTATTTTGAAATTCACCAGAACCTGAATTAAGATCTTTTCCCATTTCTTGGCCATGTTGCCCCCCCCCCCCCCCCCCCCCCCATCTCCTCTCTGCCCCTTCTGTGCTCCTCCTGCCACAGGAGTCAGTAACAGTGAATGGGGCGATTTGGACTGTTGGTGCATGGGACAGAAAGCTGTGGACAACTTTGTCTCAAGGGGCCTCAAGCTGAAGAAAGTCTAATAGATCTAATATCATTGTCAACCAGTGCAACAATAAACTATTAAACCTGTGTCACCGAACCAAAAGAGGCCCGCAAACCATATTTGCTATTTTTGGCAACTCTTTATTGTAAGGTTGGATCGAGTGTTCCGCCGGGGACCAAAAGTGGCACCTGAATCCTTTTTTGGGGTTAATCAGGAACAATATAAAACTGTTTCTTGTATATATCCCCCCCTCATCTCCCCTGTGCTCCCCCCACAGCCTTGTTGGGTTTGAGTAAACGGTGAATCGGGCGATTTGGACTGTGCTGTTGGTGCATTTGTCAGAAAGCTGCAGGCAACTTCTCAAGCGGCTCCAACTCCTCCAATGCATAACATTCTAATAATCATTGGCAACTTGTGTAATGATTAACAAAGGGGACAATAAACTATTAATCCAAACCAGACACAATGAGAGCCTCCAACCACATTCCCCATTTTTGCTTGAGGCTGTGATGGTTGTATTGAGCTTCCCTCTCTTGCTGGAGGTTTAAGGCTGGAGCTCCTCTGCCATATACCCAACTGACGCCCATACATCTCCGTCGTGCGCTATGGGGAGTGGGTTGGAGTGGGGGAGGCTCCGGGGAGGCGCCGTGCGTCGTGCGCTGCCAGGCTTGGCCACGGATCTGCGCGCGGCGCTCGGTTCCCGTCAGAGCGATCAGATGCTCAGCGCGCGGCTCAACCCCGACGGCTGACCGGACGCAAGAGAGCCGGAGAAGCAGCTCCGCTCGTCGGGTGTTCTCCGTTTTCCCACGGCTGATCTTTAACGGGAATACAGCTCCGGACCGACTGCGCGTTGGCTCACGTCCCCTTGGGGGGTCGAGGGAAAAAACAGTGAGAGGGGGGGGAGTAGAGAGAGAGAGAGAGAGAGAGAGAGAGAGAGAGAGAGAGAGAGACTGAGCTGGACTTGCTGGGGCTCTGCGGGGTTGACCGCCTCTCTCTGGTTCGGGGAGCCTCGGGGGTGATGCTGCTGGGCGGGAAGGGTGCACGGTTTCTATCCGGTGGCGGAGGAGAAGACTATGCGAGCCGCTGCTACGACGCACCAGCACCGCCGCCGTCGTGTTTTCAGACCAAGAATTGATGATGGTGATGATACCGCCTCCCCCAGTGGTCTTTTTCTGCTCCTCCGGATCCTACTCGTCCGGGATTCTCCAAACCTTGGATTATAGATGATTGTTGTGGACATTAATTTTTCTTTTCATTTCATTCACTCTGATTTTCTTTCTCTCTCCCCGGAGGGACGAGGGGGGGTGGGATATAATAAATTGGTAGATTGAGCACCGGTGGATTTTTCGACTCCAAGTGCGCGCAATCACGCCCAAAATCAGTGAGCGACGCCTTGGTGAGGAGGAGTGGGAGGAAGAGGAGGAGGAGGAGGAGGAGGGGGATGCCGCACCGTCCATCACCGAATATCAACAAATGTCACCGGGCTCGGATTTTGGGGAAGCCCCCCTCGGCTGGCGTTTGCGTGTAACCCGAGTGGCGCGGTGGCCGTGACAGGTGGCACCCGCCGCGCCGCGCCGCGCCAAACATTGCGGATATATGGCACAAGGACAAAAAATGAATTATTGAAGATTTCACTCGTATCTATTTCTATTTTTATCTCGCAGGGACCTGGGGGAAGGAGGGGAAACAAGGCAACTGCAGATCCTGTCAAGATGCACTAGGCTGTAGAGAGGCAGAGGAAGAAAAAGACGCAGTCTCCAGCTGAAGCTACTTAGTGGAGATGATTGCAATATTTGTTTAAAACGCACAGCTATGCATCCTTTACGCATGAGGCCGAGGTGATCGATTTGATTGAAATGCAAGAAGCGGTTCACTGTTCGAGAGGCTTTTCCCGAGCAAAAAAACAAAAAGAGGAAAAAACAGGATGCTTCATTTTCCACTGAGAGAAAAACGCTGATGCAGATTTCTGGGGCAGTTTTCTCACTCAACAATAAAACCAGAGGTGTTATTTTCTTCTCCTCTATCATTGCATTGATTTGAAAGAAATTAAATAAACACATCCCCCCCCCCATTCATATTCCAATCGCACGACCAGAGACACCGTGCGCTTTCCCTCTCCTCTCCTCTCCCTCCCCTCTGCTCTCCTCCTCCTCTTCCCTCCCTCCCCCCCTCCCTCCCTCCATCCCTCCATCCCTCTCCACACTCAAATGGAGGTATCTTCTCGGCGCTGAAGATCTGGGAAGGAGACAGAGATAGACAGGAGGAGGACAGAGACAGAGAGAGAGAGAGAGAACCGTGCCAAACTCCATTCTGCATGTGCGTCCGGAGCCGAGGCTGATGGGGTGGTGGCATGTGGAGGTGTCACTCTGAGGTTCCCCCCCGGCTCCTTCCTAACCTCTGGCGTTTGGTGTCTGCAGAATGGCGCGTTTTGGAGACGAGGTGCCCAACAGGTATGGAGGTGGAGGAGGAGGAGGTGGTGGTGGCGGCGGTGGCGGGGGTGCCGGCGGACAAGGGGGGCCCGGCCGCGGTGGCAGCAGGCAAGGGGGGGCCCCCGGAGCGCCGCGGATGTACAAGCAGTCGATGGCCCAGAGAGCCCGGACCATGGCCCTGTACAACCCCATACCCGTCCGGCAGAGCTGCCTCACGGTCAACCGCTCCCTCTTCCTCTTCAGCGAAGACAACCTGATTAGGAAATACGCCAAAAAGATCACCGAATGGCCATATCCTTTCATAAGCTGCTGAGGAGCCAGCCCGAGGTACTGTGCGTGTGTCTGTGTGTGTGTGTGTGTGTGCGCGCGCTGATGCATGGCCTAGTGTGGTGTGGAGAGGTTTGGTGTTAATATGGCAGCTGCAGGATGGAAGTTGTGTGTGTTTTCTTTTCTTGTGTTGTGAAACTAAGCTTTTTTGTTTCTTTATTCTTGGTGTGTGTGTGTGTGTGTGTGTGTGTGTGTGTGTGTGTGTGTGTGTGTGTGTGTGTGTGTGTGTGTGTGTGTGTGTGTGTGTGTGTGTGTGTGTGTGTGTGTGTGTGTGTGTGTGTGTGCGTGTGTGTGTGTGTGGCCTGTACTCTGGTCTGGAGTGGTTTGGTGTTGAATAAGCACCTGGAGGATGAAAGTTGTGTGTGTGTTTTTTTTTCTCTTTGCAATATTGTGTAGTGAGATGTTAAACTAGGCCCAAGTGTTTCTTCACGCTCGGTGTATGATGTGTATGGTGTGTTAGTATGTTTGTGTGTTAGTCTGTTTGTGCGTCTGTGTGCTGTTGACTGATACATGACACAATCCTCCTGCCTCCAGACCCGCCGGCCTCAGGCTGCTCGGCCATTGATGGAATGAGAGATGGATGTTGACGAAGATGATGGTGGTTGTCATGACACCGGCAATCACAATCACGCTGGTGATTAAGATGCATCTTGAATTCAGCTCCATCCCGTTAGTGACCTGTGTGTGTGTGTGTGTGTGTGTGTGTGTGTGTGTGTGTGTGTGTGTGTGTGTGTGTGTGTGTGTGTGTGTGTGTGTGTGTGTGTGAGGTATTAGGCCTTCTGGTGTTGTGGGGACCTAAATCTTGTTACACAGCCACATTATGGGGACTTATCCTCCTTATGGGAAGACCTCACAGTATAAATCATTACATTTCAAGTTGAAGAAACGTAAGAAGTACGTCTCAGGGACATTAAAGTAAATCTAATCTGAAGTCATGAAGACAGGACTGTGTGTGTGTGTGTGTGTGTGTGTGTGTGTGTGTGTGTGTGTGTGTGTGTGTGTGTGTGTGTTACAGTCAGAGCTGAGTGCTGATGTCAGCATTATGAAGGCTTAAGCACCATGCAACCAGAAGGGAGAGGAAATGACTCTCCTGCTCCGTCTCTCTAATTACTACTGACCATATATGGGCGGCCGGTGGCCAGGCAGCGGAAAAAGCGGTAATTGTTGGGACGGCTCGCTCTGCTGCCGTTACAACCTGGAACACTTTTATCCCGCCTGGCGTTAAGTCCTGGTAAAAACCTGTTAAATCAAAAGATTAGTTCCCTGGTTTCCTGGATCTTTTGGGTGTTTGTGCATTTATTATAATAAATGCACAAACGCCCAAAATCTATAGATGGACAGTGGAGCTGGGAGGAGACGAGGAGATGACACTACGAAGGTCTGACCAGGGACGTGCACAGACATTTTGAGGGCCACTGCTCTTTCCCCCCACGAGTTGACACAGACTGTAGTTTCCACGTAAACTAGTTTAAGCTGTGATGTGATTTTGCATCTTGTGCTTAACGATGTCACCTCTCTGAGAAACTGCAATATTCACACTGTGTATAAACTAATTCAGATCATTATAGGCCGACGTTGTTTAGGCTTCTTCATGTACGGAAAAACTGACTCCCCATGTAAGTGTCAGTTGGGACAGTGTCTCGTACGGAGAGAACTCAACACTCTGCAAGTTCCATCTCCGCTGACGAGCAGCAGACTTCAATAACTTCCCATTGAACTACAACCAGGTTCATCACTTCTTTACCCTGGAAACATTTATTTCCATTGTTGATTTCACTGTTTGCAGCACGTTTCTGTATTTGAACGTTTGGATTTTATTGCAAAACTTGCCTCTCCCCAGAGGGGCAGCTCAGTCAAAGAGGGCAAATGTCCACAGGCCCGACTGGATCTGGGCACGCTACAGTAACACATCCCTCGTGTTAGACCCCGAGGCCGGCGGGGCAGCCCAAGTGGGGCTGTACGAGCCTTCAGAGCTCGCTCAGTTTGTTCTGTCAATGACGAGGCACTGAGGGTATTGTCCACAGCAGCAGTATCTTGTTTTCTTTTACAAACACTCTTTGACTCTATCTGATTTTATTCATCGCTTTCTCTCTCATCTATTGCAACCAAGGAAGTAGAGCTCAACCACAGGGGTCTGGAAGTAAAAGCTCATTTCATTTCTGAATAAAGATTTTGATGATCTGCCACATTGTCGATCAGCAGGTACTATTTCTTTTTTTATCCTGATCCAGAAAAGTTGTCATCGTTGAGCCGGTTGTTGTGGCTGCTTGACTTTACAGAGATTGAGACTGAAACAAGGGTTTAATTCAGGGTTTTGAGAAGAGCCTGACCGATATGGACGTTTGGGGGCTGATGCTGATATATCAGCTAATCTGTTAGACAAAGATTCCTAAGATGTCGTCGTCAAACCCTGACGACAAAGAAGTGAGGCTTGATATCTCAGTTAAATTTAAATTTTAGTTAAAGTTTAAACAGTTATTTAAAATACTGTTATTTGTCCAAAATGAGCAGGCGGCTCCAGAATCAGTGAACAGAAACTCTTTCAAGAGTTTATTGCAAAAATATTTTGAGATAAAGAACGTCCACTTCCTGATTTGAAAGTGAAGCGAGCGTATCCCCGCACGCTGCCATCTGCACCGAGCCAGGTTGTGTTGGTTGGCAGGAACTGTGGCTTCTTCCACCAGAGACCCAGAGGACTTCATTATACCTCCCTCTCTCTCTCTCTCTCTCTCTCTCTCTCTCTCTCTCTCCTTTTTATCTTCTCTCCTCCACCGCACTTCTCCCCCTGCCTTCCTGCTTTAAATCTCCTGTCCTCCATCTTCTCTCTCCCTCCACATCTTTCTGTTTTTGTTTACCATTTTGTCTTTACTCATCTGTGACTTTTATTGTCGTCAGCGGTTGAACTGTGGTGACGGGAGTTGTGTGGTGAGCTAAAGGACGGTCAGAAGAATCAGCTGTCAGTTATCTAGAGGAGCGTTCATGTCTGTAAACCGGACGGGATAAGGAAGAAAAGCATTAGAGTCGAGAAAACGTAGCTGGATTCTATTTATCCAATACGATGATTTGTTTGTTGTTTATCAGAAAGTGTTTGAGGTGAAAATTGATATATGAGTTTCTCAGCTAATCACAAAGAACAGGAAGGACACACACACACACACATACACACACACACACCAGATCAGCTAGGTGCTTCTTCTGCCTGCTTTGGAGCTGGTGGATCCGTTCAGATCAGTCATGGCTGACAAAGGCTCAGAGTGTGTGTGTGGGTGTGTGGTTGCTGGTGGTTGGGGGGAGGTGATACTGTAACACCTGTTCAGCAGGATCACTTTCCTCAGGGGGCTCTGATGCATCCCTTCACACACACACACACACACGCACACACACACACACACACACACACACACACACACACACACAGTCAGTGCAGCCCAGTGGTTGGCAGAAAACAAATGCCATTTGGGACGTTCATGCTTCAGTGTACAATATCTCTCTCTCTCTCTCTCTCTCTCTCTCTCTCTCTCTCTCTCTCTCTCTCTCTCTCTCTCTCTCTCTCTCTCTCTCTCTCTCTCTCTCTCTCTCTCTCTCTCTCTCTCTCTCTCTCTCTCTCTCTCTCTCTCTCTGTCTCTCTGGATGCAGTGTATCATGTTAGTAGTTATAAATAAAAAGTACATCCATACTAAAGACAGATATCATCAGAGATGTGGGAGCCAAGCATTTCTTTTAAAGACGACTCACACATATAAACATGTACACAGTATACTCAGTATATATAGTATATACTGTATATATACTACCATCTCCCGCCTTACTTACAACATCCTGACAGACAGACGAGCTCCATACTAATGGTTGTTTTGACAGAATTTTACTCCAGACATGTGATCCTCAGTCACTGTGTGTCTGGATCTCACTGTGGTGAAATGTGATGCCCCTGCTGTACTGTCCTTAACTCTGTGTGTGTGTGTGTGTGTGTGTGTGTGTGTGTGTGTGTGTTGCATGTTGTATGCAGCTGTGTGTTCGATGAGGTCAAGTTGGGGCCAATCATCAGGACAAATGTATAGGAAGACATTGATTTGAAGAAGAAGACTTGAGAGGTGTTGTTAGTTGAGTAGTTTAAAGAGGTAGATATCATCACTGATATCGTTTGTATGAAAGTTTAAATGTTATCACCCGTGATGGCCATCTGCTGGGGGGGGCAGTGAAGCTAAAAGTTAAGCGAGACGTCCATAAGGCACGAGGAAGAAATTTCATTTTTGACGTGGTCAGAAACTCGAGATCCACGAGGAGTGGAGTTTTCCTATTTTCTAATGTTTCTAATTCAGAGTGTTGTGAATGAATAGTTTGTAGAATACAAGGCAGGAAAGGTGAAGACGATGAGGTTGAACGGGACGTAGAGAACTGCACAGAGGTGGAGAGAGAGGGAGAGAGAGAGAGAGAGAGAGAGAGAGAGAGAGAGAGGGAAGCAAAACAAAGACGGTGGAGAGAGGTGGAGATGGAAATGTGGAGAAAAGGAGAGAATTAGAGAGCGATAGAGGTGGAGAGTCATAGTGTTTTCCCCTCATGTTGAGTCACTGATCTACATTCAATCTGCACTATGTGAATTATTGATTGGCCTTTAGCGAGCCTGTGTGTGTTGTGTGTGTGTGTTGTGTGTGTGTTGTGTGTTTGTGTGTGTAGTGCTGAGATGCTTTTGCTGAAAAGCCCAGTGGTGGCGTTTTTTCATTTTTATTCTATTGACAGAGCGAGAGAGGTAGAACAGGGAGAATGGCACCGATTTATACACACACACACACACACACACACACACACACACACACATGTCCATTGACACACACAGACCTGCAGGTGTCCATGAACACACACACACACAAACATGCATAATACTGTATTCATTCAGCCACAGGAACATTTGCATTTTTCTGGTCAGGACACACACTCACACACTTACATACACACACACACACACACACACACACACACACACACACACAACCTTGGAGGCTGATATCTAAATACCAGCAGGGAGGAGACACTCTCAACCAACACCCCCGTTTCATCAGCCTGATGGTTTCTTCCCATTCAGGAGGTTTAGTTTCTGCACTTTGGAACTTTCCTGATGTTGCACGGAAGCAGCCTTTTCTCTCAGCTTCTGAACTCAGCACATCAGAAAATCGATGTATTAGCAGGCATTGTTTGTGTATGTGGGTGAGTTTCTATATTTGCAGACTGTCTCATCTCCTGTTCTCTCTAGTCTGCGTCTCAGGTGTCCAAAACTGTGTCTTAGTCATCTTCTGGAAATACATTCTTCCTTTTCATATTTATGCTCAAAACTATGTTTGTAGTTCGAAAAGGATGGTGGTCAGTTATTGTTTTTTCTCTAAGCCAGCACATTTGTTCCACCTTTCTCGAATTCACCTTTTGGAAAAACATGAAGCATGCAAGCCGTTTTATCCCAAGCAGATGAAGAAGAGTTTCTACTGGGAGAGAGTTTTCCTAGATTTTAAAAGTAGACCACAACATTTTCTTCAAAGTGGAAACACAGCCACAGATTTTCATACTGTTGGAATATCAGGAGAGAGATCTCTGTCAGTGTGTGTAATCTGCTGCAGCCTGATTGAATTTAAAGGGACTCTGGGGCGTTAGTGGAGATATGCGCTCTACTGAACGATTTCTAGTTATTTGTGTGTGGACAACTGAAATGATTAGATAATTGACTATTAATAATTTGTAATATTTATTCATAAATATTGATCTGTTGCACGATTATAATCCGATAATCTTTAGGTTTTTGGCTGCA
Source organism: Verasper variegatus (assembly GCA_026259375.1). Taxonomy (NCBI): domain Eukaryota; kingdom Metazoa; phylum Chordata; class Actinopteri; order Pleuronectiformes; family Pleuronectidae; genus Verasper; species Verasper variegatus. The sequence continues at coordinate 1,826,580 of CM048044.1, read as the reverse complement.
GGTTGCACAACATCAGCAATTTTATTACCTCCCCTTGGGCTTGACTAAATATTATTCTTTTTAAAATACAGTCTAGTAGGATTTGAACCAGCAACCTTACATGTAAAAATGTCTGCATCGAGGGGCTGCTCCCCCATCCTTCCACGCCGGTCTGCGTCTAATGGTTATTTTGCCAAAGTAATGAATGCTGGTGTCGGGAAATGATCACCTTAATGATCGTAATTATTGTAATTGAGCTGCAGTGGAACATTATTCGAGGTTCCAGATAGATGAGGAGAGGAGCGGTGCGTGTTTGTGAAGCGAGGGGCGTGTTGGGGTTGGGTGAGGACAGGAGGAGAAGAAGTAGAGAGTATTACAACAAAATAAGAGAGCGAGATATCGACGCTCTCAACTCTCACTTCATCTCCTCTTCTCCTCTCTCGCCTCCTCCCTCCTCTTCTGCCTCATGCCTTCCTCCCTTTTCCTCTGCTGTCGACTGCAGTGTGGAGAGCAGACCGCAGCAACGAGAGAGGGAGGAGAGAGAGAGGCTGAGGAGTGAGCAGTGGTGGAGGAGTGGAGAGAAAACAGGGAGAAGGAGAGAGGAATGAAGGAGAAGTGACAGGCGCGGTGTGCGTTTGATCTGCGCTGGTTTCCTCCTCCCCTCCACTGCAGCCCAGAGCGCCTCTCCCCAGAAACACAGGCCAAGTGCAGACATCTGTGTGTGTGTGTGTGTGTAAGTGTGTGTAAGTGTGTGAGTCTACAGTCCATGTGTCTCTAGGTGTGAGTGTGTGTTCTTGGCATTCATGTGTGTGTGTGCTTGTGGAGCGAGTGTATTTCAAAAGCTAATTTGAAGCTTGGTTTTGTTTTGCAGTGCGGTCCCCAGCTGCTGTTGGCTTTTCTATTCCATTACCCATCATTCCTTGCTGTGGCTAAGTGGTGGAATAGGAGTGCGATTGTGTTTTTAAAATAAAACACCTATGTCCTCCTGTCTTTCTATCTTTCTATCTTTCTATCTGTTTATCCATCCATCCATGATCTTTGCTCATGGTGCAGTTGTTGCAGGGACACTTTGAAGAGCATGTAGTTCACATGTGCTGCATTCACATCACCAGATTATTACACCTAATAACTGCAGTTGTTCTGGATATACAGTATCTGCCGTGAGTGTTCATACTCACAAAGACGTGTAAGACTTAATTTCCAAGAGCAGCGAGTCAGTGAATCCACCCAATGTTGGTGGTAAAGTTACGATTTATGTTATGGTAGAAAAAAGAAAGCTTGTAGTAAATGTAATATCAGGTGTGAAAGGTTCCTCAGAACAAAGATAGGAAGCTTGTTCAGACTCTCAGGAGAGAAATCGTCCTAAATATTTGACGTTTTAATGATCATGGAAATCAGAACCTCACTTAAGTCGTCTCCAAAACCACGTCAACGTGTCCTTGGACCAAAAGTGAGAAAACTAACACATAAGCTGTGAAGGTTTAAAAATAAGTCAAACACAAACTGCACCTCAGACGTTGTTTTGCACAAGTAGTGAAACGGAGAGAAAGACTTCATCTTCTCCTCATTAACCTTTAATCTACAGGGGGAAATAAAAGTTGCTAGCAGGTGATTGGTCAGCGCTGAGCCCGGCACTGAGCTCGGCGAGAGTCCAGTCCAGCTGACTGCGACGCTGCAGAATCAGCAGCCTGTCAGTCAGCCTGACAACCAGTCCGCCACGTTAGTGTGTCACTTGGCCGAAACCGGCGGATTGGCCCTGTCACTCCGAGGGGGTGGGGCCTGGGGGGTCAGCACGGCATGTCAATCAACGGGCAGCCGAGGCAGAGCTGCTGAGGAGGATGAGTGGATAACTGAGAGGAGTGGAGCTGTGACGGGGGGGAGGGGCCGATAGATAAGTGACACTTTAATTAGCTAAAAGCTAGTTGGTGCTCTCAGGGTGGATTTCATGGTGTGTGATGGGGTCAGATCAATACAATGGTTTGCCAATATCCTGCAGATTTTGGCTTTTAGTTAAATAGTCGGACGCGTTGTTGTTTCTCTCTGACCACAAAGAAAGAGCTGTTCAGTTTTACTCTGCAGATTTTAACTGGATTTGTCTGTTAAACCTGCATTCAGGTGTCACATGGGACGTGCACCAGTCGAACCGGCAAACAAACTGAGCATTTCCAGAAATGTAACTTGAACCATGTCTCTTTGTTCCGTGTAAAGAAATCCTGTGTGAGAACGCAGCTGTGTGTTGAATCTGCAGCCACAGTCTGGTGGACTGGATAGTCTCAGCAGTTTGTCCCCTCACGCTGACTCTTATCTCAGTCCATCAGCAGGACGGCTACATTAGCCGGGGTCGCCCTCGTCAATACCGGCCTCAGATCTCTGGGTCACAGGTCGTGTGTTTGAACCAGAGAGGATGAGATGTCAATGTCATTAGGTATCCCAGGGCCCGTCCAATCACAGCGCTGCTCAGCGCTCGCAGGGGATTACTGTGGCGAGGACCGATAGAGAAGAGGACGTGTATAACCAGACATTATAAGATGTCTCATTTTGCTACAGAACAGCATTTCTATATATTCCTAAAATATCCAATATATAAATAAAATCTTTGTCGTCCTTCACTTTCCTCTGAGCTCGATTCCTCTGCTTTTAACGGTAACAACGGTTTGGATCGTGATCAAGCTTTGCTTTAGTTGGACCAGGGATATTGTTGCCATGACAACTGTGCCGTATTCCCGGCGGACAGTCGTATCTTATGGGATGGTGTGTTCTATGTCTTCCTTGTGCATAAACCAATATTCTAAAGAGTGAAAACCCATGACTGTAGATAGAGATGGACGAAGCGGTTCCACGTCCTCCCAGTGTTAAATATCTCATCCAACCACCAGGAGGTCCATCTTTATTTACAGTCATTGGGGGGGAAGTGTAAAAGTTGCAATAAGGTCAACATTGAAATTATTTTAAGAATTCAGATATTTTAGAAAGTAAAGAGTTTGTTTCTGGTTTCAATAAATCACATCAATCAATCATTATTTAGATTTTACAGAATTATACTTTTTGTATAACAGTGTTAGTGTGAATTCTTACTGAAGACCCACCACGGATTTTAACCATGGTGGTCCTGTGTGTGTGTGTGTGTGTGTGTGTGTGTGTGTACAGTGTGTATATGTGTGTGAGAGAGAAGTGTGTGGTTGTAAAAATACCAAGAGAGAATGTGTTAGGAGAAGGTGGAGAGGACATAATTATAATTACAGTCTTTAATCCTCTGGACACACACACTCACACACACTGGGTGAGCTTTTAATTAACTATTGGGCGACAGGGGACTCTGGTATTGGGCTAATTATTTGAGCCACACATCCCTTCACCCGTCTCCTGCTCCGAAACGCTTCCAGAGAGGCAGACAGGTATTCCTCACTCCCAGCTCACCTGGTAATTGGGAGGTTTTTTGCGTGCGGAGATGAGCGCGCTCTCAAATCCCTTGAGCGAGCGGAAGATGGGTTTCTTTTCGGCTGCAGACTTATCCGCAGTGTAATGTGGATTTAGAGTCACCGGCTGCCGTCTCCTTATTAAAGTTTTTAAGGCTCCTGGACGTTGACTGTGATCTCAGCTCAGGGCTCGATGGAAAGACGATTTAAAACACAATGGACTCCAGATAACGTAAACTGGCACAAGTACACTGTACATGAACTAAATGAAATCCACAAGAGCAAAGGAGAAATCATATGAAACGATGGCATCAGGAGCAGAATTAGCCACCGTGGAAACGTTGGTAGACATATTTGTTAATACTTTGGTGTGTAGAATTTAGTGACATCTAGTGGTGAAGTGTCATGTTGCAGCTGAACACCCCTCACCTCACCCTCCATTAATTCGCTTTGGGGTAAAAAAAGGTTTGTGTAGAAAAATAAACCAGGTTGAACACTTTATGTGAAATCTGACTCTCAAAGAAAATACTCCAACATAAGTCTAATATAAGATTTACGTAATTATATAATTTATACCCATCAGATGCAGCAGCTATTTTATACCTAATATTAATGAGTTTACAAATACGTTTTGCAGCCTTTGTTATCGAAGGATTTAAAGTTTTTATTTAAATTCTTCTCAGCTACTAGTGTTCAATGACACTTCACCTTCAACGTCATATTCATCATTGAACAAGTTTCCGTACAACATCTTTCTTTTAGGTCAAAGTGTTTTATTTTCTATTAATGTATGAATGTTGTTAAAATTATGTTTCCGCTCGGATAAAATCTGATTGAACTTTAAGGTCATTAATAATTTATATGAAAACATCAAATATCCGTTTTCATGTGTGTCTGAGTGTAGTTTTTACTTGTCTGATTGTGTGTGTGTGTGTGTGTGTGTGTGTGAGTGTGTGTGTGTGTGTGTGTGTGTGTGAGGCGGTGGAAGCAGCAGTCAGGTGGATGCAGTCTGTTTCTAAATCAGATCTCTGTGTGATTCACTGGGTTGATGAGTCACCACAGCAGCACGAGCACAACACACACACACCCTGTATGTGATGTTTTAGTGTGTGTGTGTGTGTGTGTGTCTGCTCGTACTAAATAACGGGATAGTGCTCCGCTGTGCCGATGTGATTTGGTGACTAATGCAGAAGCTGCTGATGTCATGCGTTTGCTTCCCCTCGCCGCTGAACTCCTCATTTCCTGGACATTCATCATTCATCAGCCAATCACCTTGCAACGGCGTGCGCTCACAGACGCGTGCACGTGAACAATCATTATCTATATAGCAGATGCAGGCGGTACAATATACAGGATATTAGCTATTGACATAACATGACAAGTTGCTTTTATTTAAGGGACCATGATGAATGAGGGAGGGCAGGAAGCTTTCTGGAGGAAGGGATGAGAGTGTGTGATGGAAGCGAATAGGAGAGTGACGGCGTGAAATCAGACTAGTAACAGTCGCGGCACTACTACCAGTCACGTGCGGCCGCATTGTGTAACCGCCGAGGAGCGATGGCTTCGATCGCAGGCTCAGACACACATGCAGCTGCAGTTTACACATGTTGCAGGATTGAATTTGGATCGAGAAAAAGCGCTTGAAGGCAGGATTGTTCGGAGAAATTCACTTTATCAGCCAAAGCTGCCGAGCGGAAAGCGTCTCCCCCATTGACTCTGTTTACATGGACTCACATAATCCAGCTATTGAGCCCATTCTTAAAAAAACTACAAAGGGGTTTACGGTTGTATTCACACCCCCGACATGAACACAGAGCCCAGCGCGACAAACACCCTGAACATGTCGTGATAATAAGTATGAGCATCGTTCGGGTTTTAATCGTTTTCTATTTCCTACTATTACCAACTCATTTCATCTCCTGCCATTTGACGAACGACCACACGATTGTCGGTTCCCGGAGAGTTTTTCATTTCGGCAAAATATCGTGTTCAGAGACAAAGAATTTAGACGACAAGTGTCCAACATTTTTGTTACGTACAAGCATCTCAGCTGAAGTAATGACGAGGCGACTGAAGTCCCTCGGGTACGATCGGGAAGCTTCCCCGTTGAGAAGAACTCCAGAATTTGACATTTGAAATCTTTAAATGTGAAGAATTCACGTTCTTATTCTCCTGGCGTCCATGTTTTTTCTCTTCTTGTGTATTTGACTAGCAAACATCTGCAGAAACCAGAGACCTGCTGCCGAGCTGTGTGTGTCTGATTTAAGGTTTTCATGCCCACGTACAGTTGTGCGTTTGTTGTAAACGTGCACAGAAGCACTCTGGCTGTGTGCATCATCTTTTTATGGGCAAAGTGTGAGCTTGTGTACGTGCATGTTTGTGTGTGTACATGAGTGTGTGAGTGGGTGTGCAAGTGACATGGGAGGAGGGGATGTTTAGATTTGTGGCTAAGGTGAACGTGTGTGAGTGTGTGTGTGTGTGTGTGTGAGTGTGTGTATGAGAGAAGACAGACTAGTCGGCCATCAGTTCTCTTGACAGTTTTACGGCTGCTGAGCTAGCAGGACGCTGTGGGATGTTAGTTAGCCCACCTCTTCACACATCAGACCTGTGTGTGTGTGTGTGTGTGTGTGTGTGTGTGTGTGTGTGTGTGTGTGTGTGTGTGTGTGGCTCATTGCTCAGACTACAGCTCCATTGACATTCCATTGGACCTCATTGAGTTTGACCTGCAGGCCTGAACATACATGTACTGAGTGTGTGTGTGTGTGTGTGTGTGTCAGTACAATGTTTACAATTACTCCCCTGTCTGTCTGTTTATTGTAGTAAATGTTGGGATGGACGAGAAAGAAAGTTATATTACATTTTGCAGAGGATCCACTTAAAGGGACAGATTAAATCACTTTCATTAATGCTGCAAGACAAAGGTCTTTTCTCTCAGGAAACTAAAACGTTACCTAGAGATCAAACCTCTGCTCGGGTCCAACAGTCCTCGTATGAAACCACATGTAAATCTGTTTGGATCAAATTGCACACACTCAGAAATCTCTGTCCTCAAAACCATTAAAGTGGTGAAAATATCAAACACGTCCGATAACACAACGTTAAAGAAAAACGATAAAAACAAATAGAATCTGCTTTTAAAGGAGACACTGGATGTTTCTCTAAGCGTTGCTCTCCTCTCGTGCTGTATAGGTTATTTGTGAATATGTTCAAAATGCCTCCGTAGAAAATTAAGTGATTCATTAATTATCGACCTGAATATGAGATTCTTTTGAGATCTGAACAAAAACAAACACTTCAGCACCGGATGATGTCAGAAGTTCTTCTCATTCAGCTTCTTCCTGCTCAAACGTCCACTTGGTGTTTTCTTCTTTAGCTGGTGGCTCTCTCACACACACACACACACACACACACACACACACACACACACACACACACACACGGCTACATGCACCATCTCCATTTTTGTTCTGCTGAAGCAGCTGCAGCATGTGTGTGAACGTGTGTGTGTGTGTTTGTGTGTGTCTGTGTGTGTAACCTACTTTTATGGAGCCCACTCACTCAGAATGATAAAAAATGCTGCAATTTCCCCTCCTCTCTGTCTATCTTTCCTTCCATCTCCTTCTCCCTTTATCCTCCTCTCCCTCCGCTCTTCTCTCCCTCCATCTCTCTTCCTTCTCATCTTCGCCTCCTTTCCTCTTCCAATCTTGCGCATGCGACTCCCTCCCTCTTCCCTTCACCTCCTTCTTCCCTCCTTCTATCCTCCATCGCCCTCCATCTTTACTTCCATCTCTTCCTCCACGGCTGCATTCTCTTCATTCTTTCTCCTTCTTTCACTACTTTATGTATTTTCGGCTCTCACCCTCCATCCATCATCTTCTCTCTTTTTACATACTCTCCTGCTTCATCACCTTTTTCTTTAATGTCTTCCATGCTGCTCCATCTCTCCATCTTTATCCGTGTGTTTCTCCATCTTTCCTTCATTCTTTCACCCCCTGGTTTCATGCCTCTTCTCTCCTTCTTTTCCTCCCCTTACTCTATTTCACCCTCTGTCCCGGCGAAGAGATGCTGACGCCTTTGGCCCGGCTGGGTTAAAGATGGAGGAAGTGAGAGGGAGGGAAAGCGAACAAAGGAGACGGAGGGCGAGATGGAAAGGAACAGTAGAGGACTATCTTCCGGCACAAGTGGTCCAGATTAAGATGGAAGAGAACGAGGCCTTGACTCAGGATGGCGTGAGAAAGAGAGGGAGGGAAAGATGAAGAGGGAAAGATGGAGGAGAGATGTGAGGCCATTGGCTGGAGGACGTTCGAAGTGGAAGCTGTGTAGTTTTTCTTTAATGAAAGATTTAGGATGAAGGATTTAGGCAGTTTTGAAAATGTAAAGCTTTTGTTGGATTCAAGGTCTGATACTGAAATTCAGATGATGACAATAATAATAGTTTAGATGGATCATGAAGAAGGTACATTTACTGTATTGATACATTGTTTTAAATATGTAGAGTTAGAATATAACTGTAAATCAGTTCTTATATTATTGTTTAAGATATTTGAGTATTGATATGGTTCAGCTCACCTTAAATTGGCCACTGCGCCTCACTACCTTATTTTGAAGGCGTGCTGTAGCTAATGTGCCTCACAACCAACCCCAAACTTTTATTTTGAGAGATTTTATCGTTTCCGCCTCTCGATTTCATCGTTTAACTCCTGTTGTACAAGTTGGACAAAGGACCAAGTCGACTCTAAGCTTTACTGAATTGCTTTGTACAACTTCAGGCCACGTCCGGCTCTCTGGAAATTGAATTTGGCATTGAAGTATCTCTCTGCCACGGATTATAACATCTACCTTTTCATTGTTATTTGATATTTTATTGCATTTTGTTGGAAGCGTTCTCGTGTTTTCAGTCCAAAAATCCCCCAAAAAAACCTGAAGCCAAAAACTGTGACTGACAATGTGACCAGTTGGAGAGAAATAAACCAGTAGCCTCAAAATGAGAAACTTTTTTGTACTCCTCTGCCTCTGGTGCATTTACCAGGCTCTGAGTTTGAATAATTCAGAGGATGAGTGGATTTTTAAAATAGAGCAGGACTCCACATGATGGCCGACCCACAAAAGAAGCTGCTGCAGCACAGTTACCTGCCAGAGTTAAAAGCAGCAGTGGAGACTGTTTCATGTGTTTGTGTTGATCTCAACCTGTGATGTCATGATGTTCACGTTTATACTTTTAGTTTTTTCATTTGTTTGTCTCTGTATATTCACATTTCAGTCAAATGTTTTCACATCTCTTTCTTCTTTCGATATATTTATATATATGCAAACAGTATAAGCACTGATTCAACCCCTACAGGTTCTGAAATATACTTATAAAACCTATAAAAGTAAAAAGTTTGCTTCCGGCCGTATCTGTGCAAAGCAAACTGAGAATCAAGTCACATTGATATAGAACAAAGACGATTTAACTTAAACCACTCAAAAAGAATAAAGTTTTCTAAACTTAAATAAGGCCACAGATGGAAAGGATGCAAAATAAAAAATAAATATGAAAGTCAAGTACAGATACCTGACAAATCTACTTATGTACATAACTTCCCACCTCTGTGTGTGTGTGTGTGTGTGTGTGTGTGTGTGTGTGTGTGTGTGTGTGTGTGTGTGTGTGTGTGTGTGTGTGTGTGTGTGTGTGTGTGTGTGTGTGTGTACGTACACAGCTGTCACACCCAAGAGATGAGACAGTTTCCTTGAGTTGCATCATGGAAGATGCTGCAAGTGTTACTGTGTTTATGCACGTGTGTATGTGTGTGAATAATTTGTTTATGTACTTATGCATGCGTGTGTGTGTGTGTGTGTGTGTCTGTGTGTGTGAGACCTCTAATTTGTGTCACTCACTCGTGTATTTGTGTGTGGTCTACATTGGGTTTGAAAATGGTGGATCCAATGGCTCGGCTCAGCACAGCAAGAAAAGAGAAAGTTTTGGACGTGTCTGTGTGTTTGTGTTTGTGTGTTTGTGTGTTTGTGTGTTTGTGTTTGTGTGTGATTGTGCACAAAAAAACAAGCTTCTTCCACAAACAAATAAGAGCTGGGGTAAGAGAGCGAGCGAGACACGCACCCTTTTATCTCTCACATGTCTATATATAGCGGTTCATGGAGGAGAAGAGTGGAGCAAGATGGGAAGGAAGGAACGAGGGAGTGAGGGCAAGCGGAGGTAGAGGTGGAGAGGATGGAAAGACGGCAAGATGGCTGAGCAAGAAGGGAGATGGAGGAGAGAGGTGGAGGGATTTTGAGACGAGTGTTCAACCTGCCGAGGCCGTCTGCTGGAGCCGAGAGAAGGAGGGAGCAGATGGACGGATAAATGACAGAGGGAGGTAGAGAGAAGATGGAGAGAGGAAGAGGAAGAAAGGGAGAGGAGTCTTTTAACATGTTGGCAAACTATATTTATATAGTATATGAAATACTTCATGTATTGAGAGTCTTGTCTGTCAAAACCGATGGCAGATCCATGTAGCTTCACGATTTTTAAATCTTGACGCCAAATCAAACTCCATAGTTTTAAGAAAGGTTGTACCGTCATGATTTGTTCAGATGATTTATCTTTCATATTTATATTAAAAAACTAATAATACTACATACTAAGAATATAATTCAACAAATGACAAAACAGCTTCTTCACTTCACGTCAAACGTAACTAGAAAAATGGCTCAACGTCAAAATCCTTGAGCAGAATTGTCGCTGGACGGGGGTAGACCCCGCTCTGAACTCTGGTCCAAACTTAAAATTCTGCGTTCCACGAAAACAAGAAACTCAATTGAGTAAGTTTCTATTGCAGTTAGATCTGTTTTTGGTTCAGTTTATTGAAAAATCATATTTAGGTGACAAATTTAAAATTGACTGTTTTACAGCACTGGTGAAGAAAGACCCCGCGTCTTCAGTACATGTACATACACCACTTATTGAATTTTTTCTAAAAAACAAAGGGAACCAAACAGACGTGATTCGTAATTTTTCTTTGTGATGTTCTTTCAAACTAATAATAAGCTCAGGACGCTTGAAAAGCGACTCCATATTGGATCTTTCATGGAGAAAAATCGTGTTTTTGCGACGACCTCCGTCGGCCGTGTTCAGGCGTGGTGTGTTTTATATGTGGCCACACCCTGGTGTGATGTATCTCTGCACTAAAACACAGTGTGAGGTGACGTAGGACGCAGGGTGGAGCATCACACACACAGTGACTGGACTGGACTGGACTGGGTGGAGTTACTCGTTAACTCACATGACAGCATCCTCACCTTGTCTCCCACTGAATCTGTGAAGGTCTAAAACAAACTAATCTTCATTTTGCTTTCGGTCTCAATGAGTGAATTTACTTCCAGACCCAGCGGAGTCCACATTGCTCTGATGTATGACCGTGTTCTCACCTGTTTCCTGCTATTTCTCAGGCAGCAGCAGGGAGGAGGAGGAGGAGGAGGAGGAGGAGGAGGTGGAGAAAGGAGAGAGGAGAGAGGCAGGGGTGAGGATGAGGGTGTGTGGGGGAGGAGGGGAGGGCTGCTTGCGTCACTCCCATAAAGGAACCGACTCTTGCTGAGTCGAGTGCTACACACTTTCATTTATTTGATAAAGCTTCATTTGGTGTGATTTAAAATCTCCCCCTCATCAGGCCCGGCTCCCCTAAAGCACAGCCTCAGCGCCACGCCAAAATGCCTCATCAGCTGAAAACACAAACACACTCGGCTGAACACGCACACACACACACACGCACACAGACAAGCACACTGGTACACAAGGACATTTTTCACAGGATGACTTAGACGGAGGCAGATTTGAAAAGGTGTGGGTGGTTTTGTGGAGGTTTGGGCTCTGAGTGTGTGGACAGAGGAGGATTCTTTTTAAACACTAAGTTTATTATGCTCCATCATGGAGGAAGTTCTCTTTCACAGTAGGTGTAAGCTTACATGCACCGGGTCAGGCACTGTAAAGGTTGAGCGACCAAATGAACTTGTGATGCAGCTGTGAATAGTTTGTGTGACGGTGGAAGTCAATACGTGTCTTGAATTATAAGGATCTATTTGAAATCAGATGTAATTTTCAACTGTGTACCCACCTTATATTTAAAACTACAGTGTTCTTGCTTTGTGAGAATGGTTCCACGGACACAACGTCACGTCTCTACAGTCGCCCAGAACGGACAAACAGGCCAGAGATTTGCACATCGCTGCAGTGACTTGAATTCGACGAGGAGATTGTTATTCAGAGTTTGCTTAACCTTAATTAATCATAATGATATATTGAACTGGTTAGTGTCAGGAAATGCATACGGGCAATGTGGAGATGGAGTTCATATGCAAAACTACCACTTGTCTCTCGTTGATGCACTTGTTAGCAGAATCTGTGTGTGTGTGTGTGTGTGAGAGAGAGTGTGCATGTGTTCAGTCTGTTTGCATACATGCTTTTGTTTGTGTGTTTGTGATTAATTGTTTGCTTTGAGTAGCCGCCTGCAGTGGGAAGAAGAGATAAGAGTGAAAGGAAGAGGAGAGAGAGAGAGAGAGAGAGAGAGAGAGAGAGTGTGTGAGTTTGTGTGTGTGTGTTTGTGTGTGAGTGTGTGTGTGAGTGAGGTCAGTGTGTTTGGCAGGGCTTGCTTGCGGCCATCAGAAAGCCATTTTAATTAACGAAAGAGGAACACGCACATTTTTGCAGAGCTCACCAATATTATTGCTGCCAAAAAATTCTGCTCTCTAATTGTTTCCGATTCACTCAATCTCTCTTTCTTTCTTTCTTTCTTTCTTTCTTTCTTTCTTTCTTTCTTTCTTTCTCGCTCTCAAAGAAAAAACAGAAGTGAGAGAAAATGAGGAGAAAAGAAAGGAGGAGAAAATTTGGAGGAGGCCAGGGAGGGATGGATGAGAGGAAGAGGAGGAGGAAGATAGAATAAAAAGAAGCATCGAAAATGAAAGAAGCAGAGACAAGAGAAAGAAAAATCAATGAAGCTGAAGAAAAAAATTAAATGAAACAGACACAAAGGGAAATGGAAACTAGCAAGAAGACAAAAGGGAGAGAAAGAGGAGAAAAGAGAGAAAGATCCCGACAGATATAGAAAGAGACGGCAGCTACACACACACACACACACACACACACACACACACACACACACACACACACACACACACAGAGGGAGTGCTAACTCGTACTTTCAGCAGGTTGTTAGCCCAGCAGAGTGTGTGTCTGCTGAATAATGCATGGTGTAGCAGGCTAGCATGTAGTACACACACACACACACACACTGGGCTGCGTTTCTGTAAATTGATTTGCAACAAAATCCAGCAAATGGCTCATACCATAGTTACCTGCAGTGATTTGAAAAGAAGAAAAAAAACGTGATGTAGTGTAACAGGAGATTAATTTAAAAAGAGAGTAGATTAGATTGATCCTGCAATAAGAATAATATAAATAATAAAAGTGCGTGCCCCATTGACTGTATATAAAGACATATACGGAACATGCACCGAACTGAAACGTGAACTTTTTAATTGATTAATTAGGACAGAACCAAAACGTTTCCAGCACAATCTAAGAGGAGAGATCTTCAGGGGGTGCAGCTGGTTCTCCGCCTGTCTCCACCACTGTGTCGTCCACAAGTAGGTGTGTGTGTGTTGCTTCTGCCAGTCAGCGTGTGCTGTGGAGTTCAGCGTCCTCTTGTTAGTGTGTCTCCTCGGACTGACCTGTCTGATCCTTTCACATCAGCCAGCAGCCTCACACACACACACACACACACACACACACACACACAGGACCGCCCAGTGTCGATGTCAATGTTGCGTCTGGTAAACACGACAATAGACACGTACTCACACTGCACACACACACACGTGCAGGCTAACAGGATAATGACTGGCCAATTAGGCACAGGCTTGATCTGTCTGGATGTATCCAGTCATCTTAGCCCCTCCAGCGGCTATTACTCAGGCATGGACACACACACACACACACACACCCCACATACAAACACAGTGGACTGGATGGAGCGCTGTGAAAAGCTGGCTGCTCCACCACATGACCTCTGTGAGTCAGACTGTGTGTGTGTGTGTGTAGGTGTGTGTGTGTGTGTGTGTGTAGGAATTTTATTCTTGTGTTCTGCGATAAACTGGTGATACAAACAGTTTAAATTTAAAAGTGTGAGTCATTGCTTCTTCTGTTTCTGTTCTGGAGTTGTGACGTCTTTTGTGAGTCTGAATATTGAAGCACCTCCAGTGAACTAACGGCCGCACCCTCCAGATATGAACACAAGTTCATGTACGTCGCACATGAAGTTCAAGAGGAGTTAAATGTTTTTACAAGGACTAAAACAAACAGGAGTCACAAAGGGCTTCGCAGGAAAACCAAACATAAAACCCCCCCACAGACAAATAGTTAATTGAACTCACTGTCTTCAGATGAATGTCGATCATATAGCGTTAGTTCAGGATTGAGGTGAAGAAGTCGAGCGCAGTCACAGACCAGCAGGTCAGCTGACAGCAGCAGGTCTCTGTGCACGCTCTGTTGAACTCCTCCTGCTTCACTGCAAACACACAACCTGACTCTGTCATGGATGCTGCTCTCCCTGCAGCACTCTCCATGGAGGCTGATGGGAGGGTAGCGAGCTGTGCGAACTCTGCCTCAGATTGAAATGCAACTAATTTGAACTGCAGTGATCCGGCCTGAACTGTAACTCAGAATCCAGTGGACGTAATATTCAATTTAAGAGCAGTTGTTTTCTGTTATTGGACCATTAGAAATTGTGAGAAATAATTCAAGAGAGACAGAATCGAGTCACAAACAATGAAACTTATATTTCAAACATGCAGTGGCTTGGTCTGTGCAGCATGTGTGATGATTGCAATGTACAGTGTGTATTTGGTGTGTGTGTGTGTGTGTGTCCATGTGCTACTTGTTGCTGCTGTTGGCCTTAACTCCAGCTCTACTCCGTTTGAATGGATGATCCTCACCACCATCATTGCAAACTGCATCGTCCTGGCTCTGGAGCAGCATCTTCCTGATGGAGACAAGACGCCTCTGTCCGAACGACTGGTAACACACACACACACACACACACACATACAGGAATAGAGTGAATACAAACACACAGGCAGCATGTGTACAGATAGAAATAAACACACAAAGACTTGCTGACACACAGACAAATGATGTAGAGTAAACTTTCATACACAGACACAAAGTTGTTGGTGCCTAAAACCACAATTTTGTGACAAGACAATTTGAGGTCTGAAGTAACAATGTCAGTTTGTTCACAGTCGCTCACACGTTGTTCTGGTCTTGCAGGAGGAGACGGAGCCCTACTTCATAGCCATCTTCTGTTTCGAGTCGGGGATAAAGATCCTGGCTCTGGGGTTTGCGTTACATAAAGGCTCCTACCTGAGAAACGGCTGGAACGTCATGGACTTCGTAGTCGTCCTCACCGGGTGAGTAACATTCCTCACTGTATTACCCCGATATCACTTTGATTTCAACTTTCATGTCGTCCTTTAATTTTGTCCGTCTCAAAGTTCAGTTTACTTCCTCCCAGTTTTTAAATCTACGTCCATGTTTGTTATTTATCTTCATGTTTGCTTGTCGTCCTGATGATGCCTCATGAGCATCGTTCACAAAGTGAAGGATGCTCTCCTCCTGTAGTCGCTTGTGTCAACTGTTTGTTTTCATCCTTTCCTCTGGTGCAGGAAAAACCATCAAACAAATCGCTGATAAGGTGTGTGTCTGTGTGTGTGTGCGATCTAAATATGGCTGCCTGAGTGAGAGAGGGGGATGGTGATGGTGGAAACAAGATACAGTGTTTGTCAAGAGGAAAAGACTTGAATACAATCGGACATATACAAGACGCATACACCCACACACACATACACACACACACACATACACACACACACACATACTTACTCTAAATCTGTGTGTGTGTGTGTGTGTGTGTGTGTGTGTGTGTGTGTGTGTGTGTGTGTGTGCAGTCAGAAAAGGGGGGAAATCATGCTTTTATACAACCACACAAATACACACACACACACACACACAGAAGCAGCAGAGGCCTGGTTTGACAAGGTGTGTGTGTGATCAGAGCAGCTCCCCCTCGGTCGCTATCCTCCTTTAATGAGGACACACACACACACACACACACACACACACACACACTGGATCAGAGAAGCACTGCAGGGAGCAGCAACCAGGGCAAAGTGAAATGTCACTTCTCTAAGAGATGGGGGAGAAGGTTTGTCGTTATGGCGATCGCAGACAGTTTCTCTCTCTCTCTCTCTCCCTCCCTCCCTCTCTCTCCCTCCCTCCCTCCATCCCTCTCTCTCTCTGTTCATTTTGAATTCATTTTATCTGAACAATCTGCAGCGGCACAAATTGTAGAAGCTGAAACAAGAAATATGACTCTGTGACTCAAACGATATGATTGTTTCTGATGTGGATCATCGTTTAGTTTCTATTCAAGATTAAACCCTGTAGAAAAGAGCCGTCCACACCAAGAACCATGGAACTATCCATTGTATAAATCATTCTAAAGTAGGTAGATGGCTCAGTTCACAGCACATATGTCACTGACAGTGATAATGTGAGGATCACGTTCAGGTTCGATGATCCACACAACATCGGAATTCACAGGGTGTCATGATGAAGGCTGAAAGAGACGTTTTTACTTTTATGAAAATGCTAACAAGTAGAATGACCTCCGGGCTCACCGTCAGAATCAGTGACCAGTATTTGTGGACACATTGTAGTTGCTCAGCCTGACGGCGGCACGGTGTTGTGCCGGTTAATGGTGTCAACTCGCATTCTGGCTTCCCTCTAACATGCAAAGGGGTGAGGATTGGGTTTGGGTTAGTTGGAGACCGTAGGTGTGAGCGTCCAGAGTGCACCCTGCCTCTCGCCCATGTCCGCTGGGATTGGCTCCAGCTAACTCCTGCAACCCTCAGTTGATAAGTGGTATGGATGATGGACACATGCTTGTTGAAAAATGTTCTCCTCATCAGTGCGGATGCTTGCATTACTGTCATTGGACGAACCATCCTTTTTACCAGAGGGCCTCAGGAAGCAGGGCTCCAGTCCACGGACATGCGCTCACATTTAGTGATGTTTTCTTAATATTTGTTTTTCTGCAACGTTTCATGGGAAAGGCACGTGAGCCGGTAACCGAGCTCAGCGGGTATGGGTCCCTGAGAGGGACAAGGCTGGTCACGAGTAAAAAACACTTAATCTTTAACGTCTCACATGATGAATTATATCTTATTTCCTCCACATTCATTCCATCATACACTCACCAATTAGCAATTAAACCACCACAGATGGATAGATGGATAAACAGAAAGACAGAGGGAGAGCAGTGGAGCCTCCCCTCGCCACAGCAGCAGCAGAGTAGAGCTGTGCTACTGCAGCTAGATCGTAGAGCGAGGGAAAAAAGGAGGAGGTGGAAGAGGAAGAGGACACGTGACGATGTCTCTCTGTTCCCCTGGGCTCTGGATAACAGGACAGAGAGAGAAAGACAGAGGGAATACAAGATGGGTTTGGCTGTCGGAGAAGGCGTGAGAGGGATGGAGAGCAGAGAGGAGGAAGACCACAGGAAGGAGGGAAGAGTGATGGGTGGGGGTGAGGAAGGAGGAGGTGAAAGTGATGTATGGAGAGTGAGAGAGAAAGGTTTGGAGGAAGGATGGGAGGAGGAGGAGGAGGAGGAGGAGGAGGGAAGGCAAAGATGGATACGGAAGAAAGGGGGAGGGGAGAGAGAGGGAGAAATGAGATGGAGCAAATGCTGAGAGGGGCATGCTTGGAGTGTGTGTGTGTGTGTGTGTGTGTGTGTGTGTGTGTGTGTGTGTGTGTGCGCTGCAGTAACCTGCTTTTCCGTGCTCCCTATGATCAATCACTCAGCGCAGCCTATATACCACACTGCTGTTATCTGGTGTGCACACACACACACACACACACACACATCACTTATATTGGGAATTTATATACAGAGAATTACTACGCATACATTACTATGGCCTATATAGACAAATATAGACACATTTCAAATCTCCAGGTACACGGTTTTAATATGGACACACAAAATGAAAGAAAACCAGCATATGTTCCCTGTGTGTGTGTGTGTGTGTGTGTGTGTGTGTGTGTGTGTGTGTGTGTGTGTGTGTGTGTGTGTGTGTGTGTGTGTGTGTGTGAATCTCAAGTCTTAGAAAGTCTTAAATCAAATGAATGATTACACACATTTAATTATGTTAACGTTTATTTAACTCTTCGTCACTTTAAAATTTAGTTTTTAAGAGAGAAATAGTAAACGTAGGTTGTGATGTCTCTGGGTGTTGTTGTACTTTTACTTTACAGAATAAGAAAATGTTGTGCGTTCATAGTTATTCATAGTTCATATTCATAGCCTCTACATTTGTAGAGGGGCCACTAAGGTTTTATAATACTGTTAACAGTCCCTCTCTCTCTCTCTCTCTCTCTCTCCCTCTCTCTCTCTCTCTCTCTCCCTCTCTCTCTCTCTCTCTCTCTCTCTCTCTCTCTCTCTCTCTCTCTCTCTCTCTCTCTCTCCCTCTCCTGGGAGTGTGTGCTTGTGCTTGTGCGAGTCGTGACTTATTAGAAGGGTGTGTGCGTGTGTTTTCATCTTTGTGTGTGTGTGCATTCACGCATTTGTGTTTCGGCTTCATTCTTGGCGAACACACTGGAGAGAGAGAGAGAGAGAAAGAGAGAGATACTTGATGAGGACAAGTATTAATGAGAGGAGGAGAATAGAGGAGAGGACACACACACACACACTCACTCACACACACACACACACACACACACACAGTGACTAGTGTATTCAGTATTCAGTGATGACAGTCCATTGATTTTCAGTGCCGTGCTGTGACGTCACACAGTAATCTAATCACTTACAGTAGAGTCTGGGCCAGTCAGTCAATGAGAGGGCAGCACAGAGACGACGCTCACAGACAAACTGTTCAGAAATAGACATCATGTACGTTTGTGTCAGTTTCTTTGTGCATTTCCCAACATGGAGGCTTGTCTCTCACTCTGTGAGACCATGTAAACTAAGTGAAACTCCGTCATGTATGTTGGCAAACACACAAACACACACACAGCATCCAAACTGCTCGACATGTCCACTTTCAGCTGCGTTGAAACAAAACACAACATAAAGAAAATGTCGGGGGGGATGAGACAGGGGCATACTGAGCCACTGGTGTGTCTGGCAAAGATACCAGATGACATCAGAAGTCGTGGGGCCAACTGGGGCCAACTGGGGCCAACTGGGGCCAACAGGGGCCTCTGCGTCACTGCATGGATGACGAACAGCTGAGATTTGCGTCAGAAATGGGACAGATTACGAGAAACAGGAGATATTTATCCCGCTGTATCGACACAGGCCTTCAGGGCCGAGGGGAAAAGAAATGAATCGAACATCAGCTCGGTTTTGCGTGAATCAGGTCACTCGGTGGCACCAAATCGAAATTTAATCAAGCATTAAGAATTGGTACACGCAGGTGGCAGAGTCACTACAGTGACTCCTCTGAGGAAATAAGTGTACGGACAGTATGAGAGGAAATGAAGTTCGGCAGGGAGAGAAAAATGAGGTCGGAGGGAGGGAGGGAGGGAGGGAGAGAGAGAGAGGGAGGGAGGGAGGGAGGCAGAGAGGGAGGGAGGGAGGAAGGGAGGCAGAGAGGGAGGGAGGGAGGGAGGGAGGAAGGGAGGCAGAGAGGGAGGGAGGGAGGGAGGGAGGAGTACCTGGTTGAAAATTGTCCCTTTGCCATCACTTCCATTATCATTATTGCTCTGCAGTCATTTACAGGCTCATCACTCTCCTATACGTTCTGCTATACCCTCCGACTCTGTGCCCTGCAGGCTGCTGCGTGTGAACACACACACACACACACACACACACACACACACACACACACACACACACACACACACACACACACACACACACGCACACGCACAGCACAGTAAAATGTTGCACAGGTATCATAATGTCCATTTGTTTAATAATACTCCTGAATGTGGTGTCTCGTTTTTATTTTTGTATCAAAGCTTCCTCGTCGTTTAAAACCAAGCTTACACCTCAGATGTTTCTGGTTTATCTTGTGTAAGTTGTGAATGAGACAAAAAGTTTGTGTCTCTAGGTGTGTGTGTGTGTGTGTGTGTGTGTGTGTGTGTGTGTGTGTGTGTGTGTGTGTGTGTGTGTATAAAACTGGCCCTTTGAAAAGTATTGTGGAATAAAGTCGTCATCATGTCCTTTTAGGCAAAATCTTGTTTTTTTTATCATTTTGCCGAAAGCCTCCCTCAGTGTGTGGTGATTTGTGCACCCACACACCCTTGTGAACAGAAATAGAGTCACAGACACAAACACACACCTACAGACACACAAAGTGGAAGCAGCAGCGTGATAAAGTTGGTTCTTCATGGCACCCACAGATTGACAAGCATCGTCCTGCTCGAGTCTCTGTTTGAGTTGCTTTTTGTGTTGTTGCGCTGAATTTAACCTATTTGTGTGTGTGTGTGTGTGTGTGTGTGTGTGTGTGTGTGTGTGTGTGTATGATGTCTGTGTGTGTGCAGCTTTAAAATATAAATCTGAAGTTACAGTTAGTTGAGGGTTTTCAAATATTTGCAAATGAATTTGCAGTCCAAAGCCTCCACGGAAACCAAAATAAAAACCATTCTATACACACATTCAACATAAAACTGCACGACATGTTGTATAAGTGCCAACACCCACCAACACACTGAGAGGAAAGACACAAACAAGGACGCAGAAGTCCAGACGCCATGCGCTCGAGAGCTCCAAGAGTCATGCTGGCAGGAGACGGAGGGACAGGTGGGCCAATCAGCCGCCTGGCACGGGGAGCGAGGAGGCGAGTGGTCAACGGAAAAACTGGAGGACGATTAGACACAGAAAAGAGTGATGTAGATAAACCGGAGAGAGGAAACAGACGAGTCGATGGAGGAGAGGATAGAGCAGGAATGTCACAGGGTGAAACTATACATCAAACATTAGCTGTGAAAATGTGCAAATACGAAATGAAGGCAGGTCACACTGGAGCGCCTGCTTGATCCTTGTCCCCCCCCCCCCCCCTCCTGTGGACACTTCAGGACAAGCGATGCTCGACGAAGCTGAAATTCTGTCCCACTCTAAAATGAGTTGTAAGTGTTTTAAGTCACTAAAATAGAGTTTTTCCAAACACCTTCCAAAGTTTGGGATGAAGCTGAGTTTGGGACAGTTCCTTTTTGTAATGAGCCAGAAACAACGACAATATACATTCCCAGGCGTCGGCCTCGCCCAGTATTCCTTGGACAGCGTTCTCCTCTGGTATTTGACAGATCGTTGATGTAGACTTTATCGCCACATTGTGGTCTTGCGTGCTTGTTTGTGCGTTTGTAGTCATTTGTGTAAAAATGAAAGTCGTGTGGATGGAGATTTGCTGTAAAACAGAGGGGGAAATATTCCCAGTTTTAAAAGCTTTCATTTCCACTTCACGGCCATAGAACCTGCCGTCACTGGGGTTTTCTGCAGAAGACATAAGCTCCAACACCCTCCAGTGGCCAGAGAGCGTTTGCAAAGACTCAGCAAACCTCCGCCAGGCAAATAAAGGTTAATAAAACATATATGTGAATAAAGGACAGGAGGGTGGACGGATGGAGAGAACAGGAGGCAGAAGGAAAGAGACTCCCTCTTCATCCGTCCTCCATCTGATCATGCGTGATGTCAAATGAGAGGAGGGCAGAAGCACCAAGAGAGGGAGGCAGCAGCAGCAGCTTGAGGGAGAGAAAAGGGATGAAGGGAAAATAAGGGAGTTTGGTTGGGGGTGGAGGAGGTGGAGCGAGTCCATCAGCTGAGTGGTAGCACTCTGCTGAGATCAGCAGTAATGTGTGAGCGAGAAAATGAAGAGAGGGAACGGCGGAGGAAGAGGGAGATGAGGATGGAGAATGCGGTCAGAATGAGAGTGCTTCCATCCCGCCTCTGCCAACGACAGCTTCAGCGGCGAGGAGACGGTGAGAGCTGGAAAAGACGAGCGGGGAATGAGGGATAAAAAGAGACGCTCGAGCGGAGAGAGGAGAAAAAAACATGTGGATTTGATGAAGTGCGAGAGAGGGAGGAGGAAACATCCCCCCCAGTTTATTTCCTAACGTCCCCTCTGAAACCAACAAATAGACTCTCCCATTAAGGTGAAGTGACTGGGGCATACCTTGGCGGCGGAGGTCGGGGGGGGTGAGCGGTGACATAACAGTCATAAAGTGCTGCTTAATGTCCCGTGTCCACAGCAGAGAACAGGGTTGGTGAGAGGGGTTTGGAGAGTAAGATCGTTTTCTTTTCCCGCCTTGATTTATCCCACTAAAGGTTTACTGCCCCCCCCCCCCCCCCACACACACACACACACACACTCTGTACCACACACATTGGACAGGATGGAAAGTACTCGACTACTTTCAGTACCTGCAGTTTTGTTTCAGTGGGTTAAATGGTTTGTTTTTAAACAGCACAAATCCCTCATTGCATCATCATCTAACATGTGGGTCAGCAGGTCCCCAAACTAACTTAATTCTGTGAAACCATTGACTTTATATAAAGATGGAGCACCCCCTGGTGGCTGGAGTATAGGTCACACCCTGCCTCCTCCATGTTAGCAGACTGCACGTGGACCAAACCAAAAAGTCCTGGGTCCATCACCTTCTCTGTATCTTTACACAATGTCTGAACATATTGTTCAAATGCTTCAGCTGTGTCACATTGTCCGTCAGGTTTGTGTGTCTGTGTGTTTGTGTGTGTGTGTGTGTGTGTGTGTGTGTGTGTGTGTGTGTGTGTGTGTGTGTGAGTGTGTGTGTGTGTGTGTGTGTGTGTGTGTGTGTGTGTGTGTGTGTGTGTGTCAGGGAGGGGGATGAGGGCCCAGTGGGAGACACTAAGGGGACAGGAGCTCATACTGTGATGACACATGGCACTCCCACACTATTACCACACAATACACACATACACCACATGCGTGTATACTTGTACACATGCACACACACTGCACATATATAGCTCATGCACATGTCACTGGCTGGAACTGGTCCCAGTCTTTTGCATGTTGTGAGTTTTGGCAAAAGAAAAAGGACCAAGAAGCCACACGGTGAAGGGACACATTACACACAACACACTTGTGAATTAACACACAGGGTCTCTACAGGTTAGTTGTGTGCCTGTGGCATCAAATACACTAAAGTATCATCTGTGACAGTTTATAAGCTGCATCACAGAAATGGACCTCAGGCATGTAGCAGTAATGTTGTTTGTCTGGAAGTGACAGAATTTGATGAAGGGGCAGACACAGGAATTTCTTTTCACACTTCTTTAACATTGTGTTTTTATATTTTTATAAATTTCTCAAGAAATGATGCAGAGATATTAATCAGGCACATGTTGAGTGCGCATATCTACAAACAGTGAGAGAGAAAACTGCATTGCATCGTGTAACTGTGTGGATGGTAAAAACGTTACGGACCACTGTAGCTCGCTGTAGCACGACAACAGGCGACACACCAACTCAGAGAAAAACGTTTTGGTACATTAGGAAACTTTGGCGGCACAAATTAGAATGTGGTGAGGCCACCACAGTCTAGATAATTAATGGGAAACACTGGCCTTGGTGCCGGTATGTGTTCTTACTACCTGACTAGTTTTTTAGTTTAGCTCACAAGACAGTTACCTCACCACCAGGGGGCGCTTGGTCAGTGTGAAAAACAATCGTTCAGAAAACCAACAAACTGAAATGCTCCAAAACAACAGCCCGAAATCACAGGTTTAAGATTTTACTGCAACTTCCAAACACTTACATGTGATTCTATGTGTTTGTGTGTGTATGTGGGGATTTGGTGTTTGTGTACTACTAACACAACAACTTCAGTGTTGAACACACCAGCAGCAGCAGAGAAAGTAGGTCATGCATACCTGGGCTGCGCTGCATCGTGCACTGTGTATGTGTGCAGAGCATGCACATATACACACATGTATATCTGATGTGTGTGTGTGTCTGTGTTTGTATGCGGCAAAATGGTGCATTTGGTGAGTGTGTGTTTGTGTCTGCATGCAAGGCAACCTTTGCTGATGTGAACGTACACACCATGCACAGGAGCTGCTATTAGAACAAGGTGTGAGGGGGTAGGTAAGGATAGTGTGTGTGTGTGTGTGTGCCTGGGTGTGGGGATGCAGGGGTTCGGAGGGGTTGAAAAACAATCGCTAGGAGACTTCTCATCCCCGTTGCTGCGGCAATGCCGAGATTCCATCAATGAGCCAGCGCTGCGTTGCCCTGGCAACACTTATGAATGAGAGCAGGTTGGTAACCGTGGAGACTCGGCAAAGAGAGGAATTGCCGGTTGCCATGGCAATGCCACGAACAGGGGGGAAGACCAAGCGAAGCGAAGGTGGAGAGTGACCTCCGAGATCTCCGTCATCATCGGGACGTCAATCATCACCATCGTGAAATCAGCGTCCGGCCGCAGACTCACAGACGTCACGTGACTTCTGTTGATAGTTTGAAACACAGATTATAACGTCAGCAGTGAACTGTGGGGAAATCACACGATGGAACGACTGTGTGAAGAAATCAATTCATTTCAACAATCACTAAAAAGTTATGAATAAATAAACAGTGATATCGGATCAAGACCAGAAGAGAGAGCATTATTAATTACAGTTGTCATTACGTTGGCTGTGTTTCAGGAATTATTACCAGTTTGTTCTTAACACTGAACTGGTTCAAATTCAATATATATATATATATTTGCGTGGTCACAGACGTCCTAAAATGTTAATGTTTTTGGTCTTTCGTGTGAGTACATTTAACATTAAGTTGTTTGTGGAAACTCGACAAACGCACTTGTGATGATTTGATAGTTTCCTAATTACCTCCACCACAGAGGTTATATTTGATCCCCCTGCTGGTTTGTGTTATTAGTTTGTTTACAAGATTACGGAAAAACTACAGAACAGATTAGTGATTAACACTAAATAATACAAATTGCCTTTTTTCTTTGGGTTTCGCACTCGCATCCCACAGACGGAACAGTGTGTGTTATGATTCAGTGATTTGCGGTGATTGAATTGAGAAGGAAACACCTTCCATTCCATCTTGACCAATAATTTCATAAAGGCATACATGCTGTTAGCATATCACAGAACAAGCTGTGTGTGTGTGTGTGTGTGTGTGTGTGTGTGTGTGTGTGTGTGTGTGTGTGTGTGTGTGTGTGTGTGTGTGTGTGTGTGTGTGTGTGTGTGTGTGTGTGTGTGTGTGTGTGTGTGTGTGTGTGTGTGTGTGTGTGTGTGTGTGTGCTTTACAGGCTCATTGTTAGGTGTTTCCCAGCAGTGAGAGCCTCTGTCATCACCGTCCACACACCTTCTCCCTCTGCAGATAAAACTCTCCTCCTCTCTTTTCTTTGGGGTCTCTGTCACATCCCTCCCCCCCGACAGTTGAATCTCACACTTCCGACACACAGGACCATCACTGTCTGTCAATCTGCTCACCCTCCCTCTCCCTCTCTGTCTCTCAGGGGACGCTGTGTCTCTGTGTTTCATCGAGTTCCTCTCGTCTCAGATGAGAAGTCGAGTTATAGAGAAACAATGGAAACTGCAACAGGCAGCTTCAAGACGAGGATTTAATGTAAAGACAAAATATTACTGTTAAACTTTGGCAGCAGCATTTCACATATATTATTATCTAGTTACAGAGTTAAGTAGAATTGTAATTGCTGCAAACAGTTGTGGGGGAAGAACTTGAACATTTTGCTAAAGCAAGAGTACAAATTAATAGACGAAAATCAACTTAACTAAAATAACCACATTTACTTATTGACTTGAGTAAAAAGTGCTTTTTAAAAGTACTTTCTCACCACTGAGTGCTGTTGCTGCAGGAGGCGGGGTCTAATGTTGCCTGCCCGCTCTGATTGGATCAATGGACCAATTCTCGACTCGTTATTGATTGATATAATTTATAGCATGAGGCAGTGGAACTCTCCTACTTATCTATTCTCCTCCTGATCATTGAAATCTTCTAAGGTTTGTCTTCAACAAGGACAGTATCATTATTTCATAAAGACAATTTATTTATTTATTGTTATCTTGCAATGATAAAGGCTACGTGAAGTCTGCTTTAAAAGCTAAAAGATAAACAAAGTGGAGTTTATTTAAAGTCACAGAGCGCCGTCTTCAAGCCCCATAAACCTATTTCCACTCTTAAAAGTTTAAAGCAAATGTCTTGATGATAATAAATCCAAGTTATAAAATATTACAA